>JAQPPZ010001021.1:0-10077 GCA_028583015.1 Wollemia nobilis
GTCATTTTTCATTAACCTTCATGTAGACACCAAAACAGCACCAATCCGATTATGTGACTGCAAACACTGATCGCTTTGACAAACACAGCCCTCAGAGGTTAAACAGTGGTCTTAACCACTTTCATAGCAATTTTGTAAGGTCAAGAAGCAATTTGGCACACTTGGACACTTTGCCCAGTATTCGTCTCACCCAGGGATGAATTCAAAATAGAATCCGTCCCACCCCAGGACGAATTCTGAATCCGTCCCTGGGTGGGACGAATTCTAAGCTTAACGGGCAAAAAGGCAAATGGTGCCAAGTGGCAGCCCAGAACAGTCAGTTAAGGACTCCTGCCTTGCACGCGTGTGTAGGTGGACAGAGGGGCCGTTAGAAGACTGTCACAAAAGGCATTTATCAAAGCTCAAGTCAATGGAGGACTCCCCTCCCTCATGGGAAGACAAGACTGCCACATGGCGCCTATGGCCAACACATGGCATTTGTGCTTCCCTCCCAAAAGAGACCCCATGGGTCTATAAAAGGTGGGACTTTTCTCACCCAAAACAGACAGGTTGAAGGAGTTTTCAAGCAACGAAGTGCTGCCGAGTTGAAGACCCACTTGCATCCCTTTTGGTTCACCTTCCCACATCCACCAATCTCTTTTGCAAGGGAGGTTGTTGGGTGGCCTTTGGAAGCTCGAACCTTACCCAAATCCAACGCATGGACACCTGAACCAACCAATTCGCCGACCCCCAATCCTAAGAGGTTTTGGGCCCATCCCTGGTGGATTGGCTCCAAAATCAAGTGCCAACGGTGGGAGGCCCACTTGGGCACCCCCGCACCTCCCAAGTCCTATTTTTAGTTTTTGAGCATTTTAGATTACTTTTTAGATTGCATTTTGTGTTATTAGGTTTGATTAATCCATAGCTGCAATTTTGTAACTTTTGGTCGGATTCTAGTATGTTTTGTGTTGCTTTGTCGTTTCGCTGACTTGCAGGTGTCGAGGTCAAATTCCCGAGGGTGGAGGCCAAATTGGGAGAATCCGACCATCTGGGTCGTCCCAAAATGGCCCCAATTACATAACCCCCTGTTTGCGAGGCGTTTTGCGGGTCTCGGGATCCGACATTGGAGCGAGCAGCGGTCGGTTTCTTCAACACGGAAGAATTCGTCCCACCCGGGGACGAATTGCGGTCAGAATTCGTCCCGCCCGGGGACGAATTCCGAGTTGAAGGTAGATTGGCCAGTGTCTCGGTGGCGATGGCCTTCCTGGTAACTTTTCTTATCTTCCGTCAAGTTTTGAAGCCATTTGGACTCACTGTAATTACTGTTTTAGGCAAATATTTACATGCATATTTCGTTAGTTTTAGAGAGCAAACGCTTTTCATTTGCAGCAGGTGCTACTGACATCTTGGTTGTTTCTTTGTTCGCAGGAGAAGCAGCAGAGGTGAAGAACTCATCGACATCAGCGACGGCATCATCTTGGCCCGCCCATTGCAATCGTGGGCACGCGGAAAGAGGAATCATTCAGTGATTGTAATCAAACTCTATTTGCGCTCCTAGCCCCCGAAAAGGGAGGAGACGTCATTGTAACAGAGATCAAGGGATATTAATGAAAGGGCTGTGTTTTCTCTATTTGCTTGTGTCTCTTCCAATGTGTTTCTTTTCCATTTCATGCAATTTACATTTCTAGGACTTAAGCGTACTTGATTTTGAATGCAATCGCACTTGGTGTTTCCTTTGCCCGGAATCTCGTGCTTTCAGTGGCGATCACGGTGGGACCCTGTTCCCTGGTTTTTAAAATCACAGAAACTGATCAAAGTTTTGTGTTTGTGCTTGACAGGTACATTTTTTTTGTTGCAGACTGCTATTCGTCTCTGACAGGGACGAATTCTTTTCTGCAATTCGTCTGACCCTGGGACGAATTCAAATTCGTCTCTGGGAGGGACGAATTATGTTCTGCAATTCGTCTCCCAGAGGGACGAATTCCTGCCTGCAGATTTTCAGAGCAGAAATTCAGAGACAACAGGAGCAGGCAGAGAAGAGGTAGGGATTTTCATGATCTCTGTTATATTTTTTTGTTTCTGTTTCTGTTCCTTTGATTGTTTTCATCTTGTCTTGCATTGCATAAGAAAAGTCATGTATGCTTGTTTCATTTTTGTTGAATAAAACGAATCCCACACACATCACGAAACAATTTTAAACCAAGGAGCTGGTCGTAAGACCCCAGCCCTTGATCAAGACCATTGGTGGATTTCATCACCACCTTGGCTTGATTTGCATCCATTTCCCGATTGTCAACTGTTGTTAGGCGTAAATCCCGATGAAGACAGACCGAGTGTCGCCGGGGTGATTCCCATGCGCGCGAGGATAAGTTTTCTATGGTAGGTGCCATTAACGGGACAATCCCCCTTCCGTACCGCCTACGTACCACGTACCTTCTGCTCTCACGTACCTATAGTCTCCCTCTCGTAAGGGCGGGTATATAGAGAGGTTGGTATATCGGCCTGGTTGGTATATTGAAGGGGCGACCTTTTGGGAGTTATAAGAGCCTACATAATGCATTTAAACGTTCTACAAAACCTACAAAAACAAAACAAAACACCAAAATGCACTAAACCAGTCTAGGGCACACCAAGAATCCTTAAAAGAGATAATCACGGTTTTGTGAATGTGTGTGTTTAATTCTGTTTAGTGTAGACAAAAAAAAAATCATTAAAAACAAAGATAAAAAAATCTACGCATTTTGTCATTTTCTCCAAAAAGCTCCAAGGATTCCCGTAATCGCTTGGTCACTCCAAAATGCCCCAAAGGTGTCCATGAACCCTTTGGTCAACCCAAAAGCACCCCAAATGTGCCCATAAGTGATGCAGGACCATCCAACAAAATATGGGAAATCTTACATTTTTCCCTAAATTTTAGTGCATCTTGCCGGGGCCATAACTTCTCAACCGTAGCTCCGATTGACTTGAAATTTTACAGGGAGTTAGTTGGGATAATTTTAAACAAATATGATTCCTTAGAATCCTATTTGCCCAGAAAAGTCAGTTTTCGGGGCCAAATTCCATCATCTAGTGCCCCGAAATTAGGTTTTAAAATTGGGCACGCAATTCTATGCACTTTTTGAGCTGTTCGGATGTCAATATCTCCTAATGTATTTAGATCTAGGACTTGAAACTTCATTTTTGTCTTATCTACTATAAGAGGGATGCACACACCAATTTTGGGCCCCATCTGACTCATTTCAATTTTTAGGGTTTTTAGAGAGACATCGTCATGGTGCTCACCCATAGCCAAGCCCAATCACGGGCGGAGGCTATGGGGAATATCCAAGGAAGAACAAGTCATCTCCATTACAATCCCAAGGATTTGGTCATACCACCTTGGCGACCTAACACACAAGGCAGTCCCCTCCACACCTTAAAGGAAAGGGACTATAGGGGCACCTCTTCGAGGAGCACTCCTATTCAGCATAGCATTCAACACACACCCTTCCATGAGGGGTATAGTCGTAAGAGAGCTCCCTTAGATGCTCGCTATGAGCGGTCATCGCACGATGAAGTGCTAGGTCAACATAGGGTTCGATGGGAGGAACCACATGATTACATTACCCCTCCACCCCCACTAGTTGTCAGGACTACAAAGACAAATCCAGAGCACAAGGCTCTTCGGGCAGGGCGAGATAGCTCCGTCCACCCCTTTTTCACTTATGAAAGAGAGCACGAGGAAGACATCTACCTTCCTCGAGAGCAATATACCGTGCGGGAGCAATACGCCTTCGCACCTGCTATCTATCAGGACCACTCACTGAGGCCAAAGCCCCGAGAGAATGCCTGCTACCCCTAACAGAGGGATGTGTCCTATAGAGATCTTGGATCACTACGACCGAGATTTTTATCTAAGAGAGGCATCTAGGCCTTCTAGACATGAGGCGGTGGGACCAACTATCGTAGAATCTGTCGAATATATCACACATCTCAAGCAACTCACGCAACTTGAGCTCGAACGACTACCGTTAGAGGAACCGTACCATATTAACGAAGAGCACCTTCAGCGCCAGAAGGATGAGCTGTTCCAACACACTATGCCCCCCACAAGAGAGGACTCCAACCCCTCACATGCATAAGACAAAATATTTTGAGTGGCACAACCCGGGGGAAGATAGGTCATCGCGACCTCATCAAAAGCTACCCCCAACACCTCCTAGACAGGAGCGGGAAGCTACTCTCCCGATTCCTGAAGCACCACCCCCGACGCCTCCTAGACATGAATGGGAGGCCGCTCCTATAACCAATGATGGGTGCCTTCCTCAGACATCCACCCAGGCTTATGAGCCACCCTTAGAAATTCATCAAGAAGCCTCTAAGGAATCAGAGCGCGAAGAAGAGCGGGATGAACTGCCCTACCAAGGCATGGGGGTGCCATCTGGCCACCCCTCCATAAGCCCCAAGTTCCTCAACAAGAACCAACCAAAGAGGAGGAGTTCAAATCTCCCGATACATGCAAAGCACTAGAGCACTTAGAGTTGGTAGAGACCAAGATTTTGGAGCTCCCAAGGCCCAACTTACATAAGGCTCCTTTCGAAGAGGATCAACCTTTAACCATAGGGCTACCTGATGATGCAGTCCTCCATGTCTCAGAATCTCTAGATTCGATGAGCTATACACATTGTTCGAAGGTGAGGATGAAACAGACATAGCCCACAGCAATCACATAAGACAACATCGACATCCCATAAAAATTGAAGAAGCATGTCAACAGATAAACATAATACTAGGGCATGAGTGGCGTGTTAACCCACCACAGTGGGACCAAGCATTACATCCACCACGTTGGGCACACAAAGAGCAACTTCCACCAAGAGACATCATAGCAACATCAGTGCCACGGGCGGACCCTGTCCTCATCTCCGTGCATAGGGCCGATCCATTCATGCCCATACCTCTAGAGCCGGATCCGGAGTGCAAAGACCATCAAGTCGGGGGTACCTCTATCCCCTGAAGAACCATAATCCAAACCAAAAAGCTCCAAGGATTATCGCAATCACTTGGTCACCCAAAAAGCTCCAAGGATTATCGCAATCTCTTGGTCAACCAAAAAGCTCCAAGGATTATCGCAATCTCTTGGTCACCCCAAAAGCTCCAAGGATTATCGCAATCTCTTGGTCAACCCAAAAAGCTCCAAGGATTATCGCAATCTCTTGGTCACCCAAAAAGCTCCAAGGATTATCGCAATCTCTTGGTCAACCCAAAAAGCTCCAAGGATTATCGCAATCTCTTGGTCAACCCAAAAAGCTCCAAGGATTATCGCAATCTCTTGGTCAAACCAAAAAGCTCCAAGGATTATCGCAATCTCTTGGTCACCCAAAAAGCTCCAAGGATTATCGCAATCTCTTGGTCACCCAAAAGCTCCAAGGATTATCGCAATCCAAAAAGCTCCAAGGATTATCGCAATCTCTTGGTCAACCCAAAAAGCTCCAAGGATTATCGCAATCTCTTGGTCAACCCAAAAAGCTCCAAGGATTATCGCAATCTCTTGGTCAACCCAAAAAGCTCCAAGGATTATCGCAATCTCTTGGTCACCCAAAAAGCTCCAAGGATTATCGCAATCTCTTGGTCAATACAAAAAGCTCCAAGGATTATCGCAATCTCTTGGTCAACCCAAAAAGCTCCAACGATTATCGCAATCGCTTGGTCAAAAAAATCAAGAAATTCAAAAAACAAAACAACAAAAATCATCAAAAACAACAAAGATTTGCATCTCAATTCTAGGCATACTCAAATTCATCAAAAAAATTCATATTCTCGCACCTCATCTTCACCTTCACCAAAAACAATCCATCAAAATTACAAAAATATGTAGCTGCATTAAGCATTGCATCCATACATTGCATATTTGTAGTCATACAGGTCAAAGGCACCATAGGCTGCAATAGCTCTGATAGTCCATCTTGTTCCGCATTGTCTCATTTTACAAAAACAACAAAAACACCATGCATAACTTTTACCACACTACAGTCAGTGGTCTAGGAATGTACCAAGAGTTTCAGTGATTCGGTCATCATTTTCCTCTTTAGCCATGTAGTGTATCAAGTCGAACAGATTTTACGAAGGTAGAGTCATACTTGAAATACACCTTGTTACGTAACATCCCAACACAAATCAAAACACTAAAATTCCCAAATTGTGTGAACGAAAGATGAAACATGCAAAATAATCTAGGTCACCACAAGCGAAACGGTTATCTTGCTCATCCCCCTGTGCGAATGACCCCTAGAATGCTGAGAGTTGGCAAAAGGACAAGCATCCTCCCTACCCAATTCCCTAAGAATCCCTAAAGTTCTCAATAGTTGCAAAACACAAAAATTTGCAAAATGTCAAAACTCCAAATTTGACAAACTACAGTGCACACATCAAAAGGCACAAACAACAGTGATTTTCATCACTCCATATCCCCAATCCCTTGCTCGAAAGAAAAACAAATCAAAATAAACAGTGATCTCATCACTACAATGAGCAAGTATCCCAATACAATTGAAGAAAAGAAGGGAGTTGACCTTGAATCCCTGGAACTCTCAGCATTCTATAGGTCATAAGGCAAGCTTCAGTACCAATTTGGTTGATAGCCTATCGGTAATGATAAACCTCCCGCATGACGATATATCTGTCACATTAACTTGCGTACGGATCAATGTTTGCATGTGGATGAGCTAGCTTATGGCATCCTGGATTACACCGCAGATTAATCTTAGTACATACAACAAAGGAATTCGTGGAGCTAATTAGGTGATCCTCGGTACGAGGTTCGGTTGAAAGCCCATCGGCATCGGCGGTATCCTAACAAATACCACTAAATGAACTCAATTGCACACACAGGGATGTGAAATAGCTCGGTCAAAAACAAGTCCGATTCATACCTTGTTCAAAAGTCTTGTAAGATAAAGTACAGTCATGGCTAGTGAGTTAAAACCGTCTGAGTCTCAGAAAACCTTAGCTACATTTCTAAACCAACTGCGCTACTTTTCATCCTTACAAATACCATCAAAAAAAACAAAAACCGAAAACCATGTATACATGTAGAGTCATGCATCACAACAATCACCTAAAAACAAAATAACGAGTTCTAAACAGTCCTTGGTGCCATAGCCAAACATCACAAACCCCATTCATCCATTTCATATCTGCATATCACATATAAATCAAAACCATTTGCATTCATCATAGCATATGCATCCATCAAAATAAATCAACATGCATACATCCATATTCATCAACCATCATGCACAAGATCAAAGAAAATCAAAACAACAAAAACAACAAATAAATGCAACACAAAAACAAAAACAATAAACATTGCGGACACAAGTGCTCTTGCACTTAACCTCTTGGCATAGCAAAATTGATGTCGGGGTTTACATTGTCACTATCCTACTCCCTAAGAAGGCTACCATAGCCGGACCGCTCCACGGGAGGACGGATTTTCGACAATTTAATCACCAAATGGTGTCACAAAAACAACAAAAACAAGAAAAAATGCAACAAAAACAAACAGCAATAACATTGCCGGACACAAGTGCTCTTGCACTTAACCTCTAGGCAAAGAAAATCGATGTCGAGGTCCAAATTATCGCTCTCCTACTTCCCCAAGAAGGCTACAATAGCCGGACCGCTCCACGGGAAGTTAGATTTTCGATGATTTCACCTCATTACGGCATCACCAAAAGGGTTAACACCCACCAAAAATAGGTCCAAATGTTGGAAAAATTGCACACGCTTAACGGTAAACCCTTTAAGGCACACCTTGCACAAGTCATCTTGGGTCAAGCGACTCGTCGCTTCTCTCACGAAGGTCATTCCCTCATCGATTCGTCGCTTGAGGGGGTAGTCACACTTAGTCACCAATCAACAATCACACACCCAATTAAGGAAAACGACATGCATTCAAAGAATCATTGACAAAGACAATCACGCTCCTGCTTGGGGCAATAAACAAGCAACAATCAAATCAATCAAACACTTGGCATTTCGTGAATCATGAACACAAGGTTCCCCCTGAGGATAAAAACGCCCTTCACTTGTTCATGATCGATCAATGTCTAAGTTCAAGTCACACCTCACCAAAACAGGTTAATACTTGAAATCAAATTCCTTAGCTCGTCGGAAGCAAGGATTCAAGAATGCATGCCCTTTCCATACTTGGGGCATCAAAAGTTGGTTAGGTTACCAAGAAACCCTAATCATTAGTGCTTTGGTTATCTATTTTTGCTAAGCACTGCGTCACCCGCAGCGCTTCCCAAAAAGGGGCATCTGTAGACACCAAAACAGCACCAATCCGATTATGTGACTGCAAACACTGATCGCTTTGACAAACACAGCCCCCGGGGCAGCCCTCAGAGGTTAAACGAGTGGTCTTAACCACTTTCATAGCAATTTTGTAAGGTCAAGAAGCAATTTGGCACACTTGGACACTTTGCCCAGTATTCGTCTCACCCGGGGACGAATTCAAAATAGAATCCGTCCCACCCCGGGACGAATTCTGAATCCGTCCCCGGGTGGGACGAATTCTAAGCTTAACGGGCAAAAAGGCAAATGGTGCCAAGTGGCAGCCCGAACGGTCGGTTAAGGACTCCTGCCTTGCACGTGTGTGTAGGTGGACAGAGGGGCCGTTAGAAGACCGTCACAAAAGGCATTTATCAAAGCTCAAGTCAATGGAGGACTCCCCTCCCTCATGGGAAGACAAGAGTGCCACATGGCGCCTATGGCCAACACATGGCATTTGTGCTTCCCTCCCAAAAGAGACCCCATGGGTCTATAAAAGGTGGGACTTTTCTCACCCAAAACATACAGGTTGAAGGAGTTTTCAAGCAACGAAGTGCTTGCCGAGTTGAAGACCCACTTGCATCCCTTTTGGTTCACCTTCCCACATCCACCAATCTCTTTTGCAAGGGAGGTTGTTGGGTGGCCTTTGGAAGCTCGAACCTTACCCAAATCCAACGCATGGACACCTGAACCAACCAATTCGCCGACCCCCCAATCCTAAGAGGTTTTGGGCCCATCCCCGGTGGATTGGCTCCAAAATCAAGTGCCAACGGTGGGAGGCCCACTTGGGCACCCCCGCACCTCCCAAGTCCTATTTTTAGTTTTTGAGCATTTTAGATCATTTTTCAGATTGCATTTTGTGTTATTAGGTTTGATTAATCCATAGCTGCAATTTTGTAACTTTTGGTCAGATTCTAGTATGTTTTGTGTTGCTTTGTCGTTTCGCTGACTTGCAGGTGTCAAGGTCAAATTCCCGAGGGTGGAGGCCAAATTGGGAGAATCCGACCATCTGGGTCGTCCCAAAATGGCCCCAATTACATAACCCCCCTGTTTGCAGGCGTTTTGCGAGTCTCGGGATCCGACATTGGAGCAGACGAGCGGTCGGTTTCTTCAACACGGAAGAATTCGTCCCACCCAGGGACGAATTGCGAGTCGAATTCGTCCCGCCCGGGGACGAATTCCAGTTGAAGGTAGATTGGCCAGCTGTCTCAGTGGCAGTGGCCTTCTGGTAACTTTTCTTATCTTCTGTCAAGTTTTGAAGCCATTTGGACTCACTGTAATTACTATTTTAGGCAAATATTTACATGCATATTTCGTTAGTTTTAGAGAGCAAACGCTTTTCATTTGCGGCGAGTGCTACTGACATCTTGGTTGTTTCTTTGTTCGCAGGAGAAGCAGCAGAGGTTAGGAACTCATCGACATCGGCGGCGGCATCATCTTGGCCCACCCATTGCAATCGTGGGCACGCGGAAAGAGGAATCATTCGGTGATTGTAATCAAACTCTATTTGCGCTCCTAGCCCCTGAAAAGGGAGGAGACGTCATTGTAACAGAGATCAAGGGATATTAATGAAAGGGCTGTGTTTTCTCTATTTGATTGTGTCTCTTCCAATGTGTTTCTTTTCCATTTCATGCAATTTACATTTCTAGGACTTAAGCGTACTTGATTTTGAATGCAATCGCACTTGGTGTTTCCTTTGCCCGGAATCTCGTGCTTTCACTTCAGTTACCCATATTTCTCTTCCACAACTGTACACATTGGGGACCAATGCTTCCTCAATGGGGA
>JAQPPZ010001022.1:600000-1044704 GCA_028583015.1 Wollemia nobilis
TAGATGCATTTTTGTGGGGTATTCAGATACCTAACATGTATATAATATTTATGAACCTCAAAGGCATAAGGTTTTGGTTTGAATAGATGTCATTTTTTATGAGGTCCTTCTAGGTGCTTCTTCTAGTCCACCATCTAAGCTTTTGGTAGATATTTCTTCTGATCCTTTGACTAATTCATATTCAATTTCCCCTTCAAATATTTTGGTAGGATATATTCCCATTAGATCATCTTCTTCATATTAATATTTTACTAAAGATCCATTGTATATTGATTTGACTCCACCATGGGCAACATTACCAATAACACCTTTTCTAGATTTAGTACATGTTGAGTAGGACACATCAAGTTAGAGTGCTTCAACTTTGCATGATGAGGTGAATAATGATTTTGAGTTGGATTATTTAGATTTAACTTTTGGTGTTGCTTTTCCATAAAGTGTACATGAATCTTCCTCAAGTTGTCCAAAACTTAAGCGGGTTAAGATGCTTCTAAAGGATTCTCAATTTGATTATATCTCTACAGTTACATCAAATGGATTCTTCTCAAGCATTGCTCCAAAAGGTTGGTCATTTAGGATCCTCTTATATATTCTAAGTTAAGGGATGACTAGAGTGGGAAGATGATATGCTTTAAGAGTATGAGACCTTGACAAAGAATAGGACATGGGAGTAGGTTCCTCTTCTAGAAGGGAAGAATGTAGTTGGATGCAAATGGGTCTACAAGACCAAGTATACTTTGGATATTTAGGTGGAAAAGCACAAAGTACACCTTGTTTCTAAGGATTATCTCAATAAGAGGGAGTTGATTATTTTGAGATATTAGCACCAATGGCTATGATGGACTCAATCAAGATGATTTACTTCATATCTACCTCATATGGATGGAAGTTATACTAGATGGATGTGAATGGTGACTTTCTACATGGGGAGATTTAGGAGAAGATATACATGTAGTAGCCACCTAGATTTGAGCTTAAGGGTCCTACTCCTACGGTTTGTCTTCTGACTAGCTTTTTGTGTGGACTTAAGCAGGATCCTCATGCATGGTATGAGAAGATCCATTTATTTCTTAGTTGTAGGTTTAACCGATGAGAGGTCACACATGATGTTTATATCAAACATTAGGATGGGGAGAATTTGATGCTTGTTATATATGTTAATGATTTTTTCCTCCCTGGTAGTTGTTCTGCTTTGATCCAAGATATGAAGTCACGACTTTGTTCCAGTTTTTATATGATAGACTTGAGACTTTCGCACTACTTTTTAGGGATTCAAATTGATCAAACAAATGTTAGAATCATTATTTCATAGCCTAAGTATGCTTTGGATATTTTTAAATATTATAAGTTTTTTGAGACTCCTTTCACTTAAAGCTTGAATCTTAGGAATTATTGTACCACTCCTTTGGTGGATGCTACATTGTATCAGTCTCTTGTGGAAGGATTTCTCTTACTCACATAGGACCTGATATAGCTTTTGTTGTTAGTTATTGTTCTAGGTATATGCAAGCACCTTGAGAGAGTCACTAGACCATGACCAAGAGGATTCTCAAATACATCTAAGAGACGTATCATATGGGTATTCACTACATATTTAGATCCCATTTAATTTTTATAGGTTTTATAGATGTAAATTAGGCCAGTGACTTGGATGAATGATGGTCCAACATAGACTTTGTGTTCTATTTGGGATCTAATATTATTTCTTGGTGTTCCAAATGCTAATCCACCATATTTTAATCTTCTATAGAAGTTGAATATTGTGATTTCAATGAGGCAACCAAGCATATTCAATGAATGCTCATGATTTTGGAGGATATTAACAATCCTTAGAGTTTTCCAATCCCTCTTTGATGTGATAATAAAAGCACCATTCAACTTGTCCATAATCCAATGTTCCATCAGTGGATGAAGTGGATAGAGGTTTGAATGCACTTTGTTAGATGTCTTCATGCATGTGGGATGATTGATCCAATTTTTATGCCTTCATTAGAGCATACAATGGATATCGTGACCAAGATGATACCCAAGGTTGCTTTTTAGTACATTCAGGGGCTACTTGGGGGTACGAGAGTGTCCCTTAAGGGGGATGACAAGTAAGGGTGTCTCTCCATGTCCCCAATTCAACTTAAGGGGGTGTTGGAATATTTTATGGATAAGCTTCTTTTGAGGCCACAACCAACATTTCTATGGAATTGTTCATATAATCCCATTAGACCCTTGTAAATATTTAAAAAGGTATTTTTTGTAATATTTTATTATTTTAATGTGATGGGGGGCTCTGTAGGAGACTTCCTATGGAAGTCCTGTTCCTCTTTCCTGCATCCCTTCCTCGGCCTTGTCCCAGGTCCCTGATCCTATCCCAACTTCCCTGGCACCTCCTTTTTCCATCCTCCATGGTAGGAAGGTGTTGCAGACGATCTCCTTTGGGGGGAGATCACTGTTCCATTTTTTTGCCTTTTTCCTTACCTTGTGGTGGGAAAACCATAGGGTAAGGGAAAACATCTATTCCATTATTATGCTTCATTAATCTTCCCTTTTCCTTCGGTTTCTAGGTTCTGGGATGGTTTTAGATTCTTCCCTAGGACTTTTCCTAGGTTTTTTGGATCTTTCAGGGTTTTCCTTGAATTTTTCTTTTTTCTTAGGTTGTTTTTGGAAGTCTTCTTTACATTTGTTCTTTGGGGATATTTAGTTGTGGATTGCTAGGTCTGAGGATTTTTGGCTTCATGAGCAGTTTTGCACAGCATCCTTTTGGTTGGGTGGACCATGCGCTTTCTACTGTGACTCTGCTCTTTGGGTTTGAGGTGGTGGTTCTTACGAGATCTCAGTTCCTTTCGTGGCTTTCAGGGGAGCCTCTGTTCTTCTTGCTGCTGGATCCTTACAGGACTTCTTCTTCTATTTCCTTGAAGCTATTCAGTGGTGGGTCTAAGGAATTATGGCTTCATGAGCAGTTTTGCACAACATCCTTTTGGTTTGGGAGTGGACCATGTGCTTTCTACTGTGACTCTGCTCTTTGGGTTCGTGGTGGTGGGTCTTGCGAGATTTTAGTTCATTTCGTGGCTTATAGGAGGGCCTCTGCTTTTCTTGCTACTGAATCCTTGCAAGACTTCCTCTTCTGCATCCTTGAAGTTGTGGTGTTGAAGGTTGTTTGGGATGCCTGGTTGCTTCCTTTTGTTTTGGGCTCTAATGTCTACAATCGTGCTTCCTCGTGACTCCTTCCTTTTAGATTCTTGTGGTACTTTCCCGTATTTTCCTTCATAAGTGTTGTTCTGTTGTTGTTGTATCCTCCTTTAGGTTGATGTTTCTTGAATACTTCCTTTTTTCTACTTGAGTACTTCGTATCCTGGAGAATTCCTCTTGTTTTTGAACCACAAATGCACCATATTTTAGGCTGATGTTCCATTGCATGAGGATTTTATCCCCTATGGAATTCCTCTTTATGTTGCACCATATTTCAGGCTGTAGTTCCATTGCATGAGGATTTCATCGCCTACAAAATTCCTCTTGATGTTGCTTCATCTTTTAGGCATTCTAGGGATGGTTTTTTCCATTTTTCATGTTTCTCTACCATCCCTGGGTGATTCCCATCCCTGTTTTGATAGGATTTGTAATTTTCCTAACATCAAAAGCGGTTTTCATTCAGGTTCTAGTTTCCCAAGGATGGTTTATGGGTTTCCTGCCCTTGGGAGGATTCAAATCTCAATTTTAAATTCTAAATTCTGGCACCCGTGTCCCTTTCCCACCTATGGGATGTTTCAATTTGTTTCTGGCTGTTTGGGTGGTTTGGCTCCTTCTCTCGCCTTTAGAAAGTTTCAAAATGCTTGTTTGGCGCCTGAAGTTTCAATTTCATTTTTTTGGCAGGCTTTATGTTCCTGCCCATTTTTCCTCTACATTTTTCCTAGATCACATCCTGAAATGCTTCCTTCGCGCCATCCTTGACAAGATCCTGATTCTGTTCCTCTGGCGCTTTCCTGTTCTAGTTTCTTTTGGCTTTCCTCAAGCCTGTCCTGTTGGTTTTCCTTGGTTGTTTTATTATGATGTAATCAAGTTTCAATGTAATCAGGTTTTGGGATCCTTGATAAAAACCCATTTTTAATCTACCAATTTTTTTTTTTATTATTTTAAACTTGAAAGTCAATCTCTCAACCTTAGCCTAAAGATAACTTGTATTTGGGTATAAATACCCCTCATACCAACCATTTTTATTATCGGTTGGAGTGTAATTCTATTATTTGATAGTGATATTATTTGGTGTCCATAGACACCCCCATATACTATGCACATTGCTTTGTGTATTTCTTTTTTAGCAATACTAGGTAATGTGTTGATTCCATTTGCTTCTAGAAACTACTATGAAATCTAACAATATAATGAGATACATTTTCTTGCATAGTACCTTGAATATCCCTTAGTATATAAGCATATATGGTTTCCTTCAACATGGTCCTAACGCTTTTATGAAAATATGCATGCTTCATTTGAATATCAATCTTTGTCTCCTCTTGTTTGTAATTTTTTATTCTAATTGGCATCCCTTGTACATTCTACAAAGCAAACAAAGACCAAAGAACCACCATTATTGAATGTTGTTATCACTCTATGATATTAAGACACACCAATTTCCTCTATCACGTTTATAAAAGAACCTTCCTATGGGATATTTCCACCTAATGCCTCCCCTTACTTGTGTTGTACTTCCTTCTTCTAATATTTACTTTAAAATATCAAGCATTGGTAATTGTTGGAGGCCAAACACCCTCAAGGTCCAAATTAGTTACTTGTCTAATTGCTCATATGGTGGTTGGACCATTTTTATGTATCTTTTCCATTTAACATCTACTAATTTGATGGAGTCCTTCCTACCTTTCACATATGGTAGGATCTCCATTACACACTTCCACTTGAATAAATTTGGGATCACAATTATAGGTAGCTCAAAATTTGCTAGAAAATTCTCAAGGTTCACACATATAATTAAGGGTAGTATCCCATCACCCAATTTGAAATTTATAAATATAGCCTTATGTTATTGAAGAGCATCCATTAATAGCATAGGATACATATTACATTCTCTAATGCTCAATGCATATCATTCATCATAATGGATCACCATCATCCACCATAAATTAATTTTATTTTCCTACCTTAAAACATTATTGAATTCTTCCTCCTTATCATCATAAAAGATCACAAAATCATCAATAAATATTTCCTCAACTAGACAACAATGTTCCATTTATTTTGTTCTCATGAAAAATACCACAACTAGTGTGTATACTTAAGAAGATAAAAAAAACAAACAATTATCTATTTATTAAATGTATCTCATGCTTGGAAGGGAGAGGATGAGTGATGGGAAAGGAGAGAAGATGGGTGAGCGAGTGGAGGATGGTAGCAGAGCGGAAGCAGGTGAGAGGAGGGAGGATGGATGAATGGGTAAGGTTTTGGAGGGGACTAGCTCTGACAACAGTGAAGGAAGGATCCCCCTGACAAGGATGGGCCCCATCAGACCTGTAAGGGATCCTATGCCCAGGTTCTGGGTTCAGACGTCCTACCACATTCCTCCACCCAGGAGCTCCACCTCTCAGGGGAGGATCTGGTCATTCCCGAAGAATTTATGGAAAGGTATATGGAGATGGAGAAGTTCACGCTGATTGGGAAGTTCTTGGGGGGATGCCCAAATATGGACACTATGTGTAGATGGGATTCCTCCAAGTGGAAAACCAGTGGCAACATGGAGATTGTGGCCTTGTCCTGAGGTTTCTTTGCTATCCGACTTAACAACCAAATAGAATTTTGCAACATATTGGCCGGAGCGCCGTGGTTCCTATGGCACAAGAGCCTCTTTATCAAGAAATGGGGGGAGGACTTTAATCCTGAGATCCAAAACATAAATGTCACTTTGCTGTGGGTGAGACTTCCAAACCTCCCCTTTCAATGTTGGCATGAGAATGTAATCAGAGGGATTTCTCGGTCCATTGGGGAGTTAGTGGCTTTTTATTCCTCCACCAAGGTCAGGTCCAGGATGGTACATGCTTGATTCTATGTTACTGCTAGCTTAGAAGTTGAGCTCCCCACTTTAATCAACCTATACAGAGGGAAAACCCTAATCAAAAGGTAACCTATTGAGTACAAAAATAAACCTGCCTTTTGCACTCATTACCGTACTCAAGGGCATGTCCATACCCAATGACCAAATATGAGGACTCAAAATCAATAGGAAGAAGAGGCTACGAGAGGAAACCAGAGGAACCAGGATCCTAGGTCTAGCAACAAAAAGTCTCAGCCAGAACTCACTTTGCACAACCCTGCCCATCGATCCTATGACCAAGCCAAGACTCCTTCTTAAGGTGAAGTTGAAGTTGAACAAAGGGAGGATCATATCCCACCCTCTATGGACCGTGAGGAACCTGATAACAATCATGAGCAGGAATACACGCATGTAGAATCTCCCTCACCAAGTCAGAACTAGCAAGAGGCTCCTTCAAAACCCTCGTTGCAAGGCAGTCTTCAAGCAGAGGGCTCGGTTTTCCAGGTACAATTTTTCCCTAAACTTGGTGTTTCGTAATCCTTCATGAAAGAAGATCTAAAAAGTAATAAGAAATCCCCACCTCGATGGGATAAAGGCAAAGGATAGCCTTCCTTATCGGGGCAGATCAACCCTAGGAACACCAGAAGTAAAAAGCAGGCTATTGACTACGACAGTGAACGAAAGAGAGGAAGACCCTCTAGTAATGACCAGCGAAACAAAGAAATGGTGGAAGATGTGGCAAATGGGACTCAACTAATGTTGTTCTTAGATGATTTTAACACACAGAAGGATGAAAAACAAGACACCAAACATCCTTCCAGCTGGTGAAGGGAGGCAAGAAAAACCCTAAATTATTGAAATGAAGGTCATCTCATGGAACGTGAGAGGCCTAAACAATGCAACCAAGCAGAGGATGGCTGCTGACCTTACAAAAAGGATGAACCCTTCTATTTTAATTATCCAAGAAACCAAAAATGATGAGTTCTCATCAAGGAAGGCTGCCAAAGTCATTTGGAGCAAAAGGGAAACCCTATTTAGCCCTGCTCAAGTCACATCGGGAGGGTTCATGTGCCTATGCGATCCGACCCTAATGGAAGGGAAGCTTCTATCTTCCTCAAATAGAATCCTCAACATTCTTTTTCACTCAAAGACCAGCAATCATTCATGGATCTTGTCCAACATTTATGCCCCTAACTCTCTTGTAGAGCGAGTTGAAATGTGGGAAACCATTACTCAGATGAGAAGAAAATTTAGGACTATACCTTGGATCCTTGGTGGAGATTTCAACTGCCCCTTGCACGCGTCAGAGAAGAAAGGAGGTTCTGACTTGTGCAACAGAAGTATGGAGGACTTCAAAAACTTTGTCAACAATAACAAGCTCATGGACATTAAGCTCAAGGGATCATCCTTCACTTGGAACAACAAGAGAGTGGGCAGTGGGCTTATCTAGGTTAAGCTAGACAAATTATTCATCTCTCAAGAATTAATACCTTTCCTAGGTGGTGCAACCCTACTTGCCTTGCCTAGAATGGGGTCAGACCACAACCCCATCATCCTCGAATTTGGGAAAGCTCCCTCTTTCAAAACTCCTTTTAGGTTCGAGTCCATGTGGATTCAACATAAGGATTTTAAAGGGCATGTTGCTTCTTGGTGGCAACAGAAGTTTGGAGGATCAGCCTCGATGCAGTTGGCCCAAAAGATCAAGATAGTCAAGGAAAATCTCAAAATTTGGAACAAAGAGGTCTTTGGCAACATTTTTGAATGCAAAAAATCCATCTCAGAAAGGCTGCAAGAGATACAAAAGAGAACGAAAAATGGGGACCACAATGCAACCACCAAAAACAAAGATAATATCCCCCTAGTAGACTATCATAACATCCTAGCCAATGAAGAGACCTTCTAGAGGCAGAAATCCAAGGACTTATGGCTAAAGGAGGGTGACTCCAATACCAATTTCTTTCATACTTCAACCATGCAACATAAAGGATCCAATAAAATTAGAGAGATCATTTGTAGCAATGGATCCTCGACCAAGGATTTAGTGGAGATAAGAGCCGATGTAGTGGCTTTCTTTCAGGACTTACTGGGAGCTCTTCTTGAAAGTGACCAACAGGCCCAGGTCAAGCTCTTGGCTAATATCCCATGCAGAGTCATCCAAGAGGCTAATAAAAAGCTCATGGAACCTTTCTCCTCGAACGAGATTAAGGAAGCCCTTTTATCCATGCAAACTGATAAGGCCCCGGGTCCTAATGGTTTTCCCCCTCACTTTTTTCAAACAGTATGGGACATCATTGGAGAGGATGCCTGTGCTACCATAAGGGAAATACGGTTTTCCAAAACTATTCACCATGGGCTAAATTCCACTTTCCTAGCTTTGATTCCAAAATCATCTACTTGTAGAACCTTTTCTGACTTCAGTCCCATAAGCCTCTATAATGTTGTCTACAAAGTCCTAACCAAGACCATGGCCAATAGGTTAAAGCCCATCCTCCTCCTCCTCATTGACCCGTGCCAGGGCAGTTCGTGAAATACAGAAACATCTTAGACGGGGTCATCATGATTCATGAGACTCTCCACTTTGCTTCTATGGCTAAGAAGGCAACCCTTTTACTCAAACTCGACAGGAACAAGGCTTTTGACAGAGTTGACAGAAGCTTCCTCTGTGCAGTCCTTTCCAAGTTTGGATTTCACCCTCTTTGGATTGACCTTGTTCGAAGCTGCATCTCCACCCCTTGCTTCTCTGTGTTGGTCAATGGTTCCCGTGCTAGGTTCTTCCAAAGTACTAGAGGGCTTCGCCAAGGAGATCCCATGTTGCCCATCCTTTTTATTATCTTGGAAGAAGTACTAGGCAAAGCACTTAAGGAGGTGGCTTGAGGAGGATCCTTTGTGTCAGTGTACTAAGTTGGGTCACCTTAGATCCGTGGTGGACCCTAACTATGATCAAAATGTGGTTGACTTCATTATTTGGAGGAATGGATACCCTCATTGGTTTATTAACGAAGTGTATGGGTGTGACGAGGAGGTTTCTATGTTATCATCTCTCCTAAAAGGGGTCACCATCCCTTCCCAAAGAAGAGATGATCGTAATATTTGAAGAGGAACAGATAGTGGCACCTTCTTGATCAAGTCATCTTACAATATTCTGTGTAGCGGATCAAGGGTGGAGTTTCCTTGAAACCTGGTTTGGCAGAAATACTTGATCCCCAAGGTAAATTTCTTCTCTTGGATCACTTTTTAGAATAAAGCCCTCACTATTGATAACCTCCATAAAAGGGGCTTTGCTTTCCCAAATAGTTGTTACATGTGCATGTCAGCCCGTGAGTCTTTTGACCACCTTTTCTTGCACTACTATTTTACCAATTCCATCATTGGAGTCATCCTTTCCACTTTTCATATTTAGTGGAGTCCTCCCAAGACAATTAAGGAAGCCTTCTTTCAATGGCCCAGTCCTTTCTAGAACCTGAAACTCTCTTTCCTGTTGAATGCCTATTTCCACCATTTCATTTGGCAGATCTGGTTGGAGCAAAATGGTAGTGTGTTTGGAAACTCCCCCAGAGACCCTCCCTCTATTATCCTCAGAGCCCTAGCCTTTGCCATTGAGAACTCCAAGATCCTCTCCAGTCCAATCCCAAAGTTTGACCTCGAGGAGGAAATTTTCATGACTCTGAAGCTTGACGGGGATCCTGGCCTAGCAGACCCGGCTCTATCCAAAAAAAATACTAGGTGGATCAGGCCCCCCATGGTTGGATAAAGCTAAACTTTGATGGAGCGGCCAGAGGCAACCCAGGTCTAGTAGCAGTAGGTGGTGTTGTTAGAGACCATAATGGGAAGCTCATCCTCACTTACTACAAAAATATAGGGATCCAATCAAATCACATCGCAAAATCCAGAGGGGTCATGAGGGGTCTCAAGCTCATCTTGGAGGACCCCAGTCCTCTACTGGTTGAAGGGGATTCAATGAACATTACCAACTACTTGCTTAACTACAAGACCCTATCCTAGAAGATGTTCAACATTATTTCTGAGGCAAGGAACCTCCTTCTTCAACATTCCTCAGTCCAGATTTGGCATACTTTCAAAGAGGGCAATAGTCTGGCAGACCACATGGCAAACAAAGGTTTTTTTCCATGTGTCTTGTAGTATGGCGTCAGAGCTTCCCGATGGATATGGTGAGAGCCAAAAACCAAAATAGTTTTCATGGAACCACCTAGGAGGAGGTTGAAAACGATCCTCGATGGCTTTGCTTCTACCATGCCACCTGTCTCCTCATCAGCTTGGCGCATTTCCAAAGTGGAGGTTGGTAAGATTGGTAATTCTGATCGAGGCCCAAAGTGCATTGAAGGGCGACCCGACATCCCTTAGATTTTTACCCCGCCATGGCATAAGGAGGTGCCTCGCCAGAATGATTGCAAAATCTTTGCATCTTTGGGGTCAGATCAACTTTGCTTGAAGGAGGTCTCTCATTAGCTGGAGCCCTGGCTCCATCAGAAGGAGGCTCTAACTCTCTTTTCTCGATAGGATCACGTGTGAGGTCATCAAATCTCTTGCTACACGTGGCAAAGGCAAGTGGCAATTGCCATCTTAGCTCGTCCTATGGCCGCCACTCCATTTCTTTCACCACCTTGGGCAATTATGAAAGTTTTTGCATGCATTCGATTTCCTCCTTGTTAGGCATCCAAGGATCATGTCTATTTATTTCACATTATCCTTGAGTGGTTAAGCTTCATAGTTCTCTGCATTTCCCTTCCCATCCCTCTGTCCAGCCCAGTTGTGTCACTGGGAGCCTTGGTTTTATCCATAATGTCTTCTCCTTTCATCGAACTAGCTGAGCTCCAACTGTGTAATGAAGCCCTAATTTTTATGAAGGCCAAGGAGATAATTTATTTTCTTGAGAATTTTCAAGGACATGATGATGAGTTCACCCGTGCCTTTATCGAGACATGGAATAGGGGTGAAGTCACTATTCAGGGTGTTCATTTTCATGTCTCTGTTGAGCTTTTGTGTGAGGTGTATGGTCTGCCCTGTACTGGTCGTAACATTCGTCGAGATAGTCACAATTGGGGTGAAGAACTTGAGCAGTTTCCTGATAAAGAAAATAATTTGGGGTGGGACAAGTCTGCCCTCTTTCGGTCGTCCTTTTGGAGCCATGGAATATCGCCATGATTCCTATCATGCAGTATATAACATGCAACGATCCTGAAAAACCACTCTGTAGTTTTCACATAAGTTTTGTGAACCACTTGAGGGACGCCAAGAAAGTGTGTATCCCTAATTACCTTGCTCATTCATTGAGTTTGGCCATCGAAAAGAGTAGGAAGGGGTCCTACATGCCCATTCACCAGGTTTTAATTGTTGTCTTGTATCAACATGTGCTGGCCAATCATCCTCCCATCCAAGTTGTCCCACCCATGAACTCCCAAGCCTCAGTGAGCCCTTTTGTTGGTGATGATGAATGGGCGCCTAGCCCGATTCGAAATAGTTCGTCGGCTAATGACAAGATATCCCATTTCAAAGGTTCCTCTCGCATCCAGTCCATCAAGCAGGGGACATCTGGGGATACTCCCACCCCTACCAGAGCCTCTCAACGCCTGAAGAAGGTGAAGATGGAGAAGGAGAACCAGTCGACGCAACAGATCAGTTCTGACATAGAAAGTGAAGCCGAAGGCCTTTCGGTTTAGTTCCTGGAGGACATGGAAGGTAACATTGTGGCCTCTAATAATGTGATTATTAGAGCTTTTAAGCGTTACAAGGGGCGCCAGGCTCAGGACGACCTGGAGGAAACTGAAGCCTGATGGAGGTTCCTCAAAGTTTCTTATTTTGCTGATGATGGATGTGTGGGTTGTAATCGGTTTGGTTTTAAACTATGTCTACCTCCCATTAGGGATAATCTTGTATGTAGCCCTATGGGCATCTGTTCCTATATTTTAGTAAGTGTCAAGCAATATTTTTGTGCTGCTCTAGCCCATGAGGCTTTCTGTATATGCCAGGGTTATGGCCTGCAATGTTATAAGGTTTTGATCCTCTCAAAAAACCCTCTAAGTAATACAAAATCCAGCTTAACAAAAAAAATGTATCTCATGCTCATATCCATAGATCTATACTTAGCAATATAATTATTTTACTATATGATCTCTCTAATTTCAATCCTTTAGATAAATTTTATCTTGGGTTTAGAGCTTAAGATCTAAATATAACGAGACAATAATTATATTGGTCTTAGTAGTTAATTGTTGGATCATTTCTTCCTCTATTGTTCTAAAAAAAAACAACAAATCCTTCCTCCCATTAATATCCATGTGAATGAGATTAAGTATTTTGCTTAAAGAGTGATGATCTTAAAATATTTATGGCATGTGACTTTCTCAAACCTAAGCACATTAGTGGCTTTCTTCACCTTTGGATTTCTCTAAGTAGGTATAGTTTGAGGCTCTTTGCCTTTCCCACTTAATGATCAATTTTGCCTTTGTTTCTAAGGAGAACAATGTCTAATATCCTTGGACTATAACTCTCTCTTATCATATGGACCCACACAACTCTATGATAGTAATGTAATAATTCCAAATCAAATTTATATATCATCTATCATAAATAGAAAAAATATTCCTTCTATTTTCTAAATTTATTTTTTTCTCCACTATAAGATATTAATATTTAGAGATTTCATTGTATCCATTAATTTCCTTCCACTTTCCTTCCTCTACTTAATCCAAATTTCATAGTTGATCCCGCCTATTAAACCCAAGGGAAATTTTCATAGTACTTGATTGAGTATGGTCCTACCTCAAAGAAAATATGGATCATATTTTTATTCCAATAGCCTTAAAATAGATAAACATGACATAAACTATGCTAACAAGCCATTACAACATGTGAACTTCCAAGTGAGCAATGGATAAGGATAAACTTGAGTGCCAAACCACCTTATTCCACACCCCACCAACTCAGTCCTATCGTTTTATATACGACATATGATTGAGGCTTTTCTTAGCTTCTAGACTCAATTTTTCCTTGTAGAGTAACCAAATTATCCTTGTCGATGGATTCTTTGGATAGATAATTTGTTATAGAGTTTATTTCTCTAGAAATATGTACCATATTAACCTTCATGTTTAATATCAATTACAAAGCCTTGTCTTGACATAATTTTATTTTTTTAATTCACTCCCTTCAAATTATTTTTTGTGTTAATGGTAAGTTAGGGTTTTGAAAGGGTTGCCCTTTCCCTTAGAAGAACAGGTCACACCAAATAGTCACATAGAGATATACAACCCTTTTTGTTCCATTAGGATTTGAACCTTGATGTGGGCTGCATTACTCATATATCTCAACCATTAAACCAAAGCCTCATTGGTAAATAATTAATTGTCTCCTTTAAATAGTCACTTTAAACCTTGGCATATGTGCCAATTAGATTTTTTGTATTAATGGTAAGGTAGGGTTTTGAAGTACAATATGTCACATCAACTTGTCACATTGAGCTATACAATATTTTTGGTGTTTTTGGGATTTGAACCTTGGTGTAGCTTGCATCACCCATATGTCTCAACCATTAAATCAAAGTCTTCTTGGCTCTTCCTTAAAATTGTTGATTACAATTTTAGTCTCTTTTTGTTCCACCACTCTTTTTTAATGGGTTATATGGGATTGAAATTGGGTCCCTCCAATGTTACATAATGATCACATAGTGGTATTACAACAACTTAGTAATTATGCATGTGTCACTTGGCAAGGTTTGAACAACTATCTGCTCCTTGAAAGTTGAGTAATCTAATTAGTTGAACTACTTCTATTTGATTATATTCAATCACTCTTAATGCCTTTCATTTTCTTAATTTTTAGGTCTTATTAGCAATGCTTCAAACTCAATTTCATTATTCATGTTATTTTTTAAATATTTTATCATGAATGTGAATATGATTGGGTGGTGTTTCTATATATAAATCTAATGCCTGTAGGACCCAGATTGCCTAAACAATAGTTGTTAAATCTAAGTTTAATGTACTCCTTAATTTTTCCATTTAAAATTCAGCCGTATATTTCTCTTTGTCTTATAATTTTAAGAGATGGATTTCATGATTTCCTTGATTGTTCCTAAGAAGTAATCCTATTCATTTAAATTTGAACTATTTTATGTCTCTAAAATTTAGATGATTTTGATTTTTTCAAATTAAGTCACCCTTGTTCTTTTGATTTCCCATCTCAACTTATTTTCATTTTGATTTTATCAACCCTAAATATACCACTATGTTAGGACCCAATTTATTGGAGGAGAGGAGAAATAATTCCTACATGATCTAACACCATCCTCCAAATCTCTTATGTGAATTTACATCCAACCAAAAATTTTCCCATGTTTTCTTTAGCTTCCCTGCATATAACATTAAAAGGGGACATTAAAATATCCTTTGATGAAGGTTAAATGTGGTAAATATAGGATCAACCATATCAAGCTAAAAATAAATAGCTTTCAAAGGAGCACTAATCCAAGAAGCACTTTATATATGTTAGGTGCATTAGTCCAAGCTTAGAATTATTCCAAAAGAGTGCAACCACTTCAATAAATTTCTTCCTTTTGACAAAATTCATATGGATTGATAGGTTCTTTACTCCCTTCCATGTCTTTATTGAGATTGATGAGCTTTTAGAACTCCATCCCATGTATTGATAAGCCAATGAGTTAATGGGGCTAACTCCCTTAAATGCTTCATATATGATCATCAAGTTTGGGACTATTAATTTTATGATTATTCTTCCACCTTCAATGTCTTTGCCAAGACAAGTGGTTTGGTTACCTAAACTCACTTCCAAGTGGCATTGTGAACTAATGAATTTTGGTTTTGGCCTCTCACCTTCCATGTCTATTTACAACTAGTGGATTGTGATGTCTCCCTTTTATGTTTGACAATGGACCAATGAGACTGACCTTCCACATTTCAGGTATATTTTGACATTGGTGGATTTTTTAAGTTTAACTCCTTTACATATCTATATTTGGACCAATGAGTTTGATCGTCCACTTTCAAATTTTATTCCATAACTAGTGAAATTATTATATTAACTCCCTTTCGTCTCCAACTTTGAACCAACGAGTTTGACCATCCACCTTCAAATTTCATTCTAATACCAACCAAATTGTTGTATTAACTCCTTTCCATGCATCACTTTGGATTTTTTTTTCTTTTAATTAGTTATATAGGATTGAAACAGGCCCCATGGTATTACATATTTACCACATAATGGTATTACAATAACTTGTTTTTTATGCATATATCCCTTTGCAAGACTTGAAATTATGTCTCCTCGTTGAAAATGGAGGAATTTAGTCAGTTGAGCTAATGCAATTTAATTAAAATGTTAAGGTTCATCCATAAGAGTTAAACCTTGGTTTAAGTTTAAAAAGTCTTCACTCCCAACCACTTGCTCTAAACCCCATGGGATTTTGTATACTTACTTTAAAAGAACTCAATCAAAGTATAAGAAGAGCATCCCCTTCACCTACATTTTAAATTCTAGAACAAAGGACAACAATAGTTTTAAGGACTAGCACAAATTTATCACAAAATTAGGGAATGGATCAAATATAAGTACACTTATGTATATTTGGATCTATCAACTAGCTCAATAACGCAAGCATTTTATGTTTTACTACATATAAGGAGAGTCAACCAAAATAACTACATGACCAAATGATGCTTGCTCTAATATATGCAAGCAATATTCTCTTACAAGATGGTTTGCTAGCATTTTATCAGGTTATTATGGTGTTACAATATGAAATTATTTTAACCTTTCATTCCAATAAAAGGACAACATACAAGTTTGTTAGCAATTCACCCCAATAAAATGACTCATTTATGTAAAGTTGTTATACAACATCGTGATAAGACAATTCATTCTAGAAAAATAAGCAACAAATTTTGTAGAATATTATGGTACAACAATGAACTGGTATTTTTGTAAAATAATCCATTTCTACAAAATGACCATTGGCTTTTTAAAAATTTGTAACTTGATAACAAACAAGTTAATGTATATTAATTTTTCCAAAATGCAATTGTACAAAAATAACCAAGTCTTTTAGCAAGATAATTTATTTCAATCAAAATGATCTTTCACTATAGTATAATAATAACAAGTCCATTATAAGGAACAATAATACAATCCATTCCAACCCAGGTGTTGTAGGTGAGTTGGAGAGGAGAGGGCAATCCTCCAAGGGAGGTCCCAGGTTCGGATATCCACCCTATCAAAAAGCTGAATTGGGTACCCAAAATCTAATTGATAATGTTGGTGTGGGCAGGGCTGGGTGCAACCCCTGAGTGACTTTGACGGTGTAAAACCCTCTTTTTGTGGTCTCTTAGACCAAGGCGGCCCCGCAAAGGGTTTTTCGCTTAAATAAAATAAAATAATACAATCCATTCCTACTAAAAGCTTAGTATACAATATACTTACAAGGTTAGTCTAGTGCTTAAAGCCTTTCAAGTTAGTAGAATGCAGGATAATAAGTTTTCAATTGAACAATATATTTTATACTGTGTCCTTTGTAATTTCTTAAGAGTTTATTTCCCAAACTTATTTTCAACCTATTTTCACCATTTATTGAAAAGAAAAATAACAAATTAAGTAGAAAATAATGATACTCATATATTGCTATCACATGTAATTGTAAGAAAAAATAAAACCAAAAATTATAAAATATAAACATTGTATGATTATTGGCACTTTTATATATATATATATATATATATATATATATATATATATATATATATATATATATATTTTAACCCGGTGTTGTAGGTGAGTTGGAGAGGAGAGGGCAATCCTCCAAGGGAGGTCCTAGGTTCAAATCTCCACTCTACCAAAAAGCTGAATTGGGTATCCAAAATGCAATTGATAATATTGGTGCAGGCAGGGTCGGGTGAGACTCCGGGTGACTTTGACGGTGTAGAACCCCTGTTCGTGGTCTCTCAAACCAAGGCACCCTGCAAGGGTTTTTTCGCTTATATATATATATATATATATTTTTTTCAATTTTTGTTGTGACATAATGCATTTATTACCTTATTAAATTAGTATATATTTTTAATTGATTATATGGGATTGAAATGTGCCCCACTCAAATTACATCAAGACCACATAGTGTTACTACAACAACTTGGTAATTATGCATGTCTCGTATATGACAAGATTCAAACCTAGGTCTCCTTGAAAGTTGAGGAGTTTAATTGATTGGGATCATACCATTTGATTTATTAAATTAATAATTTAATCATATAGTTTATTATACCTTTTTAATTATTACATGAGTTTTCATTCCTTCGGTAATATTTACCTCACAATATTTAGTAATTGCCTTAACAACACCATCTATAATGCATTTGATATTACTACTATTTTTATGTCTTGTTGATACCATCACTAATAAGCATATATGTATTGGTTGAGAGTCCTATATCTTTGCCAAGCTCATAAATGTGTCTTAATGTAAGATTTCAAGACAATACAAGTAATATAAAGAGAAAATGAGCACTTACCAAGAAGAGACCCAGGTTCAAACCGTGGGGAATATTGTTGTAAAGGTAGTAGTTTGATCCGAATTCTCTAAGTGCATGCCATACTGATGATGATGGTACAAATACTGAGCACTCGATGGTCCATTTCATTTCGGGCTATAAAACAACAAGGTGGAATAGGTTTGGTGGATGCAACCCTTGTGGTTTGAACCCTGTGCTTGCTAGCTACTAAAAATAGTGTGGTTGTAACCAACTCTCCTATCAAGCAAAAAAAATATAAAGAGAAAAATGAATTATCAAATCCATGTGGTTTACTAATCTAAGTTTTAAAAATAACATTTGCATAATTATTGGTTATTTATGTGCACTATATTATAGATGAAATGGAATACTTAAATAGTTTCAAATAGGTATAATAATTTTTGATATTATAGAACTTGATTTTTGGGTACTTTTCAACATAGTTTAAAAATAATAACATGAATAAAATAAACAAAAAAAATGATTGTACTTTGTTAGCACATATGATTATAAAAAAATAAACCATAAATTACAAAATACTAATACAAAATTCATTTAGGGTTGACCTTCACAACCAAGAAAACTATTATTGTCCTACCTAATAGAGTTTAAGAAGATGATCCTAAGGAATTAGAATCTATTTAATGAAGACTTGGAGAAGCTTTACAAGAGTTCAACGTATTTAAGTTGTGGAATTTGAATTTTTTATAAATCTATTTCAACCTATTTCAAGTGCTTATTTATGATATTATCATGATCTTATGATTCAAATTTTGGGTAAATATGAGATTTTTAATCAGTTATATGGGATTGAAACTGCCCCACATGCAATACATAATGACTTCATAGTTGTATTACAACAACTTGGTAACTAAGCATTTATTTCTTGGTAAGATTTGAACTTGGATCTCCTCCTTGAAAGTTGAGGAATATAACCATTGAGCTAATGCCATTTCATGTCTAAAAGTGCTTATTATGTAGAAGAAATCATACTTTTAATGTTTTAAAATGAAAGTATATAAATATGAAAAGTGATTATATCTACATGAAGATTCAAAGTGATGAATAAAACAAAAAACAAGGGTCCTAGATTTATAGTTCTATATTTGGTCACTTACATCCTAAAATCATGGATTTGTATTTTTATATCACATATAACTAAATATCTAAACTAATTGTGTATATATATTTACATATTTGAAATCCGTGTGAAATTTTAAGAAGGATTCTACTTTTGCATTTTTGATGGATTGACTATTTAACTCCTCAAAATTCATGGTCAAATTTGAGTCAATATAGGCGCCTTAGTTGAAACCCAAATTGCACTTGATCTTCTAGACCTTATAACTTTGCATATGAAATTGAAATATCATAAATTTATTTTCTCATGAAATAATGATGCACAAGATTTTGTATTTTTTAGAAAGAAAGAAATAAACACTAGCAAGGTGATATGATAAGCTTACAATTAAAATAATGTGGATTTATATTAATCATTATACTAAGTATAAATAGGATTTGCATTCATGCTTCAAACAAATGAAACAAATAAATAGTCAGGGATACGCTATTAATAATATAGGGTGGGCGCCTTCCCTAGTCTCTAATATGAAGGATGTAGGGATGATTATAAGATTTTGTAAAAGGAATTGGATCCCAATAATGATGAGTATGGTATTGTTTCAACAAATAAGGATTATGAATTATTAAAGAGAAGAATAATGATGGCCCCTCTAAGAGGGATATTAAACTTAAGAGTGAGTTGCTTAAAAGGGTAAAAGGAATTGTGAGTTTGAAATAAAATTTTGAAAAGCCACATGAAACCTATAAGTAATTTTTAGGTTTAGAATTTGAAATGGAGAAGCTATTCCAAATTTTTATCAATAAAATGAAAATATGAAAGCAATAAATCAAATAGTTATTCAATAAGTTTATGAATAGAGAATTATTAATTCACAAGTTTTCCAAGAAACCTAGTGTTATTCTGGTTTGGTAAAGAAGGTAATAGACATAGAACCTACAGTGTGCTAGGGTTTTAACAAGTTCAAAAGATACTTGGGATTACAACAATATAAGTGTAACGAGTGCAAGAATAAATGCCATATCCATCATACTTTTTAATTTAGGTATTGGGTCTGAATCCATCTTAAGAGGAAATTTTTAGTCCACATAATAAGACCAAACCCTTGTATTATGGTCCTTACAACATATTACATGTAGTAGGTCAATATTACTTCATTCTTGACTTACCATTTATACTTGAGAATGCATTTGTTGTGAAGCTTTTCAAGCTATACAATTTTATTTTTCTAGAACCTATGACATTATAGCATCTGCTTTTTTATCTAAATAATTTGATATCAATATTATTAAATAAATAAATTATTCTATCATCAAATACACCTCCTAAGAAACACAACATTTGTAAGACTATGAAGGTTGGTCGATTTGACATACAAGCTATTAGGAACCTTCTAATTAAAATAAGCACATCCACATAAATATTGTAATAAAGATAGTAAATTATGAAAGAACATAAATATTGCAATATGAAATGGAAATGCAACAACTATATTAATCACAACATAATCATAATACATAAGTGCAGGCTCTTCTAGGGGGGAAACTCCTAAACATAACTTTGATTCATTATGCAAAAAGTGATACATTCTTCTATACCCCATTGCCTTTTTAAAGACTCTTTATAACCCTGACCCTAATACTCAAGGGTCGGTTTCACATGCAAGTGGAGACTCAAGCTAGAATATTTTACTAAAGAAACAATTGCATTCTTTATAATGATTACATTAAATGGCCCCACTTGTCTAGGCACCTCAAGTGTCACATACATGTTACAAAACATTACATAATATCATTAGGATAGGGTCCCCATGTTATAAAGGGTGTCATTACATAGTAATGTTAGGATGGGGTCCTAACATAGGCAATGTGTTATACACTAGTCCAACTAGGGCATATATTTCATTAGATGGAATTTGAAGAAATGGGACCATTAATACTTTATGGAGGATGATTAATTAGAGTAGAGTAGGGATCGCCTAGGTCCTAAATAGAAGTGGCACTAAATCTGTTCTAAAAACCACATAAAGAAAAACCCATAAATGTTAGTAACCACTTGGATGTCTCATGCGTCAACTTAGTATCATACTTCAAAATTACACGAACACTATATCTAGTATGAACATTCAAAGTGATGCTATCATCCTCTCTCTACATGGTACTAAGGTCTATAACATCAAATTTAAAATATAGAGTAGTGCTAGGTGCTATCCTAGTACTAAATCTATATTCAAATACTCATCCAAAAGAACTTCCATGCATTCACTATTAAAAATTAAAAAATAAAAATTGATAGACACTTTTCAACCTAATACTATATGTAAAGCCAAGTGAACAATTTTGTAAAAACATGCTTACCTAAAAAAGAAAACCATTTTGGTTTCCTACTAGTTTGTGCAATTGTAATGTACATAGTTGCATATAAGCAAGAGTCCATCATAGTTATCTTCCTATGGATTTTTATTTTTTATTTTTTCTATAAAATTTTTCTTAGATAAGGACTTAGAACAATAATATCAAACACATACATTACAACCTAGTTCCAATGAGTAACAACATGAAGGTCAATATTTTTTCCAATGTGCTACATAAATAATTTTTACTTGTATTATCTATGAATAAATCTTTCCGTTTATTTATATTATTTTCCTAAATATTTCCTGATCAACATCCTCTCTAGTTGTTTCAATTTCCATATAATACCAAAAAGTATGAATATATATTTGTTGTGTGTATAAATTTTAAGCATAACTCATCTAACCTCATTAGATAAGTTGGGGATTTATGCCTTCCTCCTGGACCCATAGATTTATACCACTCCAACATATGTGATCCTTTGAGATATAGAAATTTAGAAAGATCAAAGATGGCAAATATATTTGAAGGGACATATATATTTGAGGGAACATAGATTCATGAGGAGTTATGAATGAGAATAATGGAACATTATCAAAAATTGATTGTGGTTGGATAAAATGTTAAATCATGAATTTTTTGTGTTTTTATATGAAAATATCATACACATAAGCTAATATCCAATGTTAAGCCTATTTTATGATTTTTATAGCAATATTTTTCATGAATGGGCAATGGTATATTTTAGGTCATTTCATCGATGATCATCATTGATATTAGTTTATTTATGATTGGTTGTTGTACATAATATTTTATGTGCTTCATACAAGGGATGTGAATAGTCTAGGTATGGCTAGTATTTTACTCTCATCATGATAACTTGTGCAAGGTGTGATTTTTAAAAGGTTTTTATTTGCAATCAAATTGTTTTGGATTGCATATTCCACTTTGAATATTATTAATATCACTTGCATATAAAATTATGGATCCTTTACATCACAAAACACTTGGATTACACTTTGCTCCATTGGAGTACTCATGGATTGATTCTCATTTTATAGAAAAAATCACATGTATTAGACCTCCACTTACATGGTTCTATAAAAATGGGAATGTTGCCATTAGATTGTAAAATTATGTGCAAGGCTACTCCTAATTGAGTTTATGGAAAACATTACTTGATCTAGATCATGATGATGTTCATGAGATCATTTATCTTAGTTATGGATTTTTTTAGTTGTAATTAAATTTATTAAGTACTCCATCAATGGAAGATGTTGTATTCCTCTAATTTATTAGATATCATCATCATTTAAATGGGATTAAAATTGAAGAGACATGCTTGAATTGTGAATAGTTGTCATTGATGAAGGATGTTGAGGTTTTTGTCTTTCTTAGTCCTTTGAAATTATGTTTAAAGGGAATGTTGAAACACATGCTTGTGTTGGAATATGTGGTAGTTAAAATTCTCTTGAGACCAAGACCAACTATTTGTACTTGTATTTGTTATAGTTTCTCTTTGGGTTCATGTAAAACTTGAAAAAAATGCTTTTGTAATATTTTGCAATATTTTATTCTTAAAGGTTGGTCTCACAACCTTGACCTAAAGTCATCATTTATTTGGGTATAAATACCCATTTGCACCAACCTTTTTGACTATCAGTTAGAGTGTAATTTAATTTCCATTCAAGTGAGATTATTAGTGTCCACAAGCACCCCCATCATATTATATATTCTTCCTTTTTGTTCTACATATTCCCTTTATTAAGGAATGCTAGTTAACGTTTGATTCCATTTATTTCTAGAAACTACTATAAAACTTGATATGGTATCAAAGAAGGTATGAATCTTTATTATTCGATTACTTTTGCTAGTAGAAGTATTTTCTTCCAACTTCTCTTGAGTGCATTTTTTGTTGGAGCTAGTGAAGAAGATTTTTTTTAAGGCTAATGACGTAATCTAAAAAGGGATTTTATGATAAAACCCTATATGAAATTAGATCATTTTTATAGACATGCAACCTTTTTGTAGCATAACTTTTTACCAAAAATGCCTAATTTTTTTTAATCCTAACTGTATTTTTAGGGACATAAATTTGTACTTGAGACTCTGTCTTGATCCATTCAAAATAAATTGGAAAACTTAGAGGAAGATCAATAATTTTGATAGAAAATTCATACCTATTTCTAGACCAACTGTAGACACCAAAAACTGATCCAACCAAATGAGTCAATTTTCCCTTAGATGTCTAAGAAGCCTCTCAAAGTTGTTAAGTGTAATTTTTGAGCTCCCCACCCCTTAGTTTGACCATTTTTCTTAGCCTTGCCAAATTTGCGATCGTCCTAGACAAACTATGAATTCGTGCAATGTGCTCCAACATTGATCTAACCTTCAATGGTTAGATATCATAAATTTTTGGTCGATTCGGATCGATCATGAAATCATGAGTTTAGGGTTTTGCCCTCAAAACCCTAACATCTAGTAGACCATCTTTTTTTAGCCCTAACCCTAGTTTTTGAACCCAAAAATCTTTTCCTATCTCACCCTTAAATCTCCTATAAATAGAGGTATTGAGCTCCCTTTTTGAATAGCTAGAGAATCATGGGATAGCTAGAAAATTTATGAGCAACTAGAATTTTTGGCAATTAGAGAGAATGACGAATCAATAGTTAACTAGATAAGTGATGATAGTGTGATATGATAACTCCCATCTCTTGTGATCAATTGCTTCTTAATTGGATTCAAGTGGATCTTTGCTTCACCATATTTGAAGGCCCAAAGGAAAGAGAGTCAGGCTTACCTTAGGGGATCATTCCCCTCTTGGTTTTTGCCTTTCCCTCCTTTTTACATTTGCTTTAATTCATTCTAGTTCTTTTTTCATAGCTATAGTTCCTTTCTAGTTCTTTTGTTTAATTATGCTTTCTAGTCTTAGCTATCTGTTTTCATTTTTTGTTATTTGTTTAGTATACCCTAGTTAGCTTTAGTTTACTATTTGCAATTTTTTTACTATTGTTAGATTAATGTTAGATCATTGTACTTTTTTATTTTTCCCCTAATCACAAATTTTTAGCCCATATTTATAGGGCACAAATTCGATGAAATCCTTGTTTCACTCCTTTTCATAATTTTACCTCTATTGCGAGTTCATAGTCACCTCTTATGGGGCACAAATTTGAATGAAACACTTTTTCAAGTATTTCATGCACGTTTCTTTGTCCTTCTCTTAGTTATCGTAATTTTATGGCCTATACGCAAGGACCGTAAAATCAAGTATGATGACTTAGGGGTAAGCATTTCTTCCCTCTATTGTCTTCTCCTTGCTTTCTATATTTTTTTCTCTATTTTTTCTATAAAACCCTCTTATATATTTTCTCTGCTCTACATTTCTTTAGCTTCCAAAAGGTCATACATTTCATGTGCATCTTACGTCAGCTAAAAGGACCAAGGTCTATTAATTGCCATGCCTGTAAGCCTAGTCTTCATAGTGGCCTAAGTAGGCCCCCAAATACTAAAAATATTTTTTCCAAGTTTTTTTTGTCTTTGCAGGTTTTGATCAAATTCGCGGTTGTTGTTTTCGGTGCACAAAATTAAAATTATGGTCGATGCTTTCAAGATGTGAATTTGATGCAGGGACAAACACCAAAATAGCTAAGTGTCATGTTAGTCTTTTAGAAAAAATTGATTACATTATGTGTTCTACTGTGTGTATTTTTGTTCTTTTCTATTTTTCTATTAGCAATAAAAAGAAAGTAAATTTTATTTTATTTTGAAAGTAATATTACCTTTCAAGGAACCCAAGTTTACTTGGTTTTCATTTCCTTAGGTATTGAAAAATATTTTTGCTTCTATCCTTAGACACTCAAAAGTAAAAACTACATATAGTTGTGCATTAGGCTAGCTTGTTTGTGCATTTTCCTTGTGCCATCGCTTAAGGAAGAAAAGATTATTTTATGTATCTTAGGAGTAGTCGCTCATGTAAATGAAGAATCACTCCTAGGATAGCTCTTGTTTGTTTGCATCTGTATATTCTTGCATCTCTTTAAAGTAGTTTTAGTAATTGTAGTTTTATTTAATTTAAGGCCAAACTTAGGTGATTTTAAATTAACATATAACCCCCATTAATTCATGGTGCAAGTCTTTAAAGCACTCCTAGTTAACCCCAAAAACCCTAGAATCACCAAGCCTGAGTGTGAAGACCATAGCCTCGTGGTTACCTCAATTTCCAGCTTATCCATCAAGAATCATTTGTGGAGGTTTCTCTCCTCTATATTTTTGGTAAACCTGACGTGAAAACCTCCTTAGTGGTCATTTAGGAAATATTTTTCCTTTCCTTTATGCTTTTAATACATAAACAAGATCACATAAATTTCTTGGTGTAGATTATATCATAAAACTAAAAAAATATTTAAGAAATTTATGTCTTTTGTGTCTCAAGTAGTTTAGTTTTGAATCATCTTTCCTTTAACCTATGGAACCTACCCTTAGGAGTAAGAGAAATATTTTGGATCCAAATAAGAATCCTTTGTAGAACGATGATGACCAAATTGATAGGTAAAATACCAACATAGAGGATGATGACACTTCCACTAATGATAACTATGATCCAATAGAAGGAACTCACTGTCAAATCACTTTCAAATCACATGATCATGTTATGAAATTCTTTAGGCAAAACAAACAAATCATGAATGAAATATTAGAAAAGAATATCTATTAATGAAGCTAGATTGTCCCATATTCAACCTAGTTCTCATCATAATATTCATGTTAATCCTCTATTTCAACAATCTTCTCAAAATCACAATCTCAATCCATTTCACAATCCTACTTATGCTACTACTACAACAACTAATATTGGAGGAATTTCTCAATCACCTATGACTAGTAGCATTCCTCAAAATCATACTCAATTTCCTTCTAATAACAATCCTTTTTATTTTTAATCCAAATGTTCCTCTTTCTCCTAACATCAACAATTATTCTTCTGTTCTACCAAATACAAATTAATTTTCTCCACAAGATACTACACAAAATCCTCCTTTCCATAATCCTTACCATAATAGTATCAATGCTATAAATACTAACCAAGTACCATATCAACAACCTATGACAAACAATTGTAACCCACCTTTAGGAAATTATGGAGTAAACACAACAACACCACCTTTAACGTTGCACAACAACCCGTATATTCAAAATTTGACATATATAGTAAAGCAACTTACTCTAATAATGGACACCTTACAAGAATTCAACTTTTGTTATTCTTACAAAGAAATGTGTAACCAGCCCTTAGATCCTATAGTAGCTTCTAGGCCTTATCCTGAGAACTTTCCTATGCCAATATTGTCAATCAATAAGGGAATAAAGGATCCAATTGAACATTTAAGGATGTTCAAAACAACCTGTCATGACATTATCTATGATTACATGTTGTTACTAAAAATGTTCTCTAAGATCCTTGGAGGAACAACTTTAAAGTGGTACTATCAACTACCATACCACTCTTTAAGGAATTTTGAGGAAATAACTGAAAAGTTTGTCCAACAATTTAAACTATATATAGAAAAGAGAGTGACCCTCCAATATCTATACCTCAAACAAGCTAAGGATGAGATTTTTTCAGATTTTCTATCCTAGTGGAGAGGACTAGTTGGAATATTACAGTATACCCCACCTCCCTAGGATATATTAGAATTTTTTATTAACAACTTATAGGAAAAACTCTCATATGAGTTAGAGACTACAACTATCACATATTTTGACCAAGAAGTAGACTTAGCTAGAAGAGTTGAAAAAGCCCTTATTATAAGGGAAGAACTTAAAATTAGAAAAGAAGATGAAATAATTATGAAACCATAATAGAAGAATAAACATGTGGTAGGTGATGGGGTCATTGAAAACAGATAGAATAATAATATTAACACAAGTACCTTGCAAAAATTGGTGCTAAACAAATCTCAAAGACCTCCATCAAGGAACTTCATGAGACTCAACCAACCTTTATCATCCATCCTTTATCAAATCTTAGAAGCTAATATGATCGAGATGCCCAACATATAACAACCCGATACAAAAACTTAGTATAAACCAGACCAATTTTGTGACTATCATAGAGTGAATGGGCATCTTAAAGATCAATGTAAGAAGTTTAAGCATGAATTCCAAGACTTAATAGATGAGGGTCACCTTTGTTATTAGTGATTCCCAACCTACTCCATCCACCAATCAAGATTTAGGAATATTTCAAAATCCTCTACCAAATCATGACCAACAAGCAACTAACCAAGTTTCTTATCATGCCATGCCACCTCCATATGATCACATGGTTGGCATGATAGCAACAATAACTAGACAACAAGTTCAAACACAACAATCCCAACAACCTTAGACACAAGCAACTCCAACCCCTAGTCAACCCTCTAGACCTCCATTATTTTTAAGGAATACTAAGAATAAGAGCACTATTATCAACAAATCAACATTAGTCTTGAAGCCTCAACCAAAATTTTCCTTTGACCTTATACAAAAATAGCAAGCACACACACTAATATTTCCCTTTTAGAGCTCCTTTAAACTTCCCCTATCCATAGATAAGCCTTAGTGAAGCTTTTAAGCCAATATTTCATCCCACATGATCTCTTACCTAGTAACCTAGCCAATGTTGTAGGTACTCTTGAGCTTAATCATATATCACTCTATGAATATGATCTTCCTCCAACAACCTTACAAAGGGATTTTCCTCTTTACATCACTGACTATATTGGGGATAATTTTATCAAGATAATCATGGTAGATTATGGTTCCTCCCTCAATATATGCAGCTATCAATTCTTTCAAAAAATCGGATTAAGGGAGGAATATCTAGCTAAATTTGATGTAATTATCAAAGCCTTCAACAATGAATCCAAGAGGCTTGTGACATTATCTCCCTTACTCTAAATTTAGGACCCAAAATATTTGACATTTTATTTTATGTATTATCTTTTCAAACATATTTTAGTCTTCTTCTTGGATGCCCTTGGATTTATGCTATGAGGGTTGTCCATTCAACTCTACATAGATATCTTAAATATGAATTTAAAAATCAAATCATAACAATACTGGGGGACCCTCATCCATTTCAATATTGCTCAATGGTTGAGCAAGCCCAATCCAAAATCAATTTTTGTCCAATAATATTTCTTAATGAATTTCCTCTCTCTTCTTCTTCTTCTTCCATCTCTTCTCCTTCTTCCAAAATCACTAAAAAGTTTAAGAACTTAAAAATTAGTGAGGATTATCCAATCATAAATTCTTCTAAGGATCAAGTTAATCAACTGGTTCAAATCCTCTCATAGACATAGCCAAGCTACCACCTTCACCTCAAACCATGGGTTTACCCCATAAGAAGGGTGAAGTAGTACACATAGGAATGTGTACCTTTACTTATGTGGGAACTTACCACAAAGAAAATATTCATGGTAGTAACCCCTCACACATAGAGAAGTATTTTACTACCTATTACCTATCCAACGATTATCCATTACCTAAGCAAATCCTAGCTAGTATGAGATATAAAGGTAAGGGTTTGGGGCCTCAAAAATGAGGTATTAAGGAGCCTTTAGAATGTGAACTTTGTCCTGGAAGATGTGGCATAGGATACATTCCAAATAATAAGTAACCCTTACCCAGTGATGATGATCAAATCATAATTTTTGTAGAGTTTATAGATCATCATGGCTTAGAATGGAGTGATCAAGATGAAGGACCCCCTTCTCTATCCACCATTTTGTTTTGTAACATGATAACCTTAGTTCATCATAATTTAATCATGACCCCATGAGAGTACATTGAAGGAGATACTCTTTGTGATATGCTCATGAATATATCCTATGCAATAGCTTCTTCTTTTATGGGCCAGTCCCTTGTGTCGTTCATGTCATATTTTCTAGTTCTCAATAGGATCAAATTCCTACATCTCTTGAAGATATTGAGTAACTAGGAATCATCCCAACCCTTCTTCATTATGAGGATGAGTCTCACATCATTATTGAAGAGACCATAACTATTAACATAGGAACCATAGAAAATATAAAGCTCCTTCAGTCATGTGCAACCCCTTATGTCTTGCTCTATGGCATCGAGGTTATCTTTTCCTTCAAGTTAGAAGTCTCATCCTTGCACATATTGTTGAAAAATACCTTAGTCAACAATGAGTATCACCTAGCCTACTTAAACTAATTGGAATTGTTGGATGAAAAATGCATCCATGCCTTAGAGCATATTCAAGCCTATTAGAATAGGCTCAAGCGAACTTACACTAAGAAAGTTTGCAATTATTCTTTTGGAGTTGGGGACCTTGTCTTCAAGGAGAACCAAAATATCACCAATGCTCGCACAAATTTTAAGGAAATTTTTTAGTCCAATTGGCTAGGTCCCTTTGTTATAACTACCAATTTTAGCTCAAAAGCTTATAGCTTAGCAACCTTAGATGGTGAATATCTCAAGGAACCAATGAATATAATGCACTTAAAAATATATTATGCATGAATTCACTTTTTTCATTTGTTCTTTTAATCTCTTCTCTCCATTTCCCATTCCTCTATTCTTCTATCTTCTTTTTCTTCATCATATTATCTTATTTTTTCTACTTATTGTGTGCCAACTTGCATTGATCTGCTTGCTCATACTACATGGTTGCTTGTCATATCTTGCATGACTTGCTTGACATACTTCTTATTCTGTATTTATGCCTTGTCATATAGTTATTGTGTTTCTTGAGCATACTTGCATTTTATGACTTGATCATATAGATTTTTGAGGAATTCATAATGAGGTAATGATGATATCTAGTTATGATTAGCTCATATGCATTGCACTTACACTAGGTCATTTATGCTTAGTGAATCCCAAACCTAGGGTATATATTTTACTTTCTTCCACTAGGATACTAATTATAGAGGGGGAAAACTACCCTATTGTGTATGATTCTCAGTTGGATTCACTAAGAGTTGAGGTGACCATGGGGTGTGTTATATTCTCTACACTTGAAGACACCAAAAGGAACGGGTTCACTAGGAATATTTTTAGGACTCACTCCAAGTTCGAGGTGGAAATGTTAAATGTGTCAATTAAGCAATTGACTATGTTTGGCCTTTCTATGCTAGACTATGGAAATGAAATAACACTGCAAAAAACACAAGATGCAAAAAGACAATGTCTAATCCTAGTATGATTCTTTGTTTTAATGATTTCTAATCTTAGGTTACAAGTAATGAAATATTTTAAAATTAAACAAGGGTACTTGTCTAATCCAATGTTTGATCTAAGCTTTGTCTTGCATATTGAATATCCAAAATCATAAAATCTGCAAAATAGCTTCACAAAAACTCTAGAAAATATGGTCAATATTTGGGGGCCTGCTTAGGCCCCTATAAGACTAAGTTTGGAGTCACAACAGTCAATCCTCCTTGGTCCTTTTAGTTGATCATTCGTAATAAAAATGAGCTTTGACATTTGGAACAATCATAGCAGAATATGACAACATAGAACATGTTGGATATTTTGAGTCGAAGTTGTTATTGATGTCAAGGAACTAAGTCATCATTGATGTCAAGGAATATGTCAAGGAACAATGCAAAGGTTAATGGTAAAAAACTTCATAATTTTTTTAATATTATGTGGAAGCATATGAAGGGTTTTTATTAAAACCATGGGTGAGAAAAAAAAAGGTTTTTCCTTAAAACCAATGGTAGCACAAGTAAAAGGTTTTTCTTAAAATTAATGGTGGCAGAAAATAAAAGGTTTTTCCATTAAAACCATGTGAGCAAGTTGTAAGGTTTTTCTAAAAACCTAAATAGGCCCTTAAGTTTGGTTTAAAGCCAAAATACCACGTTAATTATTAAATTATAATAATTAAATTCTTAAAGAATTCAATTTATTATATTTAATAAATTGCCAAAGCTAATGTTTGGGCGCATTTCATAAAGTTTGGGCTCTGGTTTGTTCGCGTGCAAAGTTACCCCCCTTCCACCGACATCATCACTTGCTAGATGACGTCCTCACCATCGACGTGGAGCAATGAAGGCATATGGTATATAAATACCATAGCCTTCTCAAAGATAAGGTATCTACTCACATCCATCAAAAATAATTAAGGTCGATTTTCGTGCACAATTCCCTCGTGACAGCAGTTCGTGCAAATTTTTTGGGTAGCGTGAGTGAAGGAGCCAATTCATGGCTCGTGCAAATAGTGGAATTCAAAGGGCGTAAGGTAGTGGAGGTTCCAAAGGGAGCACACGGCTCCATGGCATTGGGAACCATGATGAAAGCGCTTGTGGAGAGAAGCGCTCAGTTCGAATCTTTGTGCAATGAAAAGTGGTAACACTCTTCTAAATTAAAATATTTTGATTTTTGACTTAGGCTAAGGTTAGTCTTAGGAGAAATAAGGAGATAAATGATTTTGGATTTTTGCCTAAGTTAAAAATGAAGTTTGGTGGGTTTTATAAAGTGTTTTATGAAAATTTAAGTGGTGGGTAAAAATTCTTTTACCTTAGAAAAGGAAAGATTAGTTGTTGCATTATTTTTCAAAAGAATTATCTTTAAAAATGCAATGTTAAAGTAGGGAGTCATAAGTAGAAACAGGATTGATTTTTGAAGAATACAATTATGAAGTGGCTTATGTCAAATATGATTGATTGAGATAAATTTGTGATGAGTTAGGGTTTTTGAGAAGTGAATATTCAAACTATTGTGGTGTTGGATATTATTTTAATAAAGGAGTAATAAGGTGTATTTGTGAGTGATTGTATGATTTGTATTGTTTGTATAACTTCTTTGAGATTTGCAAAGTGATGTTTTTGGTTGTGACAGATTTGTGTGGTCTACTTCTCATCAAGAAAAAAGGTATGGGCACATTCTTCCATAGTTTAGTTGATTGGTTGATTTTTTGAAAAATAATTTTGGAGTGAAAAGGACTTGATTAGAGTTTCGTTATTGAGTGTGTTGAGTTAATGCTTCAAGGTCTTTGGGAATAAAGAATTGTTGTTAAAAACTTATTTTATAAGTATTTTTTTTGAAGCCATTGGTTGTGTGAAGAACTTGAAATAGGGTTTGAAAAGAAGATGAGTATCATTGTTATGTGAATATTGTGTTATAAGCATTGTTGTTGAAGTGAGTTTTTGAGTGAGGAACTTGAACTAGGGTTTGAAAATAACATGAGTATCATTGTTATGTGAATATTGTGTTATAAGAATTGTTGTTGAAGTGAGTTGTTGTGTGAAGAACTTGAACTAGGGTTTGAAAAGAACATGAGTATCATTGTTATGTGAATATTGTGTTATAAACATTTTTGTTGAAGTGAGTTGTTGAGTGAGGAACTTGAAATAGGGTTTGAAAAGAACATGAGTATCATTGTTATGTGAGAGTGGTTGATAAGCATTGTTGGGAATATTCTGAGTGAATGTCATACGCTTAGACTAGGATTTGTAAGGAAGGATTATTTTATTGAGTGATTGGTTGAGTAGAGTTGGTTGAGCCTAGTCAAGTGGGTGTGTGAAGTGATTGTTCAAGTTCCATAATACAAAACTATTCTATATTATTAATTGAATTGAGAAAGTGATTGAGTATTGAGTTGAAGCATATTGAGTCTATAAAAATTCTCTATATGTTTCTAAAAGAGTGATTGAAAGTGATTGAGCATTGTGATGAGTATAGAGCATATTGAGTCTCTAACAATTCTCTTTATATTTTTATGACATTGGACAAGTTATAGTGTGGACTTGTTGAGCAGATTTGAGGTAAGTCTTTGAGAAGACTTGTGGATAGATTTGGGTTAGATTTTGTGAAAGCTTATAATATAGATTAAGAACAGATTTGGATAAGTTCTTGAGAGAACTTATTGAGCAGATTTGGACAAGTTCTAGTGAGGACTTGTAGAGCATATTGGACAAGTTATAGAGAGGACTTGAGGACATATTGGTGTGAGATTTTGTGGAAGCTTGCAAGGTAGATTTGAGATAAGTATTTGAGAAGACTTGAGAGTAGAGTTGATTGATTGATTTGTTCAAACCTTGAGTTAAGGTTTGGGGCAGATCCAACAGAGTTGACTTGATATTGAGTCAAGCCTTGAGTTAAGGCTTAAGGACAGAGATTGAGAATAGATTTGTGCTAGATCGAAGAACTGTGTTTAGTACAGATTCAAGGATAGAGTTTGGTGCATATTTAAGGACAGGTTTGTGCCAGACCAAAGACATAGATTGAGGATATATTTATGCTAGACATAAGGACTATGTTTAGTAAAAATTTGAGATAGAGCTTTGGAGGTGACATATTTGAGGACAAATATCTCTATCTAGAGTTGGGAAGACATGTGTCTTTTGTGGATAGAGTTCCATTTGCTAAGGGCAGTGGAGGCAGAGGTCTTCTAGAGGATCACAAGCCAGAGCAGAGTTAGGATATTGGTGTCTCCTATGGATAGAGATCCACAAACTTGATTTAGGGTATTGGTGTCTCCTTTGGATAGATGTCCACAAATATTGTAATAGGGAAAGGATTCCCAAGAGATTGATTGAGGAAATTTTAGTGAAATATATTCTCCGTGGAGTAGCCCACATTGGGTGAACCACATTAAATTGGTGTCTCTATTGTGTGTGATGATTTTTGCATTGATTTGTTTATTTCTATTGATATTGCCATTTATTATATTGAATAATATTGTTTGGGAAAGAAAAGTAAAAAGTGGTCTTATACTTGTTCACCCCCCATATCGGTATAAGCTTGTGTTATTCAATTGGTATCAGAGCTGGTTCCTTCAAAAAAGGTTTAACAACTTGAAGGAAGATCTTACAAGAACACAAATGGAAAATAAATGCAAAGGTAGTTTCATGAGACACAAGAAGAAAAGAACACACATGGTCATGAAAGAAAAATAAGATGAATTTGATATTGTTGTTTTGGGAGGAAAAATGAAAATAGATTCAAGAGATGAATCAAGCAATGGAGAAAATATCAGATTGATAAATTTTTTTACCAGATGTAGGAATATAGGTCACCATGCAGCTTATTTTCCACAAGAAGATGAAGAATGTTTTATATATGGTCAAATCGGTCATGATGCAGGTTATTGCAATGGTTTTAGTAGCGGTGAAGATGAAGATGATTTTCTCATAACTGAAGTCCTAGAGTTGGTTCAGAAAAGGATAATAGAGACAATTAAAACAAGTATGAAGAAGAAATTCTACTTTCAGTACTAGAAGAAAATACTCCTATTAAAGAGAGATTTAGAAAAAGAGGAGGAAACTACTCTTAAGGAACTTTTTAAGTTGAAAAATGAGAACTTAAAATTAAAGGCTCAAATACAAGAGGATGATAAATGTAAGACAAAACTTCTATAAGATCTATTTGAATTGAAATATAATATTGAAAAGACAATGAGAGTTGAAAAAGGTATGGTTGAATAATCAAAGGTAAAAGAGCTAGAATGTGAAAGACTTATTGTTGATATTGATGAATTAAGAAGGGAGAACTCAGGATTAAGGGTTAAATATCAAGAAGATGAGAAAGCAAAAGCAAAGTTTCTACAAGAGCTCACTAAATTCAAATTTAAGGTTGAAGGCAAGGAAAATAGAAGGTATGGATAAAAAATTAAAGATAAAAGATCTAGAGTGTGAAAGATTAGAGCATGAGATAGTTTCACTAAGGATGTAAGTAAAAGGTTCTAAGGACAAGCTACACAAGTTTTAGTAAAATTCAAAGACTTTGGACAGGATTATCAATGCACAAAGGTCATCAGTCACCAAAACATGACTTAGTTCTAAAGAAGAACAAGGGAGACATAAAGAAGAAAAAGGAGAGTCAAACTCAAACACTTGAAAAGAAGAAGCATCAAAAGAAGTAAGTAAAATAGAGTGATACTTCTAAGGATAAGTTGGACAATAGAAAGTCTAACAAGGAAATGAACAGTACACAAGTAAGGAACAGATGGAGTAGGAAATAGGACAGGGTAGAAGAGACTAAGATACCAATGGGGTCTAGGCAAGGTTTCTTCCATGTACGATGCTTCTCATGTCATAGGTTTGGGCACATGGCTTCACAGTGCAAGACACATGAAAGACAAGAAAATGGGAATTTCAGAAACAGGCAGCTTTTCCATGGGTATTGCTACTCATGTAATCAATTTGGTCACAAGACAATGAATTACAGGGTTCATGATAGAAAAGGATATGGCTTCACTAGGAGATATCCTAAGACATTTGCACCTCCAAGGAATAATAAAATTAAGTTTTATAAGTGCAATAATGATGGAAACACAATAAAATGGTGTAGAGCAGACATTCAAGAATCAAGCATGAACAGGAACATAAACATGGATATGAATAGGAATAGGAATAGGAACAGGAACAGGAACAGGAACAGGAACAGGAACATAAATGTGGACATGGACAAGAATATGGACATGGAAAGGAACAATCAGAGGAATCAAAAGGATAAGATAAGAAGAAAAGAGTATAAAGGTAAAGAACAGTGCTTTCTAGGAGTAGAAATACTCCCACCTCAGAATTAACCACCTCAAAAGGAGGTGGGGGAGGGGCTCAGCTAAGAGGCTCATTCTTAGCCTCGAGCCCCAAATGTGACCCTTTGCCATTGATGTCAAAGGGGGAAATATTTGAGTAAGGGGATAGATTTAGTATTTGAGTAAAGAGGAGATATTTGAAAAGAGCCAGGGGAGCAATGTCCCAGGGGGAGCAGAACCAAGAAAAGGTTAAGTTTTTGGTAAAAAAAAATTGGGTTGCCATCAATGACAAAGGGAGAGATTGTTGGACATTTTGAGTCAAAGTTGTCATTGATGTCAAGGAACGAAGTCATCATTGATGTCAAGGAATATGTCAAGGAACAATGCAAAGGTTAATGGCAAAAAGCTTCATAATATTTTTAATATTATGTGGAAGCATATGAAGGGTTTTTATTAAAACCATGGGTGAGCAAAAATAAAAGGTTTTTCCTTAAAACCAATGGTGGCACAAGTAAAAGGTTTTTCTTAAAACCGATGGTGGCAGAAAATAAAAGGTTTTTCCATTAAAACCATGTGAGCAAGTTGTAAGGTTTTTCTAAAAACCTAAAGAGGCCCTTAAGTTTGGTTTAAGGCCAAAATACCATGTTAATTATTAAATTATAATAATTAAATTCTTAAAGAATTTAATTTATTATATTTAATAAATTGCCAAAGCTAAAGTTTGGGTGCATTTCATAAAGTTTGGGCATCGGTTTGTTCACGTGCAAAGTTGCCCCCTTCCACCGACGTCATCGCTTGCTAGATGACGTCCTCACCATCGACGTGGAGCAATGAAGGCGTATGGTATATAAATACCATAGCCTTCTCAAAGGCAAGGCATCCACTCACATCCATCGAAAATAATTAACACCGGTTTTCGTGTGCAATTCCCTCGTGACAACAGTTCATGTGAAGTTTTTGGACAACGTGAGTGAAGGAGCCAATTCGTGGCTCGTGCGAATAGTGGAAGTCAAAGGGCGTAAGGTAGTGGAGGTTCCAAAGGGAGCACGTGGCTCCATGGCATTGGGAGCCACGGTGAAAGTGCTTGTGGAGAGAAGCGCTCAGTTCGAATCTTCGTGCAATGCAAAGTGGTAACACTCTTTTAAATTAAAATATTTTGATTTTTGACTTAGGCTAAGGTTAGTCTTAGGAGAAATAAGGAGGTAAATGATTTTGGATTTTTGCCTAAGTTAAAAAGGAAGTTTTGTGGGTTTTATAAAGTGTTTGCTGAAAATTTAAGTGGTGGGTAAAAATTATTTTACCTTAGAAAAGGAAAGATTAGTTGTTGCATTATTTTTCAAAAGAATTATCTTTAAAAATGCAATGTTAAAGTAGGGAGTCATAAGTAGAAATTGGATTGATTTTTGAAGAATAAAATTTTGAAGTGGCTTATGTCAAATATGATTGATTGAGATAAATTTGTGATGAGTTAGGGTTTTTGAGAAGTGAATATTCAAACTATTGTGGTGTTGGATATTATTTTAAGAAAGGAGTAATAAGGTGTATTTGTGAGTGATTATATGATTTGTATTGTTTGTCTAACTTCCTTGAGATTTGCAAAGTGATGTTTATGGTTGTGACATATTTGTGTGGTCTACTTCTCATCAAGCAAAAAGGTATGGGCACATTCTTCCATAGTTGAGTTGATTGGTTGGTTTTTTGGAAAATAAGTTTGGAGTGAAAAGGACTTGATTAGGGTTTCCTTATTGAGTGTGTTGAGTTAATGCTTCAAGGTTTTTTGGAATAAAGAATTGTTGTTAAAACCTTGTTTTATAAGCATTGTTGTTGAAGCCATTGGTTGTGTGAAGAACTTGAACTAGGGTTTGAAAAGAACATGAGTATCATTGTTATGTGAAGATTGTGTTATAAGCATTGTTGTTGAAGTGAGTTGTTGAGTGAGAATTGTGTTTGGGGGGGGTGTTGAAGTGAGTTGTTGTGTGAAGAACTTGAACTAGGGTTTGAAAAGAACATGAGTATCATTGTTATGTGAATATTGTGTTATAAGCATTTTTGTTGAAGTGATTTGTTGAGTGAGGAACTTGAACTAGGGTTTGAAAAGAACATGAGTATCATTGTTATGTGAGAGTGGTTGATAAGCATTGTTGGAAATATTTTGAGTGAATGTCATACGCTTGGACTAGGGTTTGTAAGGAAGGATTGTTTCATTGAGTGATTGGTTGAGTAGAGTTGGTTGAGCCTAGTCAAGTGGGTGTGTGAAGTGATTGTTCAAGTTCCATAAAACAAAACTATTATATATTCTGAATTGATTTGAGAAAGTGATTGAGTATTGAGTTGAAGCATATTGAGTCTCTAAAAATTCTCTATATGTTTCTAAAAGAGTGATTGAAAGTGATTGAGCATTGTGATGAGTATAGAGCATATTGAGTCTCTAAAAATTCTCTTTATGTTTCTATGAGATTTGAGGTAAGTCTTTGAGAAGACTTGTGGATAGATTTGGGTAAGCTTTTGTGGAAGCTTACAATACAGATTGAGAGCAGATTTGGATAAGTTCTTGAGAGAACTTATTGAGAAGATTTGGACAAGTTCTAGTGAGGACTTGTAGAGTAGATTGGACAAGTTCTAGAGAGGACTTGAGGATAGATTGGTGTGAGATTTTGTGGAAGCTTACAAGGTATATTTGAGACAAGTCTTTGAGAAGACTTGAGAGCAGAGTTGATTGATTGATTTGTTCAAACCTTGAGTTAAGGTTTGGGGTAGATCCAATAGAGTTGATTTGAGATTGAGTCAAGCTTTGAGTTAAGGCTTGAGGATAGAGATTGAGGATAGATTTGTGCTAGACCGAAGGATTATGTTTAGTATAGATTTGAGGATAGAGTTTGGTGTAGATTTGAGGATAGGTTTGTGCCAGACCAGAGATAGAGATTGAGGATAGATTTGTGCTAGATCGATAGACTATGTTTAGTATAGATTTGAGATAGAGCTTTGGAGGTGATAGAGTTGAGGATAGAGATCTCTAGCCAGATCAGGGAAGATAGGTGTCTTCTATGGATAGAGTTCCATTTGCTAAGGGCAGTGGAGGCAGAGGTCTTCTAGAGGATCACTAGCCAAAGCAGAGTTAGGAGATTGGTGTCTCCTATGGATAGAGATCCACGAACTTGATTTAGGGGATTGGTGTCTCCTTTGGACAGAGGTCCATAAACATTGTAATAGGGAAAGGATTCCCAAGAGATTGATTGAGAAAATTTTAGTGAAATATTTTCTCCGTGGAGTAGCCCACATTGGGTGAACCACGTTAAATTGGTGTCTCTATTGTGTGTGATGATTTTTGCATTTCTTTGGTTATTGCTATTGATATTGCCATTGATTATATTGGATAATACTATTTGGAAAAGAAAAGTAAAAAGTGATCTTATACTGTTCACCCCCCTCTCAGTATAAGCTTGTGTTCTTCAATTGGTATCAGAGTTGGTTCCTTCGAAAAAGGTTTAACAACTTGAAGGAAGATCTTACAAGAACACAAATGGCAAAGAAAGGCAAAGGTAAAACCATGAGACACAAGAAGAAAAGAACACACATGGTCATGAAAGAAAAATAAGATGAATTTGATATTGTTGTTTTGGGAGGAAAAATGGAAATAGATTCAAGAGATGAATCAAGCAGTGGAGAAAATATCAGATTGATAAAGTTTTTTACAAGATGTAGGAATATAGGTCACCATGCAACTTATTGTCCACAAGAAGGTGAAGAATGTTTTGTTTGTGGTCAACTCGATCATGATGCAGGTTATTGCAATGGTTTTAGTAGCGGTGAAGATGAAGATGATTTTCTCAAAACTGAAGTCCTAGAGGTTGGTTCAAAAAAGGATAACAGAGACAATCAAAATAGGTATGAAGAAGAAATTCTACTTTTAGTAATAGAAGAAAATACTCCTATTGAAGAGAGAAATTTAGAAAAAGAGGAGGAAACTACTCTTAAGGAACTTGTTAAGTTGAAAAAGGAGAACTTAGAATTAAAGGCTCAAATACAAGAGGATGAGAAATGTAAGACAAAGCTTCTACAAGATCTCTCTGACTTGAAAGATAAGGTTGAAAAGACAAGGAGAGTTGAAAAAGGTATGGTTGAACAATCAAAGGTAAAAGAGCTAGAATGTGAAAGACTTATTGTTGATCTTGAAGAATTAAAAAGGAAAAACTCAGGATTAAGGGTTCAAGCTCAAGAAGATGAGAAAGCAAAAGCAAATTTTCTACAAGAGCTCACCAACTTCAAAATTAAGGTTGAAGAGGCAAGGAAAATTGAAGAAGGTATGGCTAAAAAATTAAAGATAAAAGATCTAGAGTGTGAAATATTAGAGCATGAGATAGTTTCACTAAGGATGGAAGTAAAAGGTTCTAAGGACAAGCTACACAAGTTTGAGGAAAAATCAAAGACTTTGGATAGGATTATCAATGCACAAAGGTCATCAATCACCAAAATAGGACTTAGTTCTAAAGAAGAACAAGGGAAACAGGAAGCAGAAAAAGGAGAGTCAAGCTCAAACACTAGAAAAGAAGAAGCGTCAAAAGAAGTAAGTAAAAGAGAGAGTGAGACTTCTAAGGATAAGTTGGACAATAGAAATTTCAACAAGGAAAGGAACAATACACAAGTAAGGAACATATGGAACAGGAAATAGGATAGGGTAGAAGAGACTAAGAGACCAATGGGGTCTAGGCAAGGTTTCTTCAATGGACGATGCTTCTCATGTCACGGGTTTGGGCACATGGCTTTATAGTGTAAGACAGGAAAATGAGAATTTTAGAAACATATAACTTTTCCATGGGTATTGCTACTCATGTAATCATTTTGGTCACAAGGCAATGAATTGTAGGGTTCATGACAAAAAAGGATATGGCTTCACTAGGAGAAATCCTAAGACATTTGCACCTCCAAGGAATAATAACATTAAGTGTTATAAGTGCAATAATGATGGACACACAACAAAGTGGTGTAGAGCAAACATTTCAAAATCAAGCACGAATAGAACAGGAACAGAAATAGGAACATGGATATGAACAGGAACAGAAACATGGATATGAATAGGAACAGGAACAGGAATATGGACATGGACAGGAACATGGACATGGAAAGGAACAATCAGAGGAATCAAAAGGATCAGATAAGAAGAAAAGAGGATAAAGGTAAAGAATAGTGCTTTCTGGGAGTAGAAATACTCCCACCCCAGAATTAACCACCTCAAGAGGAGGTGGGGGAGGGGCTAAGCTAAGAGGCTCATTCTTAGCCCCGAGCCCCAAAGGTGACCCTTTGCCATTGATGTCAAAGGGGTAGAGATTTGAGTAAGGGGGAGAGATTTGGTATTTGAGTAAAGAGGAGAGATTTGAAAAGAGTATTGAGCCAAGGGGAGCAATGTCCCAGGGGGAGCAGATGGTAAAAAGAATTTGGGTTGCCATCAATGACAAAGGGGGAGATTGTTGGACATTTTGAGTCAAAGTTGTCATTGATGTCAAGGAACGAAGTCATCATTGATGTTAAGGAATATGTCAAGGAACAATGCAAAGGTTAATGACAAAAAGCTTCATAATATTTTTAATATTATGTGGAAGCATATGAAGGGTTTTTATTAAAACCATGGGTGAGCAAAAATAAAAGGTTTTTCCTCAAAACCAATGGTGGCACAAGTTAAAGGTTTTTATTAAAACCGATGGTGGCAAAAAATAAAAGGTTTTTCCATTAAAACCATGTGAGCAAGTTGTAAGGTTTTTTTAAAAACCTAAAGAGGCCCTTAAGTTTGGTTTAAGGCCAAAATACCATGTTAATTATTAAATTATAATAATTAAATTCTTAAAGAATTTAATTTATTATATTTAATAAATTGCCAAAGCTAAATTTTGGGCACATTTCATAAAGTTTGGGCGCCGGTTTGTTCGCATGCAAAGTTGCCCCCCTTCTGTCGATGTCATCGCTTGCTAGACGATGTCCTCACCACCGACGTGGAGCAATGAAGGCGTATGGTATATAAATACCATAGCCTTCTCAAAGGCAAGGCATCCACTCACATCCAACAAAAATAATTAACGTTGGTTTTCATGCGTAATTCCCTCGTGACAACAGTTTATGCGAAGTTTTTGGACAACATGAGTGAAGGAGCCAATTCGTGGCTCGTGCGAATAGTGGAAGTCAAAGGGCGTAAGGTAGTGGAGGTTCCAAAGGGAGCACGTGGCTCCACAATGTTGGGATCCATGGTGAAAGCGCTTGTGGAGAGAAGCGCTCAGTTTGAATATTCGTGCAATGCAAAGTGGTAACACTCTTTTAAATTAAAATATTTTGATTTTTGACTTAGGCTAAGGTTAGTCTTAGGAGAAATAAGGAGGTAAATGATTTTGGATTTTTTCCTAAGTTAAAAAGGAAGTTTTGTGGGTTTTATAAAGTGTTTGCTAAAAATTTAAGTGGTGGGTAAAAATTATTTTACCTTAGAAAAGGAAAGATTAGTTGTTGCATTATTTTTCAAAAGAATTATCTTTAAAAATGCAATGTTAAAGTAGGGAGTCATAAGTAGAAATTGGATTGATTTTTGAAGAATAAAATTCTGAAGTGGCTTATGTCAAATATGATTGATTGAGATAAATTTGTGATGAGTTAGGATTTTTGAGAAGTGAATATTCAAACTATTGTGGTGTTGGATATTATTTTAAGAAAGGAGTAATAAGGTGTATTTGTGAGTGATTATATGATTTGTATTGTTTGTCTAACTTCCTTGAGATTTGCAAAGTGATGTTTATGGTTGTGACAGATTTGTGTGTTCTACTTCTCATCAAGCAAAAAGGTATGGGCACATTCTTCCATAGTTGAGTTGATTGGTTGATTTTCTGGAAAATAAGTTTGGAGTGAAAAGGACTTGATTAGGGTTTCCTTATTGAGTGTGTTGAGTTAATGCTTCAAGGTTTTTTGGAATAAAGAATTGTTGTTAAAACCTTGTTTTATAAGCATTGTTGTTGAAGCCATTGGTTGTGTGAAGAACTTGAACTAGGTTTTGAAAATAACATGAGTATCATTGTTATGTGAAGATTGTATTATAAGCATTGTTGTTGAAGTGAGTTGTTGAGTGAGGAACTTGAACTAGGGTTTGAAAAGAATATGAGTATCATTGTTATGTGAAGATTGTGTTATAAGCATTGTTGTTGTTGAAGTGAGTTGTTGTGTGAAGAACTTGAACTAGGGTTTGAAAAGAACATGAGTATCATTGTTATGTGAAGATTGTGTTATAAGCATTGTTGTTGAAGTGAGTTGTTGAGTGAGGAACTTGAACTAGGGTTTGAAAAGAAATGAGTATCATTGTTATGTGAGAGTGGTTGATAAGCATTGTTGGGAATATTTTGAGTGAATGTCATACGCTTGGACTAGGGTTTGTAAGGAAGGATTGTTTCATTGAGTGATTGGTTGAGTAGAGTTGGTTGAGCCTAGTCAAGTGGGTGTGTGAAGTGATTGTTCAAGTTCCATAAAACAAAACTATTCTATATTATGAATTGAATTGAGAAAGTGATTGAGTATTGAGTTGAAGCATATTGAGTCTCTAACAATTCTCTGTATGTTTCTAAAAGAGTGATTGAAAGTGATTGAGCATTGTGATGAGTATAGAGCATATTGAGTCTCTAACAATTCTCTTTATGTTTCTATGAGATTGGACAAGTTCTAGTGTGGACTTGTTGAGCAGATTTGAGGTAAGTCTTTGAGAAGACTTGTGGAAATATTTGGGTAAGCTTTTGTGGAAGCTTACAATACAGATTGAGAGCAGATTTGGATAAGTTCTTGAGAGAACTTATTGAGTAGATTTGAACAAGTTCTAGTGAGGACTTGTAGAGCAAATTGGACAAGTTCTAGAGAGGACTTGAGGACAGATTGGTGTGAGCTTTTGTGGAATCTTACAAGGCATATTTGAGACAAGTCTTTGAGAAGACTTGAGAGTAGAGTTGATTGATTGATTTGTTCAAACCTTGAGTTAAGGTTTGGGGTAGATCCAACAGAGTTGATTTGAGATTGAGTCAAGCCTTGAGTTAAGGCTTGAGGACAAATATTGAGGATAGATTTGTGCTAGACCGAAGGACTGTGTTTAGTACAGATTTGAGGATATATTTTGGTGTATATTTGAGGATAGGTTTGTGCCAGACCAGAGACAGAGATTGAGGACAAATTTGTGCTAGACCGAAGGACTATGTTTAGTATAGATTTGAGATAGGGTTTTGGAGGTGACAGAGTTAAGAACAGAGTTCTCCAGCCAGAGCAGGGAAGACATGTGTCTTCTATGGATAGAGTTATATTTTATAAATATAGTGGAGGCAGAGGTCTTCTAGAGGATCACCAGTAAGATCAGAGTTAGGATATTGGTGTCTCCTATGGATAGAGATCCATGAACTTGATTTAGGGGATTGGTGTCTCCTTTGGACAGAGCTCCATAAACATTGTAATAGGGAAAGGATTCCCAAGATATTGATTGAGAAAATTTTAGTGAAATATTTTCTCCGTGGAGTAGCCCACATTGGGTGAACCACGTTAAATTGGTGTCTCTATTGTGTGTGATGATTTGTGCATTGCTTTGGTTATTGCTATTGATATTTCCATTGATTATATTGGATAATATTATTTGGGAAAGAAAAGTAAAAAGTGATCTTATACTATTTACCCCCCTCTCAGTATAATCTTGTGTTCTTCAAAACATTGAATCAAATACAAACATAATAGATGCAGTGCATGAACAAGAATGCAATTTTGAAAACTAGGGTTTTGGGAACAAATAGTTACCCCCAAGCTAATATGATGTGAAATGCAATAAAAAAAATGATAACATTCAGAGAAGAACATAGACATAGATGAAATAGAATGTAGAGGGCATACAAAATAAAACCCTAGGATTTTAGAGTGAATAAGCACCCCAAAACTTAGATAGACTGAATCTACATCCTATAGGATACCGAGTGCAGATTTATTAGCAATGCCAAAACAGGCATAGAATACCTAACAGGGAAAAACAAGGATTTATTTGAATCCATGCCCTATAGAAGACAAGGCATGAATTCGCACAAGAGGGTTAAAAACCCTAAAACAAAGATAAAAAATATGACAAATAAAAAACTAGAATGAAAACTCGAACTAATGAATGCAAAAAAATAACCTGGTGATTGCATGGAAGAAGCAAGAGAAAAGGTGGAAGACCTCTCCTTCCTTAAGAAAAAAAAAATCATCAAGGATTTCTCCCCTTGAAAAATCATAAGGAACACACCAACAACAAAACACAAAAGCACCAGAAGACAAGAGAACTCTGATTTCACATGAACTTTCTCAAGTTGCTAGCTTGTAATCTTAATAACATAACCTTGGTACTTAGGATTAACTTAGCAGAAAAATGGTATCCAATCCATTTATTTATAAGGTTTTTAAGGGATAAAAAGGAATGGGAATGAAATTTAACCTTGATTAAGTCGATGCCCCAAAAGGGTCATCCTAAAAATTAGGTTTTTGAAGAAAAAATCCTAAATTTATCAAATTTGTACCTTGTAATTTATCAAGTGTAGATTCGGTCAAGGTTAACAAGGAAAAACACAAGAAAGGGGCCAAACTTGCTCCTCGTAAGTTTGAGAACCTCTCAAAGGAACCTAAGAAAAAATGACTCATTTGGGTGGGTCAATTTTTTGTGTCTACATTTTACCCCCTCTTTGATGCATTTATGGTCTAATAAATGCATCAAAGAAATATGTAGACACCCAAGAGCAAAAAATAAGGCAAGCAAAAGAAAAAAAGGGTGGTTGGTTTAGAAGAAAGGGTTGGTGCACAAATAGTGTCATTTTGGACACTAAGTATTTGTCACGTAAAACAAGGCATTAGGGACGTTAAGGCCTCTCAGTTCAGGGTTCCCTCTTGAGTTTAGAGAGGAATGTAAAATTCCTAAGGAAACTCGAAATGGTAAAATTAGAAGAAAATAGAGTGATAAATAACAAAAAAAAGGTACCAAAAAGAAGGAGAGAAGACAAAAAGGAGAGACAAGGGTTAGCTTACATTTTTAAGTTTTTTTTTGTTAAGCATGATAACCATGAACATAATTAATGCAATGCAAAATGATCTTAACTAAAATGTGTGAGTGAATCTAACTAAATGTAATGTAATCTAATTTGCAGGCTAAAGTGAATGCAATGCAGAATCCATGGATGAGCGGATGGAGAGAAGAAAATATGAAAGAAAGAAGAGATAAGAAGGAAATAAACAATGAAATAAAAAGAAATGTGAAAGAAGAAGAAAACAAAAGCTCAAAAAATTTAAAATAAAACAAAAAGAAACAGAGTGAAACCCTATGACGATGTATGGTCGCAAATGGTCGAATGGAGGCTTCCCCTTGCTAGTGGTCATGAAGCTATCTTGTAAGGGTGTTATGCTCGTAGATATGGATTAGTAGAGCAATATCCGATATGGGTGTAGTTATCGCTTATGGCTAGAGAAAAAGAGATATACCTACTAGGATGTATGCTCACAAATGGATGAATGGAGGCTGCCCTTTGCTTGTGACCATGATTTTGATCCCATATGGGGTTCTAAAACAATGTAATTGAATTACCAAAATAAGTACTACCCGATAGGGGTGTGGTGTGTGCAAAATATGAGTGATCAATGTGAAGCATAACCTATGTATGAATTGTTGGAAAATAGAAAGAAGAAATAGAGATGAAGAAATAGAATGGTGCGTGTGTGCATCCTTCTCAAAATTTTGAGAAGTGAGATATGTACGTAATATTTTTAGTGGTCGTATGAACACCATAAATGATATACATGTGGTATCTATCTTATCTCGCGAGGATCTCTAAATACTCAAAAGATCAAGAAAGGAGAAAGGGTGAACAAAGCAAGATGCACAAATAGAAGAAAAGAATGTGTGTCATTGTCTCGATGAATTAGAGGAAGAAAAAATGCAAAGATCAAGGATACAAAGAAGAAGAACTATATTACTTGACTTGGGAAAGATAAATTTATGATCATTAAAACTTTCAAGGTTAAGGAGTATAGAACGACATGAGCGAATGCAATGATGGAAATGCATAGAGATGAGCCCTAGGTTGGGGATTTTCTAGGTATCATAGCCCTAGTGTGAGTGCAATGCATATGAGCTATGACCTAACTAGGTATCATCACTTGTCATTGTTGCAAAATCCCCAACAATCTATATGATCAAGCAATCATCCAAGAATGAGCAATAAACAATGTAATTGTATGATAAGAAAAATGCAAGGAATAGAATGTCAAGCAAAACATGTAAAATATGATAGGCAGTCATGCAGTATGAACAAGCAAACCAAATGTAGTAAGAAAACTAATCTAAATGCAATATGAAAATGTAGAATACCAAGTTATGCATAGTATCTATTTAGATGTATTATGTTCATTGGTTCTTTAATTTATTTACCATCTAAAGAAGCTAAATGATAGGCCCATGAACCAAACTTGGTTGTTATGATAAAGGGGCCTAACGAATTGGGTTGAAACTTACCTTTAATATCTAAGTGAGCATTGGTGTTCTTTTGGTTTTCCTTGAGGACAAGGTCCCCAACCTCAAAAGAACGATTATGAACTCTCTTGGAATAAGATTGTTTGAGCATATTTTTATAGGGTTACAAATGCTCTAAGATATGAATGCAATTTTCATCTAGCAGCTCCAATTGATTCAAACTATCTAAATGATACTCATTTCCAACCGAGGCATCTTGCAACAAGATGCACAATGAGGGAACCTCCAACTCAAATGGAAAGACTACCTCAGTCCCATAGACCAAGATGTACAGAGAAGAACATGTAGGAGTTCATACACTAGTACAATAGGCCCACAAGGTTGAATAAAGTTGGATATGCCAATCACAACTAGTCTTACCAACAAAATTCTTGAGGATCTTGACCAAAGACTTGTTGGATGCCTTGGCTTGTTTGTTACCCTAGGCGTAATACAAAGTTAACCACCTGTGTTGAATCTTGTACTTAGCACAAAGCTTATGAATATCCTTATTCTTAAAGAGAGTGCTATTGTAAAAAAAAATCACCAAAGGAATCCCAAACCTATAGAGGATCTGGTTAAAGATGAACTTGAAAACTTGAGTTCTAATCACCATGGCCAAGGGTATGGCTTCAACCCATTTAATGAAGTACTCTATCGCTATTATGATAAACATGTGACCATTATATGACATTGGGTTAATCTTCCCTATAATGTCCAATCCCTACATGGAAAATGGCCAAGTGGAAGGAATAACCTGAAGGTGCTGAGAAGGAGCATGGACAAGGTTGTCATGGTGTTGACACTTGACGCACCATCTAACATGATCACATGCATATTTCTCCATGGAAGACCAATAGTAGCCCATTTGAAGGATCTTTTTAGCAATAGAATTACTACTAAAATGACCTCCACATGAACCTTCATGAGCTTCACTAAGAGCTATCCATGCTTCATCGAATTTAAGGCATCGCAATAGGATACCTTCGAAAGAGCATCAATATAAGGTATTGCTAATCATAACGAATCAACACGTTATTTTGCATAAGAGCTCATGTTGATTGCAGTATTAACCATCAGGTATCGAACCATCCTTAAGAAAATTAAATATGTTAGTATATCATGGTTCAGATGGGAAAGCTTTTATGGTCAAAACATCTAACGAAACAAGACAAGAACCGAGCGACACAGGCTCTCATTGTTGTCTAATGATAATCGATACTTTATCATCATCCAAATCTAAATAAAATAATGATGTAGCAGTGGACATGGCATTTGCATGATGGTTAGAGGATCTAGGGATAGACTCTATGGTTACTTGATCAAACACAAACAAAAGCTTGATGATAATCTCTTTGTATGGTTTTAGCTTATCATCTCAAGTTTGATAAACATCGTTAATCTGAATGATCACAAGTTGAGAGTCACCAAATATGGATATAACTCTAACCTTCAAGGATAAGGTTACTCTAAGACCAAGGATCAAATATTCATACTCTATAGTGTTTTTCATGCAAGAAAAATGAAGCTTGAAGGATAGGGGAATGAGTTATTTTTATGGGGTAACTAAAATGACTCCAGCACCAACACTCTTCATGCACTAAGCTCCATCAAAGAACAAAGTCCAAGACTCTAGTTTTTTTACCTCTATGTCAAAATACTAATTGAGAAACTCAACAACCAAAGGATGGACAACTTCAAGAGAAGCAGAGGCTAACTGATCAACAATCACCTAACCCTTGATAGTCTTCTGATCTATGAATGTTAGGTCAAACTCACTAAGGGCTAAAACCCACTTAGCAGATCAACTTGAAAGGTGGGGCTTGGAAATTAAGTAATACAAAGAATCAAACTTTGTAACCATCAATACCTTATGGTTGAGCATGTAGTGTCTTAGATTTTGGGAAGCGAACACCATATCAAGGTAAAGCTTCTCTAAGGGAGAGTACCAGGTTTCATAGTTGATGAAGGTTCTATTGATATAGTAGATAGCTTGATATTTGTTTTGATCATCATGTTGAGCCAACAAGGCTCCTAAATCATGAGCTATAGCTACTATATAAAGCATTAGAAGCTTATCTAATATTGGAAAAACTAAGATAGATAAGGAAGTGAGATACCGTTTGAGTTCATCAAAAGCTTTCTGACACTCAGAATCCCATTGGAACACAACATCTTTCTTAAGAAGCATAGTTGACCAAGGTTATATTGTTTTGATCATCATGTTGAGCCAACAAGGCTCCTAAAGTGTGAGCTATAGCTACTATGTAAAGCATCATAAGCTTATCCGATACTGGTAAAAGTAAGATAGGTAAGGAAGTGAGATACCGTTTGAGTTCATAAAAAGCTTACTAACACTCAAAATACAATTGGAACACAACATATTTCTTAAGAAGCTTAAGAAAGGGTTGACACTTATTGTCTAACTGGGCTATGAACCGACAAATAGCTTGAAGTCTCCCTTGCAAGGTACGCAACTCAGTCAGGGTGCAAGGATGAGGTATATCAATGATAGTCATTATCTTAGCAGGGTCCACTTCAATACCTAACAACTTGCTAGATGTGACTCCAAACACACACTTGGAAGGCTTAAGGAAAACTTTAAACTAATGAAGCCTTTCAAAAATTCATCTTAGATCGTGAACATGATCATGTTTATGTATGGAATGACCTAGAATATCGTCCACATAGTCTTGTAAAATGTCATGCATCATGTCATGAAAAATATAAATCATAGTCCTCTAATATGTGGCATTAATATTTTTCAATCCAAAAGGCATGATTCTATAACAAAAGGTATCCAATGGTGTGATGAAAGTTGTCTTGGTCTGGTCCTCAATGGTAAGCATGATTTTATTATATCCTGAGAAACCATCCATAAGCAAAAGCATACCACATTTGGAGATAAAATTTATGATTTGATCTATGTTGGGAAATGGAAAATTGTCCTTGGGACATGCTAAGTTAATATCTCAAAATTTGGTACATATCCTGATTGTTCTCATCTTCTTATCCATAAAAAGGATGTTGGAGATCCAATCAACATAGTCGATGGCTTTGATAAAACCAACATCAAGGAGTTTTTGGAGCTCCTCATTGACTAAAAAACCTTAGAACACATCTTCCTAAGTTTTTTTTTAATAGGATTAGCACTAGGCTTCACTACCAAATTATGCTTAACAATGGAGGGATCAAGCATTGGCATGTCGACTTATGACCAAGCAAAAATATCATGAAACTCTTTCAACAAATTAGTAATTTTCTCTTACTCATCATGGCCAAGGCTTTACCTAGCTTAATTATTCTAGGGTTCTCCTCAAAATCTATGTTAACATCTATGGTATCCTCGATGAGAATGGATGACTCATTCTCTAGAGGATGTGGAGCAAGAATCACATCTAGTTGCTCAAGGTCCTTGGGAGACATAGAACCAAAATCCTCTTGAGAACTAGAAGACTCAACCTATGCTATGCAATGGACTAACCTATTAAAGAAGCCATTTCAAGAGACATCCTCATAAGCCATATCATAAAGAGTGTCACCTTCATCATAATCCTCTAGGGTCGCAACTAACTCAGGATGTACCACATTACAAAATAGAGAGGGAGAAGGTGGTCCCTCATTGTCGACACTCCACTCCAAACCTTGTAAGATAGATTTGAAAGAGGCTCTTGAAGAAAATGATTGACTTGATATTATGATGAAATATTGTTTAATGGATCCTCACTCACTTTTAGATTTTCAAATTGCTTAGTTATGTGAGATGAAGAAATTAATGGGCATAAATGAATATCAGATTGAGCTTGCTCAACTACTAAACAATATTTAAATGTGTGAGGATCGCTAGGAATGGTGACAAATTGATTCTTAAATTTGAACTTTAGACTTTGGTGAAAAGTAGAAGGGACCGCCCTCATTGCATGAATCCAAGGACATCCAAGAAGTAAATTAAAAAATGTAGGATAAGACACCATATAGAACAAGGTATCTAAGATCTTAGGTCAAAACCTAAGGGGTAGAGATATAATGTCACAAGCCTCTTGATACTCATTGTTGAAATCTTTTATGATGATATCGAACTTAGTTAAATCTTCCTCTTTAATCTAAACTTTTGGAAAATTTGATAAGTGCATAAATTGAGGGAAGAATCATTATCAATCGGAATTTGTTTAATAAAAGTTTCTCCAATAAATGCAATAATATAGAGGAAAGAATCCCCTTGTAAATTTGAGGAAGGAATATCATCATCCAAAAATGTGATATGATGTATCCTAAGAGAACTTACATCAACTATAGCACTAAAGGAAATGTCTTAAGGAACATATTATTGTCTTAGGAGCTTCAACAAGGCTTCCCCAAGAATAGGAGAAGTTTGCAAAAGCTCTAAGAGAGAGATCTTGGCTTGGGTACTAGATAATTGTTTTTTAATGTAAAATGAGACTGTAGGTTGAGGTTTCAACACTAAAGTTGGGTTTTCTAATATTGTGCTTCTTTTTTGGGTATTCTTCAAAACTAATATGGGCTTTGAAGGTGGGTTGGATGAAGAACTTACCTTCTACTAATCCTGTTCAGTCAATTGATTCTATGCTTGTTGCCTTGTAGTTATTGCTATAATACCCACCATATTATCATAGGGAGGTGGCACGTTATGATATGACACTTTATTAGTTGCTTATTGACCATGCTTAGGGAGAGGATCTTGGGATATCCCCATACCTTGATTAGTTACGAGTGCTTGTTGAGTAGGAGGTTGTTGGAGGATTATTCCAAGAACATTCTATAACAATGCATCCTTCATCAATTAAGTCTTGAACCACATGTTTCAACCTCTTACAAGAGTTTGTCAAGTGCCCCTCCACTCTATGATACTCATAGTATTGAGCAGTTTGTGGTATTAGGTTACCTTATAGGTGGCAACTCATTCATGTTAGCTTCCAAAAGCTACTTTAGGACCACCATCATATATATGTGGAGTCTTGTGAAATTTATTTGTGGGGATTTTTGGGGTTGGCTAAGCACCATATTTTATAGGGTGTTAACAACACTGTTAATAGGCCTAATATATGTTACCCCATCACCAACCACATGCTTGTTCTTATTCTGCATTTTAGTGGTCCTATCTTATTTTATCTTAACATGACCTCTTCTAATAAGGGATTGTTCTACCCTTCTTGCTAGATCTATAGTTTGGTCAAAAGATGTGATAGTTGTTTCCAATTCATAAGATATTTGTTCTTGTAAATTCCCAATAAATATATCAAGCATGTCTTGAGGAGGTAAGGTATATCTCAAGCATCCAACTAGACTCCAACAAGACAATTTTTTTGAAAATTTTTCATCTTTAGCTTGTTTTAACATATATACATCTTTCATAGTCACATTATTTTCAACATAAGCACAAAATTGTTGAGCAAACATTTTAGTTGTCTCTTCAAAGTTTCTCAAAGAATGATTAAATAGTTTATAATACCACTCTAATGCCATACCACCATGGCTCATAGGGAATGTATTTAGGCAAAATTGAATTTAACAATGAATAGGGTAGGGCCTAGAGGTGATGATAGGTAGCTGAATCATATCCATTCTTGAAACTAATTATTTCACCACATTTGTTAAACTTTGTATCTTGGAATTATTGTTGTGCAATGCTCCTAGGTTCTCTAGGGGAGGGGTATAGGTAGGATACTAAAAGATAACTTGGCCTATGTTGGAAGCATTGACACCATTATGGTATGAGTTATGAAATGTAGTATCTTGCTGGGAAGGATAACCAAAATTTGGTGGAACAAAAGCATAAATATTGAGATTAGCCAAATGAGGAGGAAATTGAACATAATATTGAGTGGCACTACTAGTTGGAGGAACTTGCAGAATTCTTCCAGTGTTGGTGGTTATAGTAGTGACACATGTTGGTTGAGGGTGAGGATTATCATGATGTAAATATTCAAACAATGGGTTGATGTGAACATTTTGAGGAGAAATGATTTGATGATGAGAAGTTCTAGCCTCCTTGAGCTAGGCTTCCTCATTCAAATATTCATCCAAGGTATATTTATAATTCTTATAGAAATTTCATACATGTTCAAATGATTTAAAGATAAGGTTTCCATTGGGCCCCTTAGTAGGATCAAGGTCATTTCCAAATTCTTCATTTTCTTCCTATTCTAGATTATGATTCTCTCTATCAATTTGATCATCTTCTTGAAAAATATCATAAGACTCTGAAAGCCTTCACCCAATCCTAAGATTGGGATCCATTAGGGGAGAGGGAAATTATAGAGTGGAAAAAGAGGAAAACTAAAGACCAGTGAAAACACACAATTTTTTTTTAAGTTGTTTTTAAATATTTCTATTTCTAAGCAAACAAGACTAGTGGTCTTATTTAAGTTCTCAAGAGAAAAGCAAAGGAAGAGGCTTCCTATCTTGGTCACTAAGAAATGTGTTCACGTCAGGTTCACCAATGATATAGAGTAAAAAAACTTCCCTACCATGTACGATTCTCAGTTGGATTCGTTGGGAGCCAAGGTGATTGTAGGGGTGCATTATATTCTCTATACTTGGGGACACCAAATGGAACGGGTTCACTAGGAACGGTTTTAGGACTTGCTCCAAGTTCGGGGTGGAAATGTTAAATGTGTCAATTAAGCAATCACCTATGTTTTGCCTTCATATGCCAGACTATGGAAATGAAATAACAATGTAAAATACACAAGATGCAAGAAGACAATGTCTAATCCTATTATGATTCTTCAGTTAAATTAATTCTAACCCTAGGTTACAAGCAATGAAATCATTTTTATTTAAACAAGGGTACTTATCTGATCTGATGTTTTATCCAAGCTTTGTCTTGCATATCAAAATATCCAACAACTCCAAATATGCAAAATAGCTTCACAAAAACTCTATAAAATATATTCAATGTTTGGGGGTTTGCTTAGGTTGCTGTAAGACTGAGCTTGGAGGCACAACAGTCAAGCCCCCTTGGTCCTTTTAGTTGAATGTTTGTATTAAAAATAATCTTTTATCTTTGTAAAAAACACAAAAAAATATGACAACATAGAACAATGAATTACATGCAAATAGAATAGATGCAATTTGTGAACAAGAATGCAAATTTGAAAACTAGGGTTTTGGGAACAGATAATTACCCTCAAGCTAATATGATATGAAATGCAATAAAAACATAATGATAACAATCAAAGAAGAACATAGGTAGAGATGAAATTTAATGAAGAGGGCACATAAAATAAAACCCTAGGATTTTGGGATGAACAAGCACCCCAAAACTTAGCTAGACTGAATCTATGCCCTGTAGGATACCAAGTGTCAACTTGATAGCAGTGCCAAAATGGTTGTAGAATGCCCAATGATTGAAGCAGGAATTTTACCTAATTTATGCCCTATAGATAGAATATGGGGCATGGATGTGCACAAGAGAGTTAAAAACCTAAAACAAAGATAAAAAAATGCCACAAAACGAAAACTATAATGAAAACTTAAACTAATGAATGCAAAGAAACAACCTGGTTATCACATGGAATAAGCAAGAGCAAAGGTGGAAGACCTATCCCCATCAAGAAGACAAATTATCGTCAAGGCTTTCTCCCCTTGAAAAATCACAAGGAACACACCAACAACAGAACACCAAAGCACTAGAAGACAATAGAACTTTGATTTCACATGAACTTTCTCAAGTTGCTAGCTTGTAATCTCAAGAACATAACCTTGGTACTTAGGATTAACTTAGGAGAAAAAGGGGATCCAACCCATTTATTTATAAGGGTTTGTAGGGCTAAAAAGGTAGGAGAATTAAATTTAACCTTTATTAAGTTGACACCCCAAAAGGGTCAGCCTAAAAATTAGTTTTTTTGAAGAAAAACCCTAATTTTGTCGAATTTATGCCTTGTTATTTACTGAGCATGGATTCGGTCAAGGTTAAAAAAAGCAAGGCAAAACACAACAAAAAGGATCCAAACTTGTTCCTAGCAAGTTTGAGAACCTCTCAAAGGAATCCAAGGAAAAATAACTCATTTGGATGGGTCAATTTTCCATGTCTACACTAATTATTACCTCTCTTGTTCATAAACATGAGGTAATTATGTGTTAGTGGGAAGCTTATTTTATGCATTTTATATAACTACATTCATTGGTACAAAGACAAATTATTATCCATCTCATATATTCCTTGATCTTGTAAGTATAACCATCTCTCTCAATTTTTCCCAAGTCAAGTGATATATATATACTTTCTCTTCCTATCTTTTCTTCCTCCATATCTCTTGACCTTGTAAAGTATCATCACACATCTGAATCTCACCAAGTCAAAGTATATAGTATTTTATTCATCTTTTGTATATCCTTTTTCCTGTGAAAGTTTAAAATCATTCTCCTTTTTCACCAAGACAAAGGATATACACTTATTCTTCTCTCACACTATTCATATATTTTCTTATTATCATGTTTTCCTTATTGATATTTTGGTTATTGAGGGATCCTCATCAGATATGATAGATACCACATGAATATCATTTATGGTGTTCATACAACCACTAGCTATTTTGTGAACATCTCATGGCTATCAAAATTATAACAAGGATAATTTTTAAACTATTTTTTCTCTACTCTTTATCTATCTTGCTTGATTATAACATGCATACACAAACAATTTTTTCTTATCTCATCTGTGAGCATGACACCCCTATCGGGTAACACTCCACTTTTGACCATCTATGAGCACTACACTCCTATTGGGTAACAATAGGATTTTGACCATCTATGAGTACTACATCCTTACAGGATCACTCCATGACCACTCATGAGCACCACATCCATAGTGGGTATCACTCCATCCTCTATCATTTGTGAGAACACATCCTTAGAGAGTATTGCTCCACCTCTGGTCACTAGAGATCACACACCCATAGAAGGTAACACTCCATATTTGGTCCCTAGCGAGCATACACTTATAGTGGGTATCGCTCCATCCATATTGTTCTCATTAGCAAGCATACACCCCTACAAGATATCACTCCATGATCATTCATAGGTACCACACCCATAGCGTGTATTGCTCCATCACTGGTTATTTTCGAGCACACATCCTAACAAGGTATCACTCCATATTTATTCTTTGGTCACTCATATTTTTCTTGGACTTATGTCTTTTTGGTCACATTAATCTCTCTCAATCTACGATGATTCAAATGACATAATCTAAGCATCTCTTTTCTTTCTTTGATCTTTTTGACTTTTTTCCTTCTTCTATTTCTCTTTCATTTTTCTTCCATCAGTTTTTTTTTAATATAAATCCAATCATATCCTCATCATACATAATTTAAAGGTCATTAATTTTTATTTATTCATTCATCCATGCATATAAATTAACAATCACAATTAATAATCACATAATAATAACAAAGCAACTACATATTATTGCTAAAATGAGAGTACATGTTAGTCATTGGATTGGTGTGCCATAATAAAAATCTTAGCACACTTGACCATCCCCTAGCCTAGGAAGCATGCCACACTTAAAATTGGAATGTCATCCCACTTTCAACCCTAGATTTGTAACTTAGACTTACCTACTCCACCTATTGGAGGTGGTCTCGATGGAGGCATGTTCACAGATTGTGATATGGTCCATGTCCATACTATGACTTGATCTAGGATTATAGTGAGGATGGTGGAGGCACTCTTTTATCTATTGGAACAACCTAAAAATATGTTATTTGATATAATATATCCCTCTACATTAATATCTATAGTGCCTCTCTCACCCTCTATAGCTCCTGTAACAATCATATTTCCTGATCCTATTGGCCATAAATAATGATGGCTATCCCTTCTGAGAGGGCCTACTATAACTCCTACTTTATTTGGCCCATATCCCTCGAAGGTGCTCTACCTATGATAAATCTTTTTGTCACTTATGCTCTACCCTCTCCAGCTCTTCCTTGAGAAACTCTATCTCTATTGTCATCATATCCCACTCTATAATGGAGTCATGCTCTATGATGATGGTATATAGAGCACCCCATAACCCCTCCATCCTCTTAGCCATGTTGGAGTAGGTATATATCCCATTGCATATTAGCCATCTTGGATTTCATCACCTCCATCTCCCCTATTAGGTCATCCTACCCCACTATCCTACTAGATATCACTTTTGAATCCATGGGGTCAACTCCTAATGTCCCCTCTCTATTTGTACCCAAGATAGTGGTGGTCATCCTAATGGTCATCACCATATCCACCCTAACCTCCACCCACCTATAACAAGGCTAACTTATCAAAATCTATCATATCTCCATTGGGTTACCTCTAATAAGGCTAGTTGTATGCCCCAATTCATGATTTTGCACCTCTGAATAGGCATTGATGGTGAGATCCTTAGGGGTATAATACTCTTGTACCATCTCTTATAGCTGAAGGCCACACTAACATCGTCTATCCTTATATCAATGTATATAGGATCATCGAGGTACTCCTTTGTGAATTTGACTACATAAGGGTCCCCATCGACTCTTGATGGGTCTCTTCGTACCTACTTGAACCAATAGTATAGTAAGTTTAGCACCTATTGCAAGATACCAAACTGTCTTTACACCTGATCAAAGAGGTACATCTATAGCTCATATTGGTCTGTAGTAACCCATCTGATCCTCTGCACCCTATCTAGCTCATAGCCATACTCTATCCACCCTGGGTGCTAATGCCACGATCATCAAATGATTATTTTATCCCTCAGCTTGTCTATCACCCTCCTCCCCATTGGTAGGATACTTGTGTATGTCCTTTGAGCACACTCAAAGTATTTGGTCCACCTATACATTGTTGATCACTCTAGGTTGGGTAATGGTCCTATAAGTGCATGTGGTCTGTAGACTTCCATGTGCTCCCAACACCATACATGGAGGAGAGTAATGCACATGATGCCACTCCCTCACTTGTACACAATATTGTATAACATCTTGTACAAGCAGGCTAGTAAGTAGGGCCCCATACGAACTATAATTACAAGTCTCGCATGTTTGCCACTACCCTTGCCAATACCTATGGTAGGTTTCACCTATTAGTATGGAACACTAGGAGCAAAACCACCACCCCATAGAGGATATTGGTCAGTACATCTACTCTGTATTGCTCAAGCATCTCGTCAATGTGTAGCCTGCTCTATGTGATATCATGTATCAGATCCCTTGGAAACTTTTGTAATGCTACTCGGGGTATCTGTACTTTGTACACTACCTTACCTCTAGTCAAAATCGTTAAGATCTACCACACACCCTCTAGTGTGATGGCCATATCTCCTACTAGCAGTCAAAATGTCAGACTCTGGATACCACCCCTCAAGGAGTGTTGTCAAAAGTGCTCTATCAGCATCTACCGAAGAAATATCTACTAGATGTAAGAGCCCCACTATTTTTAGAACTTGTCTATACCCTACTGTGAGTTCCCTTATAACATCCCCTAAGGTCCCACATCACTACTTCATACTCTCGAGCACATCTAGTTGCAAAACCAAATTAGATAAAAACTTTTATTAATTTTATATCATAATAAAAACCATAAAATTAACACATTAAAAATCCACAACCATTCAATTTTTTCTCTCTCTAATCTATCTCTTCCTCTTTTTTCTTTCTTCTATCTCTTTCTTCATATTTCCTTCTTCTGGGATTTCGTGCACCATTCTTTGAGGGTATGAAATCACAAATTCATGCCATGTACTTCCAAGGCACGAATTCACGATCGATTTTACCTGCCCTCAAATTTGTTCTATGTCGTCGATCGACCAAATCCATGATTGACATCCAAATTCGTGTCGGGATTTGCATGACAAATTTTAGGAAATTTTCAAAAAATAAAAATAAAAAATGCATAAAATAATTAAATCTAACCTAGTTTTTCCTAGTATAGAAGTTAGATTTCGATGCTTATTTGTGTTCGGTATATTGCGATATCAACCTTACCCCTTGTAATCGCTACACGATAAGTAGGTCGCACCATTCTCTTCTTTTCTCCAAAGACCTCTTTCTTCTTCTTGTGCAATGAAACTGGATTGATTTTCACCCTCCCCTATATTTTTACCCCTCTCATTCTCTCTCCTCTTTTTTCTGTTTTTTCTTCTTTTCTTCTTCGTGTTTCTCCTTCTCCCATTTCAAGTTTCTTCAAGAAGTTTGCATTCCTTCTAAAACTCGAGGGGGCACCCCAACCTTGGAAAAATTGATGTCATCATTTCCTCGTAAAGCATGTAAAATTTCAAAGTGTATGAAATCACACTATTTTTACACCATACCTTTATCTAAACCTACTATCTCTTTTAATTTCCATCATTTCAAGCTTGAAGGTATCTACAAATTTATTTGAAACATTTATTATGCCATATATGCATCAAATATGGGGTAAAATGTTAACACCAAAAATTGACCTAGCCAAATGAGTCAATTTTTCCTTAGTGTCTAGGAAACCTCTCAAAGTTGCTAAGTGCAATTTTTGAGCTCCCCACCCCTTATTATGACCCATTTTATTAGCCTTGCTAAATTTGTGATCATTCTAGATTGACTATAAATTCATGCAACATGCTTTGACATTGATCTAACCTTCAATGATCATATTTCATGAATTAATGATCGACCCAGATCAATCATGAAATCACAGGTTTTTTCCCTCAATACCCTAACCCTTAAGCTGACCTTCACCTTTTTTCAAGCCCTAACCCTAGTTTTTGAATCCAAAATCCTTTTTTTGCCTCGCCCTTAAAGCTCCTATAAATAGGGGCACTGATATCCTTTTTGGATAGCCATAAAATCAACAGACAACTAGAAAACTATTGGCAACTAGAAAATCTATGAGCAACTAGAATTTTTGGCAATTAGAGATAATGCTGAATCAATAACAAACTAGAAAAGGGATGACAATGTGATCTGTCTCATATCTTGTGATTGATTACATTTTAAAGTGGATATTTGCTTCCCCATATCTGAAGGCCCAAAGGAAGGAGAGTTATGTTCACCCTAGGGGACCATTCCCCTCTTGGTTATTGTATTTCCCCCATTTTTACTTTTACTTTGCTTCATTCTAGTTCTATATTTCATAGCTATAGTTCCTTTCTAGTTCCATATTTCATAGCTATAGTTCCTTTCTAGTTCCATATTTCATAGCTATAGTTCCTTTCTAGTTATTCTGTTTATTTTTGCTTTCTAGTTTAGCTATTTGTTTTCATTTTTTGTTATATGTGTAGTATACCCTACTTAGCTTTAGTTTACTATTTGCAATTTATTTACTGTTGTTAGATTACTATTAGATCATTGTACTTCTTTCTTTTTTCCCTAATTGCAAATTCATGGTTTGTCCTTACGGGGCATGAATTTGATGAAACCCTTGTTTCACTCCTTTTCACATTTTTGCCTTTGTTGTGAGTTCATGGTCACCTGTTATGGGGCACAAATTTGGTATAGACACTTTTTAAAGTGTTTCCTACACTCCCCTTTGCCCTTCTATTAGTTATTGTGATTTTGTGGCCTATACATAAGGACCATGAAATCGGCTATGGTTACTTGGGGTTAAGAATTTATTCCCTCTGTTGTCTTCTCCTTACTTTCTACATTTTTCCTCTCTATTGTTTTTGTAAAAGTTTCTTCTATCTTTTTTTTGCTCTACATCTCTCTAGCTTCCAAAAGGTCATACATTTAATGTGCATTTTATGGTTAGCTAAAAGGACCAAGGGGGCTTGATTGTCACACCTGCAAGTCTAGTCTTCATAGCAACCAAAGCAGGCCCTAGAACACTAACAATATTTTTCCAAGTTTTTTGTCTTTATAGTTTTTGTTGGAATTCGTGGTTGCTATTTTTAGGGTGCAAAATCAGATTCTTGGTCGGTGCTTTTGGAGCAAGAAATTGGATTTTTTTTCAGTGATTTTGGAGCACAAATTTAGCACAAGAACAAACGCCAAAACAACTAAGTGTCCTATTAGTCTTTGAGGCAATTTTGATTGCATTTTGTCTTCTGTTGTGTGTCTTTGTTCTTTTTTTTCTATTAGTAATAAAAAGAAAGTAATTTTAATTTCATTTTGTAAGTAATATTAGATTTAAATTAATTGAATTTTACTTGGTTTTCATTTCCTTAGGAATTGGAAAAACTATTTGCTTATGTCCTTAAGCATTCAAAAGTAAAAACTACATAAAGTTGTGCATTTTGTTAGTTTGTATCTGCATTTTCCTTGCACCCTTGCTTAAAGAAGAAAATATTATTTTCTGTATCTTAGGAGTAGTTGTGCATGTAAACGAAGAATCACTCCTAGGATAGCTCTTATTTGTTTGCATCTTTATTTTCTTGTATCTCTTTGCAGTATGTTTAGTAACTATAGTTTTATTATATTTAAGGGTAAAATTAGGTGATTTTAAATTAACATATCAACCCCCTCCTCCCTTAAGACTTTGAGTGAGTATTTAAAGAACTCATGTTGAACCTCCAAAATCTCATAATCACTAATCCTGAGTGTGAGGACCATAGCCCCGTGGTTACCTCAACTCCCAATAGATCCTTCAAGAATCATCTATGCAGTTTGCCTCCTCTACACTAACTACATGAAACTCCTTAAATATGTAGTATTCACATGGTATAATTTTATGGAGGCTATCAAGGAAAAAAATTATCATGTGGGATGAAGAACAATACATGCAATATCAATAATTGCATCAAGGTAAAGACCAATATATTTAAGATTATATTAATGTTTTCTGCTCCATGGTAGTAATTCTAGGTATTTAAGATATTGAAAGGTATCAAATCCTCAAGCACTATAGTGAGTTGCAATGGCACGTTTGAGAGGACATGGATCTCTTTAAATTCAAGATATTCGAAAAGCTACATAGAATTATTATCAAATTGGAGCAGATGCACAAAAATAAAAAATATAAAAGGTGGAGAATCAAATAACAAAAACTAGAACACTAAGTACCCACCAAAGGAAGGTAAGAGTGACTCTCCAAAGAATGAGGATAAAGGGTGTCGGTCTCAAAATCAAAATTATAAGCAAAAAAATACTCCTAAGAAAAGAATCCCTCAAAGGCCAAGAGTAACAAATTGTGCGACTATCATAAGAGAAACCAAAATTTGAGGGAAGAGTAATGAGCATTTCAATCATTGCATGCTAAGTTGCAACCCTCTACATCCATAACACCCTTGCATCCACATACATAGGTTGAGGATAGAAGGAAGTAAATTATGGAAGTCAAACCAAATGTGATCATTGCCACCACACATGTTGTACCAAAGGAGTTACAAGAGGAGAAATGTGCTTGTTTCACTTACAAATTTGGATCAAAGGTAAGCCATTACATTTTTTTGTTTATAGTAGGAGTTCAAAGAATATGATTTTTTCTCATATTATGAAGGATTTAAATTTACCTATTACACCACACCCACAACCATATAATTTTCTATGGTTACAATAGAGGAGATATATTTGTGTGGCTTGACAATGTCTCCTCTTTTATGCCATATAGCCCTTCAAAGATGATGTTTTGTGTGATTTTGTGCCCTTGGATGTTTGTGATGTGATTTTGGGCAAACCATTTATATGGAAGAGGTATGGTGTATATGAGTCTAGGCCCCAAAGGATCATTATCATTATCAAAGATCAACGCTTCAGGATAAGATAAGTATCTCCTCCTATCTCTATTTTCATAATTAGTGCCAAACAATTTACAAATATTACATAAAAAATAAGAAAAATTATTCTATTGATGATCAAGCTATAAAGTAGGAGGATCATTGCTACATCAATTGCAAGCCCTACACAATACAAGTAGATGGACCAAATTATAGTAGAATATGATGATTTGGTCAAGTCATCAACTAGGTTTTCACTTCATTGTAAGGTAAAGCATTCTATTTTTTTAGTTCCTACTTCTACTTTTTCTAATGCACTTGTTTATCATAGATAAATCCTTAAAATTAAAAATCAATAGGTAATTCCAAGAATTGATTTAAAAGAGGTACATCAGACCAAGTGCTTCACCATGTGGTAGTTCAATTGTCTTGACTCCAAAAAATATGGATTATGGATATGTTGCATTGACAATAGAGATTTGAATAAAATCACTATGAAGAAACACTATCATCTTCCTCAGATAGATGACTTGTTGGAAAAGCTTTATGGTGCAAAAGTCTTTGCCAAAATTGACCTTCTAATGTGGCTAGGAAGGTATATGAATGGATATCCTAGTCGAGTACTCTCTCAATAGCCTAATCTCATTTAGAATTTCATACACCATGAGCATCAACTGTGATATGATACCGATGGTATATATTTATGGGATGGCATAGTCATTACTATGCTAATGGAAAAAATAATGGAAACATAAGTAAGTATACACAAGCATTCTATACATTTAGAAAGAACATTATACAATGATTTCTATAGGAGAGATGTGAGAAACCTTCTTTTATTCTCAATCTTCTATTATTGAAATGCATGAGAATACATGTTTATATATAAATAAAATATGAAAGAGCATTTAAGAATATCAAATGGTTTATCCTTTAACAATTACAAGGCCAATAGGTGAACAAAATTTATTGGAGCTCTAGAAGAGAAAACTAGGGCATCAGTTGGGTAGCCGAAGATATTTTTGGTTGTTGTGGACTTTAAGACAATATTGTTGCCCAAAAATGGCCCAATGGGGACACCTATAGATCCTCTTTTAGAGAGACATAGTTATTTTTCAGATTTGTTAAAGGATAAATATTCAAAAAATACTGAAGAAGCACAAAAAATTGTATTAAAATGCTCTTTATGACTGTTGTGTTAGGGTAAAATAGGTAGTATATTGCATTATACTACATAGATTATTACATTTACTTTTTACTGCATACCATGAGATATTTACTTGTTGTAAATATCTACTAGTTAACCTAGAGTAAATACCTAAATATCCTAAGTCAAATATTTAGGTTAGTTTTTTAGTTAGAACTCTCTACTTAGGTTAATAGTTAGCTACACGTTTCTCATAACGTGTATTGTTAGCGTATTATATGCTAAAGCAGTTGTTATGTAATCTATATAACTAGCTTAATTTTTCTAAGCTAAGTTAGTTGATATTAATCAAAGCTTATTTCCTTTGCATTATTCGGAGAGTTCTGCTAACTACATTGGCATCAGAGCTAGAGGGAGTAGGAGAGAGGAAGAGTGAGCATCGGGATACCTTCGTTCTGATGGAGAAGGTGAAGGCACACCTTCGTTCTGCTAAAGAATGTGAAGGCACACCTTCGTTCCGATGGAGAATGCGAAGGCAACTAGTGACTTTAATTATTTTTTTCTCTTATAGTTTGATGCCTTGTTTCGATTAAATTGCCCAGAGGCAGAGGAGGTGGGATATTTACAATTTTTTTGGGCCACCTTCATCTGGGGAGGACTATCCCCGTAGAGGATACAGCCCGTAGCACCAGGCATGGATCCTGAGGTAGGGGATATTAATTCTCCTGATCGTGATTGCGAACATCGGAAGCCTCTAATACCCCCGTCGATGATACCAATAGCGGATCTGTCGATAGCCCACGGGAGTGCCTCGAGGGCAGGAGCACCCTCACGCTTCCCGTGGCATGGGAAAATATTTGACGACGACCAACTGATCATCTCAAGAGGGCAGGAGTGCCCTCGAACGGTCGACCGTCGAAGACATTCTTCGATGACGGTGACTAACCCATCACCATGAGAGGGCAGGAGCGCCCTCCATGGCAAGAAACTGGATGACACAAAAATTGAGGTGACACATGGATGGCTCAATTTTTGAGACCCTATTGACATGGCACAACCACCTAGACATTGAGTTGGTAGTTGACTAGGATCTAGCAGGACATGTGGCAGGGTAAAATTTATATCCATCGAGTGACAAAACAGTGGTTTTTTGACTGCCCGAAGGTAGTCGCTAGAAAGGGGGAGTATTGGGTTTCTTAAAACCTACATCCTGCGCCTGTAGGATAAATGTGGGACAAAAGTCCCCATTTTACAAAAAAATTTCACGGAGCCCGCATTGAAACATAAGGCGGGCCCTCGTTCTCCCTTCCCATCCGCACCCCGGAGCGCAGTGGCAAGAGTTCTTTGTTGCAGCATGCGTGATCTGGGGATCGAACCCCATGCACACTGCTTTGAAGAGATTTGTTAATTTTTTTTGACACTCCATTCGAAAGGATTATTCAAATATGAGGTAATACCTCCTTGGTTCAAAGTTGTTGTGCAGCCTACTGGTTTGTTCGATCATTCGAGCCTGCGAGGTCCTGTGTTCGAAGTCGGGCGCAGAATTTTTTTTCGAATGTGAAAAGACTCTCCAACAAAAAGGTGCAACTTTTATTATTCTAAGGTTTATTCAATATTTAATATATATATATATATATATATATATATATATATATATATATATATATTTATTTATTTATTTATTTATTTATTTATTTATTTATTTATTTTTATTTTTTGATTTTTTTAATATAATTTAGTGTGTTTGGATAAATTAAATCATTTTTTTTCAAAAATAATTAGATGATTTTATTTTCCCCAAATACCTTTATTATATAAAGTTTTAATCATTAAAATATTTTTTTTAGTATTCAAACCTAGCAATTTGCCATCTCAAAATCAAGCAAAACCATTTGTTTAGTTTTCTTCACAAATTGGAGATAAAGAGACAAAGAGATTAAGACTTTGGTTGCATCACATAGAGGTTTTTCTTCCAACCTTTTTGCAATAAATTACTCAAAATTCCTATAGTTTTCTCCCAATTTTTTTTTTGGAGATAAAGAGACATAGGAACTTTATATTCTATTGCAAAACCAAAACACTTCAAAATTGGGCAAGGACAAAGGTCATTTTTTTTGCAACAAAACCAAATATTTGCTTTTGTTTTCTCCTTCAAAAAGGAGATATAAGACATAAAATTGCAAATTTTTGTTGTAAACTTGAAAAGAATTTTTGAACCTATTCTTTGCTTCTCATGCTTGAGTGTTGAAGACAAAAATCAAAGTCGTGTGTCGACTCGGTCCGGAAGCCTTTCAAATGCGGGTCATGTGTCGACTTGTCTTGAAAGGAGTGCTTGAATTTTCAATTTTGTAAAAATTAAGGGGGGATAGAAGTCATATTTTGTGATTCTATTTTTTTGCAAAATTGTAAAGAGAAAAGGTGGATATTTCAAAGCAAGAAAGGTGCATTCTCAATTGTACTTGACACCTTTTCTTAATTTTTTTTTGACTATACTAGGTGCATTTTTGGTTGCATCCAACACCTAGAGTGATAATAATTTGGGTTGCTCTCTTGTTTTGATTATTTCACTAACAATCATGCTTTTTGTGTGCAATTAAACAATAAGATAGAACATTGAAGAAGCATTTCACAAAACCCAAACTTCACTCAAAATCGTGCTACACCTTGCAGAGGTTAAAACAAAGTCAATTGTTTTTTGCTCCCCATAAAAGGTCAAAATCCAAACACCTTGATTAAATCTCTTTGTTTGGATTAATTTCCTCAAAATTTCTATCCTTCTTGAATGGTGTTAAAGTAGGTGCCATTAAATATCCTAGAGAGCACAATCATAAATCTTTCAAAACCTACCCCTTTAATTTGCTCTATTTTGTTTGGCTTAATTTCCTCAAAATTTTCATCCCTTTTTAAGGGTGTTAAGGCAAGTGCCATTAAATATCTTAAAGAGCAAATTAAAATCTTCCATACACTCTTTTGAAGGTATACTGCAAGATAAAGTCATATTAGTCATATCAATTTGAAACCTTCACCATGGCCATGATCAACAAGTATATCAATGAGAGCCAACTACTCAAAGGTTCAAATTATTCTGCTTGGAAAACTAATATGAAAACCATTTTAACTGTAGAGGAGATATGGAGAATAGTGGATGGCACTGATTCTAGACCCACATCAACAGGAGCAGATTAGACAACTTATGATAAAAATGATAAAATAATTTCCTTATTGATCTTGCTAGCTATTACTAATGACATACAACCTCATATAAGTGAAGCTAAAAATGGTAAGAAGGCATGGAATGACTTGGCTACCATTTTTGAAGGAAAGAATCAATCAACAATTATTAACCTCCAAACACAGATTCATACTCTTCATATAAAATCTGGACAAACAGTAGAGCTATTCCTCTACAGAGTCACAGATATAAAAATAAAGTTGCAAACATTAAGAGAAAAAGTGGAAGACAATGTCTTGACCTCAATCATTTTAAGGGCTCTTCCAGGACTCCTATAGAATGTTGATCACTTCATTGCAAGTCTCTGGAAGGACAATGACTTTTGTAGAATTGGTAAATTTGATTCAAAATGAAGAAGCTAATCAACTCCAAAGAGATGAGGCATCCAACAATGCACTTTTCTCAAACAAGCAAAGTGGAAAGAAAAAGTGGAATCAACAGAAAGGATCTTCTTCTAACAAATACAAGGGTAAAGGCAAAGAGATTTAGAATAAGAAGCAGTATTGTAAAATTTGTGATAAGGATACTCATGAAACCAAAATATGATGGTTTAAGAACATACCGCCCAATGAACAAGGACAAAAGAAGGGCAAAGGCAAACTAAATAACAAGAACAAACAACAACAAGGACATGTTATCGCTGAAGATTCTAGTTCGAAATCTAAACAAGCACACAAAGTGCTCATGACACACAGATTCCCCTCAAAAGGATAATGTTTGGTACATAGATTTAGGTGCTAGTAAACATATGACTGGTGATAAGTCCTATTTTGAAACATTTGAGGCTCGAGAAGGTAGACCAGTAACTATTGCTGATGATCAGACCTATCGAGTTCAGGGAGAAGGAAATATTTTCTCTCCCTTCTAGATGGAGAAGATTCAAAAAGTTCTTTATATACCAAGATTGAAAAAAAATCTCTTGTCAGTTCCACAAATCCTGGACAATAACATGAATGTCAATTTCAAAGTGGACAAAGAAAAGAAACATTTTTTTATCACTCAGAAAGGAAAACAAATAGCAACAGGTTCATACAAACATGGTTTGTTTGACTTATATGCAATTACCTCCACACATACTGCAATGGTAGTAACCACAAAAGAGGCCACTTCTCTATGGCATAAGATATTTGGGCATCTAAGTTTAGGGTATTTACTAGAACTCAGTAAATATCAAATGGTGAAAGGACTACCTACTCTTTCATCTACTTTGCCAGTGTGCTCAGATTGCTTGTTAGGAAAGAAACATAGAGTACCTTTTGAACCTAGCTCTTTTTCGAGCTAAAGTACCTTTGGAGTTAGTTCACATAGATTTGTGTGGTCCTATGTCTACTAGTTATGGAGGAAAAAGGTATTTTCAATTGTTTGTAGACGATCACTCACGAAAAATGTGGATCTTCTTCTTACAGTTGAATTTTGAAGCATTTGACTATTTTTAGTAGTTCAGGAAGCTTTTTGAGAAAGAATCAAGATGTTTCATAAAGATCCTCCGTTCAGATCGAGGGGGAATACACATCAAAATAATTTTCCTCATTTTTACAAAAACATGGGATAAGAAGACAATTAACAACAACCTATTCTCCTCAGTCAAATGGAGTTGCTTAGAGAAGAAATCATTCCATTATGGAAATGGTTCGATGTATGCTTAAGGGAGCCAATATTGAGCACATTTACTTGGGTTGAAGCTATAAAAACTATAGTATATCTTCTAAATAGGGCACCCACACGGGCTCTTGAAGGTATGACTCCTTAGGAAGCATGGAGTGGAAGGAAACCCTCCATATCTCATCTACGAGTATTTGGGTGTAAGGCTTTTATGCATATACCTAAGGAGAAAAGAAAGAAGTTAGATGAGAAGAACCTACAATGTGTTTTTCTTGGATATGATGAATTCTCAAAAGGCTATCGATTGATAGATCCATTCACCAAGAAAATACATGCTAGTAGAGATGTAGTGTTTGATGAAACTTTCACACCTAACACTACATCAGTATACCTGGATGATGAGAAGCAACAACCACTTCCTCATCCACAATAGAAAAAGCCTCCTAAATGGTATACAAGTGCTATGAGAGATTCCAAACTCACTTCACCACTAGATCTCACTCTCAATTGTCCAAAGACATGAAGCGTGTCTTGACAGAGAATGACAGAAGCATCTACTTCAGTTGATGATCTTTGTGTAGATTTTCAAAAGCTTCTGTTGATAGAGATTTAGAAAGTGGAAATAATATGGAAATTAATGAGGAGAGGGTTTACATGTCTTCATTTTATTAAAATGAACCTTCTACAGTTGATGAAGCACTTAGTCGACCTCGGTGGAAGGTAGCTATGGATGCTGAACATAAATCCCTCATTAAAAACAAAACATGGAATTTGGTCGATTTGCCTAAAGGAAAGAAGCCCATAGGCTAAAAATGGGTTTACAAAGTAAAATATAAGGTAGATGGTACCATAGACAAGCATAAGGCCCATCTTGTGGCAAAGGGCTATGCTCAAAAGGAAGGCCAATAGGTGAACAAAATTTATTGGAGCTCTAGAAGAGAAAACTAGGGCATCAGTTGGGTAGCCGAAGATATTTTTGGTTGTTGTGGACTTTAAGACAATATTGTTGCCCCAAAATGGCCCAATGGGGACACCTATAGATCCTCTTTTAGAGAGACATAGTTATTTTTCAGATTTGTTAAAGGATAAATATTCAAAAAATACTGAAGAAGCACAAAAAATTGTATTAAAATGCTCTTTATGACTGTTGTGTTAGGGTAAAATAGGTAGTATATTGCATTATACTACATAGATTATTACATTTACTTTTTACTGCATACCATGAGATATTTACTGTTGTAAATATCTACTAGTTAACCTAGAGTAAATACCTAAATATCCTAAGTCAAATATTTAGGTTAGTTTTTTAGTTAGAACTCTCTACTTAGGTTAATAGTTAGCTACACGTTTCTCATAACGTGTATTGTTAGCGTATTATATGCTAAAGCAGTTGTTATGTAATCTATATAACTAGCTTAGTTATTCTAAGCTAAGTTAGTTGATATTAATCAAAGCTTATTTCCTTTGCATTATTCGGAGAGTTCCGCTAACTACATTGGCATCAGAGCTAGAGGGAGTAGGAGAGAGGAAGAGTGAGCATCGGGATACCTTCGTTCTGATGGAGAAGGTGAAGGCACACCTTCGTTCTGCTAAAGAATGTGAAGGCACACCTTCGTTCCGATGGAGAATGCGAAGGCAACTAGTGACTTTAATTATTTTTTTCTCTTATAGTTTGATGCCTTGTTTCGATTAAATTGCCCAGAGGCAGAGGAGGTGGGATATTTACAATTTTTTTGGGCCACCTTCATCTGGGGAGGACTATCCCCGTAGAGGATACAGCCCGTAGCACCAGGCATGGATCCTGAGGTAGGGGATATTAATTCTCCTGATCGTGATTGCGAACATCGGAAGCCTCTAATACCCCCGTCGATGATACCAATAGCGGATCTGTCGATAGCCCACGGGAGTGCCTCGAGGGCAGGAGCACCCTCACGCTTCCCGTGGCATGGGAAAATATTTGACGACGACCAACTGATCATCTCAAGAGGGCAGGAGTGCCCTCGAACGGTCGACCGTCGAAGACATTCTTCGATGACGGTGACTAACCCATCACCATGAGAGGGCAGGAGCGCCCTCCATGGCAAGAAACTGGATGACACAAAAATTGAGGTGACACATGGATGGCTCAATTTTTGAGACCCTATTGACATGGCACAACCACCTAGACATTGAGTTGGTAGTTGACTAGGATCTAGCAGGACATGTGGCAGGGTAAAATTTATATCCATCGAGTGACAAAACAGTGGTTTTTTGACTGCCCGAAGGTAGTCGCTAGAAAGGGGGAGTATTGGGTTTCTTAAAACCTACATCCTGCGCCTGTAGGATAAATGTGGGACAAAAGTCCCCATTTTACAAAAAAATTTCACGGAGCCCGCATTGAAACATAAGGCGGGCCCTCGTTCTCCCTTCCCATCCGCACCCCGGAGCGCAGTGGCAAGAGTTCTTTGTTGCAGCATGCGTGATCTGGGGATCGAACCCCATGCACACTGCTTTGAAGAGATTTGTTAATTTTTTTTGACACTCCATTCGAAAGGATTATTCAAATATGAGGTAATACCTCCTTGGTTCAAAGTTGTTGTGCAGCCTACTGGTTTGTTCGATCATTCGAGCCTGTGAGGTCCTGTGTTCAAAGTCGGGCGTAGAATTTTTTTTCGAATGCGAAAAGACTCTCCAACAAAAAGGTGCAACTTTTATTATTCTAAGGTTTATTCAATATTTAATATATATATATATATATATATATATATATATATATATATTTATTTATTTATTTATTTATTTATTTTTATTTTTTGATTTTTTTAATATAATTTAGTGTGTTTGGATAAATTAAATCATTTTTTTTCAAAAATAAGATGATTTTATTTTCCCCAAATACCTTTATTATATAAATTTTTAATCATTAAAATATTTTTTTTAGTATTCAAACCTAGCAATTTGCCATCTCAAAATCAAGCAAAACCATTTGTTTAGTTTTCTTCACAAATTGGAGATAAAGAGACAAAGAGATTAAGACTTTGGTTGCATCACATAGAGGTTTTTCTTCCAACCTTTTTGCAATAAATTACTCAAAATTCCTATAGTTTTCTCCCAATTTTTTTTTGGAGATAAAGAGACATAGGAACTTTATATTCTATTGCAAAACCAAAACACTTCAAAATTGGGCAAGGACAAAGGTCATTTTTTTGCAACAAAACCAAATATTTGCTTTTGTTTTCTCCTTCAAAAAGGAGATATAAGACATAAAATTGCAAATTTTTGTTGTAAACTTGAAAAGAATTTTTGAAACTATTCTTTGCTTCTCATGCTTGAGTGTTGAAGACAAAAATCAAAGTCGTGTGTCGACTGGTCTGGAAGCCTTCCAAATGCGGGTCATGTGTCGACTTGTCTTGAAAGGAGTGTTTGAATTTTCAATTTTGTAAAAATTAAGGGGGGATAGAAGTCATATTTTGTGATTCTATTTTTTTGCAAAATTGTAAAGAGAAAAGGTGGATATTTCAAAGCAAGAAAGGTGCATTCTCAATTGTACTTGACACCTTTTCTTAATTTTTTTTTGACTATACTAGGTGCATTTTTGGTTGCATCCAACACCTAGAGTGATAATAATTTGGGTTGCTCTCTTGTTTTGATTATTTCACTAACAATCATGCTTTTTGTGTGCAATTAAACAATAAGATAGAACATTGAAGAAGCATTTCACAAAACCCAAACTTCACTCAAAATCGTGCTACACCTTGCAGAGGTTAAAACAAAGTCAATTGTTTTTTGCTCCCCATAAAAGGTCAAAATCCAAACACCTTGATTAAATCTCTTTGTTTGGATTAATTTCCTCAAAATTTCTATCCTTCTTGAATGGTGTTAAAGTAGGTGCCATTAAATATCCTAGAGAGCACAATCATAAGTCTTTCAAAACCTACCCCTTTAATTTGCTCTATTTTGTTTGGCTTAATTTCCTCAAAATTTTCATCCCTTTTTAAGGGTGTTAAGGCAGGTGCCATTAAATATCTTAAAGAGCAAATTAAAATCTTCCATACACTCTTTTGAAGGTATACTGCAAGATAAAGTCATATTAGTCATATCAATTTGAAACCTTCACCATGGCCATGATCAACAAGTATATCAATGAGAGCCAACTACTCAAAGGTTCAAATTATTCTGCTTGGAAAACTAATATGAAAACCATTTTAATCGTAGAGGAGATATGGAGAATAGTGGATGGCATCGATTCTAGACCCACATCAACGAGAGCAGATTAGACAACTTATGATAAAAATGATAAAATAATTTCCTTATTGATCTTGCTAGCTATTACTAATGACATACAACCTCATATAAGTGAAGCTAAAAATGGTAAGAAGGCATGGAATGACTTGGCTACCATTTTTGAAGGAAAGAATCAATCAACAATTATTAACCTCCAAACACAGATTCATACTCTTCATATAAAATCTGGACAAACAGTAGAGCTATTCCTCTACAGAGTCACAGATATAAAAATAAAGTTGCAAACATTAAGAGAAAAAGTGGAAGACAATGTCTTGACCTCAATCATTTTAAGGGCTCTTCCAGACTCCTATAGAATGTTGATCACTTCATTGCAAGTCTCTGGAAGGACAATGACTTTTGTAGAATTGGTAAATTTGATTCAAAATGAAGAAGCTAATCAACTCCAAAGAGATGAGGCATCCAACAATGCACTTTTCTCAAACAAGCAAAGTGGAAAGAAAAAGTGGAATCAACAGAAAGGATCTTCTTCTAACAAATACAAGGGTAAAGGCAAAGAGATTTAGAATAAGAAGCAGTATTGTAAAATTTGTGATAAGGATACTCATGAAACCAAAATATGATGGTTTAAGAACATACCGCCCAATGAACAAGGACAAAAGAAGGGCAAAGGCAAACTAAATAACAAGAACAAACAACAACAAGGACATGTTATCGCTGAAGATTCTAGTTCGAAATCTAAACAAGCACACAAAGTGCTCATGACACACAGATTCCCCTCAAAAGGATAATGTTTGGTACATAGATTTAGGTGCTAGTAAACATATGACTGGTGATAAGTCCTATTTTGAAACATTTGAGGCTCGAGAAGGTAGACCAGTAACTATTGCTGATGATCAGACCTATCGAGTTCAGGGAGAAGGAAATATTTTCTCTCCCTTCTAGATGGAGAAGATTCAAAAAGTTCTTTATATACCAAGATTGAAAAAAAATCTCTTGTCAGTTCCACAAATCCTGGACAATAACATGAATGTCAATTTCAAAGTGGACAAAGAAAAGAAACATTTTTTTATCACTCAGAAAGGAAAACAAATAGCAACGAGTTCATACAAACATGGTTTGTTTGACTTATATGCAATTACCTCCACACATACTGCAATGGTAGTAACCACAAAAGAGGCCACTTCTCTATGGCATAAGATATTTGGGCATCTAAGTTTAGGGTATTTACTAGAACTCGGTAAATATCAAATGGTGAAAGGACTACCTACTCTTTCATCTACTTTGCCAGTGTGCTCGGATTGCTTGTTAGGAATGAAACATAGAGTACCTTTTGAACCTAGCTCTTTTTCGAGCTAAAGTACCTTTGGAGTTAGTTCACATAGATTTGTGTGGTCCTATGTCTACTAGTTATGGAGGAAAAAGGTATTTTCAATTGTTTGTAGACGATCACTCACGAAAAATGTGGATCTTCTTCTTACAGTTGAATTTTGAAGCATTTGACTATTTTTAGTAGTTCAGGAAGCTTTTTGAGAAAGAATCAAGATGTTTCATAAAGATCCTCCGTTCAGATCGAGGGGGGAATACACATCAAAATAATTTTCCTCATTTTTACAAAAACATGGGATAAGAAGACAATTAACAACAACCTATTCTCTTCAGTCAAATGGAGTTGCTGAGAGAAGAAATCATTCCATTATGGAAATGGTTCGATGTATGCTTAAGGGAGCCAATATTGAGCACATTTACTGGGTTGAAGCTATAAAAACTATAGTATATCTTCTAAATAGGGCACCCACACGGGCTCTTGAAGGTATGACTCCTTAGGAAGCATGGAGTGGAAGGAAACCCTCCATATCTCATCTACGAGTATTTGGGTGTAAGGCTTTTATGCATATACCTAAGGAGAAAAGAAAGAAGTTAGATGAGAAGAACCTACAATGTGTTTTTCTTGGATATGATGAATTCTCAAAAGGCTATCGATTGATAGATCCATTCACCAAGAAAATACATGCTAGTAGAGATGTAGTGTTTGATGAAACTTTCACACCTAACACTACATCAGTATACCTGGATGATGAGAAGCAACAACCACTTCCTCATCCACAATAGAAAAAGCCTCCTAAATGGTATACAAGTGCTATGAGAGATTCCAAACTCACTTCACCACTAGATCTCACTCTCAATTGTCCAAAGACATGAAGCGTGTCTTGACAGAGAATGACAGAAGCATCTACTTCAGTTGATGATCTTTGTGTAGATTTTCAAAAGCTTCTGTTGATAGAGATTTAGAAAGTGGAAATAATATGGAAATTAATGAGGAGAGGGTTTACATGTCTTCATTTTATTAAAATGAACCTTCTACAGTTGATGAAGCACTTAGTCAGCCTCAGTGGAAGGTAGCTATGGATGCTGAACATAAATCCCTCATTAAAAACAAAACATGGAATTTGGTCGATTTGCCTAAAGGAAAGAAGCCCATAGGCTAAAAATGGGTTTACAAAGTAAAATATAAGGTAGATGGTACCATAGACAAGCATAAGGCCCATCTTGTGGCAAAGGGCTATGCTCAAAAGGAAGGCCAATAGGTGAACAAAATTTATTGGAGCTCTAGAAGAGAAAACTAGGGCATCAGTTGGGTAGCCGAAGATATTTTTGGTTGTTGTGGACTTTAAGACAATATTGTTGCCCCAAAATGGCCCAATGGGGACACCTATAGATCCTCTTTTAGAGAGACATAGTTATTTTTCAGATTTGTTAAAGGATAAATATTCAAAAAATACTGAAGAAGCACAAAAAATTGTATTAAAATGCTCTTTATGACTGTTGTGTTAGGGTAAAATAGGTAGTATATTGCATTATACTACATAGATTATTACATTTACTTTTTACTGCATACCATGAGATATTTACTGTTCTAAATATCTACTGGTTAACCTAGAGTAAATACCTAAATATCCTAAGTCAGATATTTAGGTTAGTTGTTTAGTTAGAACTCTCTACTTAGGTTAATAGTTAGCTACACGTTTCTCCTAACGTGTATTGTTAGCGTATTATATGCTAAAGCAGTTGTTATGTAATCTATATAACTAGCTTAATTTTTCTAAGCTAAGTTAGTTGATATTAATCAAAGCTTATTTCCTTTGCATTATTCAGAGAGTTCTGCTAACTACATTGGCATCAGAGCCAGAGGGAGTAGGAGAGAGGAAGAGTGAGCATCGGGATACCTTCGTTCCATTGGAGAAGGCGAAGGCACACCTTCCTTGGAGAAGGCGAAGGCAACTGGTGACTTTAATTATTTTTTTCTCCTATAGTTTGATGCATTGTTTTGATTAAATTGCCCGGAGGCAGAGGAGGTGGGATATTCCCAATTTTTTTGGGCCACCTCTGTCTCGGGAGGACTATCCCCGTAGAGGCTAGAGCCCGCAGCACCGAGCATGGATCCCGAGGTAGGGGATATTAATTCCCTCGACCATGATCACGAACACCGGAGGGCTCCAATACCCCCATCGATGATCCCAACAATGGGTCCACCGATAGCCCATGGGAGCGCCTCGAGGGCAGGAGCACCCTCACGCTTCCCATGGCATGGGGACAGTCTCTGACGATGATCGATCGACCATCTCAAGAGGGCAGGCGTGCCCTCGAACGATCGACCATCGAAGACATTCTTCGATGATGGTGACTGGCCCATCACCATGAGAGGGCAGGAGCACCCTCCATGGCAGGAAACTAGATGACACAAAAACCGAGGTGACACATGGATGGCTCAATTTTTGAGACCCTATTGACTAGACCTATTGACGTGGCACAACCACCTAGACATTGAGTTGGTAGTTGACTAGGATCTGATAGGACATGGTAGGGTGACATGGTGCATCGAGGGTAGGACACATGGTAGGGTAAAGGTTCTCTCCATCGGGTGGCAAAACAATGGTTTTTTGACTGCCCGAAGGTAGTCGCTAGAAAGGGGGAGTATTGGGTTTCTTAAACCCTACATCCTGCGCCCGTAGGATAAATGTGGGACAAAAGTCCCCATTTTAAAAAAAATTCATGGAGCCCGCATTGAAACATAAGGCGGGCCCTCCTTCTCCCTTCCCGTCCGCACCCCGGAGCGTAGTGGCAAGAGTTCTTTGTTGCGGCACGCGTGATCGGGGGATCGAACCCCACGCGCACCGCTTTGAAGAGATTTGTTAATTTTTTTTGACACTCCGTTCGAAAGGATTATTCAAATACGAGGTAATACCTCCTTGGTTTCAAAGTCATTGTGCAGCCTACTGGTTTGTTCGGTCATTCGAGCCCGCGAGGTCCTGTGTTCGAAGTCGGGCGCAGAATTTTTTTCGAATGCGAAAAGACTCTCCAACAAAAAGGTGCAACTTTTATTATTCTAAGGTTTATTCAATATTTAATATATATATATATATATTTTTTATATAATTTAGTGTGTTTGGATAAATTAAATCATTTTTTTTCAAAAATAATTAGATGATTTTATTTTCCCCAAATACCTTTATTATATAAAGTTTTAATCATTAAAATATTTTTTTTAGTATTCAAACCTAGAAATTTGCCATCTCAAAATCAAGCAAAACCATTTCTTTAGTTTTCTTCACAAATTGGAGATAAAGAGACAAAGAGATTAAGACTTTGGTTGCATCACATAGAGGTTTTTCTTCCAACCTTTTTGCAATAAATTACTCAAAATTCCTATAGTTTTCTCCCAATTTTTTTTTGGAGATAAAGAGACATAGGAACTTTATATTCTATTGCAAAACCAAAACACTTCAAAATTGGGCAAGGACAAAGGTCATTTTTTTTGCAACAAAACCAAATATTTGCTTTTGTTTTCTCCTTCAAAAAGGAGATATAAGACATAAAATTGCAAATTTTTGTTGTAAACTTGAGAAGAATTTTTGAACCTATTCTTTGCTCCTCATGCTTGAGTGTTGAAGACAAAAACCAAAGTCGTGTGTCGACTGGTCTGGAAGCCTTTCAAACGCGGGTCGTGTGTCGACTTGTCTTGAAAGGAGTGCTCGAATTTTCAATTTTGTAAAAATTAAGGGGGGATAGAAGTCATATTTTGTGATTCTATTTTTTTGCAAAATTGTAAAGAGAAAAGGGGGGATATTTCAAAGCAAGAAAGGTGCATTCTCGATTGTACTCGACACCTTTTCTTAAAAAAAAAAATTGACTATACTAGGTGCATTTTCGGTTGCATCCGACACCTAGAGTGATAATAATTTGGGTTGCTCTCTTGTTTTGATTATTGCACTAACAATCATGCTTTTTGTGTGCAATTAAACAATCAGATAGAACATTGAAGAAGCATTTCACAAAACCCAAACTTCACTCAAAATCGTGCTACACCTTGCACAGGTTAAAACAAAGTCAATTTTTTTTTGCTCCCCATCAAAGGTCAAAATCCAAACACCTTGATTAACTCTCTTTGTTTGGCTTAATTTCCTCAAACTTTCCATCCTTCTTGAAGGGTGTTAAGGCAGGTGCCATTAAATATCCTAGAGAGCACAATCAGAAGTCTTTCAAAACCTACCCCTTTAATTTGCTCTATTTTGTTTGGCTTAATTTCCTCAAACTTTTCATCCCTTGTTAAGGGTGTTAAGGCAGGTGCCATTAAATATCTTAAAGAGCAAATTAAAATCTTCCATATACTCTTTTGAGGGTATACTGCAAGATAAAGTCATCTTAGTCATATCAATTTGAAACCTTCACCATGGCCATGATCAACAAGTATCTCAATGAGAGCCAACTGCTCAAAGGTTCAAATTATTCTGCCTGGAAAACTAAGATGAAAGCCATTTTAACTGTAGAGGAGATGTGGGGAATAGTGGATGGCACTGATTCTAGACCCACATCAGCAGGAGCAGATCAGACAACTTATGATAAAAAGGATAAAAGACTTTCCTTATTGATCTTGCTAGCTATTACTGATGACATACAACCTCATATAAGTGAAGCTAAAAATGGTAAGGAGGCATGGAATGCCTTAGCTACCATTTTTGAAGGAAAGAATCAATCAACAATTCTTAACCTTCAAACACAACTTCATACTCTTCATATGAAATCTGGAGAGACAATAGAGCTATTCCTCTGCAGAGTCATAGATATAAAAACAAAACTGCAAGCCTTAGGAGAAAAAGTGGAAGACAATGTCCTGACCTCAATCATTTTAAGGGCTCTTCCAGACTCCTATAGAATGTTGATCACTTCACTACAAGTCTCTGGAAGGACAGTGACTTTTGTAGAGTTGGTAAATTTGCTTCAAACTGAAGAAGCTAATCAACTCCAAAGAGATGAGGCATCCAACAATGCACTTTTCTCAAACAAGCAAAGTGGAAAGAAAAAGTGGAATCAACAGAAAGGATCTTCTTCTAACAAAGACAAGGGTAAAGGCAAAGAGATTCAGAAGAAGAAGTAGTATTGTAAAATTTGTGATAAGGACACTCATGAAACCAAAAGATGTTGGTTTAAGAACAAACCGCCCAATGAACAAGGACAAAAGAAGGGCAAAGGCAAACCAAAGAACAAGAACAAACAACAACAAGGACATGTTGTTGTAGCTGAAGATTCTAGTTCGGACTCTGAACGAGCACACAAAGTGCTCATGACACATACAGATTCCCCTCAAAAGGATACTATTTGGTACATAGATTCAGGTGCTAGTAAACATATGACTGGCGATAAGTCCTGGTTTGAAACATTTGAGGCTCGAGAAGGTAGACCGGTAACCATTGCTGATGATCAGACCTATCGAGTTCAGGGAGAAGGAAATGTTTCTGTCTCCCTTCCAGATGGAGAATGTAAGATTCAAAAAGTTCTTTATGTACCAAGATTGAAAAATAATCTCTTGTCAGTTCCACAAATCCTGGACAATAACATGAATGTCAATTTCAAAGTGGACAAAGAAAAGAAACGTTGCTTTATCACTCAGAAAGGAAAACAGATAGCAACAGGTTCATACAAACATGGTTTGTTTGTCTTAGATGCAATTACCTCCACACATACTGCAATGGCAGTAACCACAAAAGAGGCCACTTCTCTATGGCATAAGATATTTGGGCATCTAAGTTCAGGGTATTTACTAGAACTCAAGTAAATATCAAATGGTGAAAGGACTGCCTACTCTTTCATCTACTTTGCCAGTGTGCTCAGATTGCTTGTCAGGAAAGCAACATAGAGTACCTTTTGAACCTAGCTCTTTTCGAGCTAAAGTACCTTTGGAGTTAGTTCACACAGATTTGTGTGGTCCTATGTCTACTAGTTGTGGAGGAAAAAGGTATTTTCAATTGTTTGTAGATGATCACTCACGAAAAATGTGGGTCTTCTTCTTACAGTTGAAGTCTGAAGCATTTGACTATTTTTAGCAGTTCAAGAAGCTTGTTGAGAAAGAATCAAGATGTTTCATAAAGACCCTCCATTCAGATCGAGGGGGAATACACATCAAAATAATTTTCCTCATTTTTATAGAAACATGGGATAAAAATATAGTTAACAACAACCTATTCTCCTCAATCAAATGGAGTTGTTGAGAGAAGAAATCGTTCCATTATGGAAATGGTTCGATGTATGCTTAAGGGAGCCAATCTTGAGCACATTTACTGGGTTGAAGCTATAACAACTATAGTATATCTTCTAAATAGGGCACCCACATGGGCTCTTGAAGGTATGACTCCTCAGGAAGCATGGAGTGGAAGGAAACCCTCCATATCTCATCTACGAGTATTTGGGTGTAAGGCTTTTATGCATATACCTAAGGAGAAAAGAAAGAAGTTAGATGAGAAGACCCTACAATGTGTTTTTCTTGGATATGATGAATTCTCAAAAGGCTATCGATTGATAGATCCATTCACCAAGAAAATACATGTTAGTAGAGATGTAGTGTTTGATGAAGCTTTCACACCTAACACTACATCAGTATACCTGGATGATGAGGAGCAACAACCACTTCCTCCTCCACAATAGAAAAAGCCTCCTAAATGGTATACAAGTACTATGAGAGATTCCAAACTCACTTCACCACCAGATCTCACTCTCAATCATCCAAAGACACGAAGCATGTCTCGACAGAGAACGACAGAAGCATCTACTTCAGTTGATGATCTTTGTGCAGATTTTCAAGAGCTTTCTATTGATAGAGATTTAGAAAGTGGAAATGATATGGAAATTGATGAGGAGAGGGTTTACATGTCTTCATATGATGAAAATGAACCTTCTACAGTTGATGAAGCACTTAGTCAGCCTCAGTGGAAGGCAGCTATGGATGCTGAACATAAATCCCTCATTAAAAACAAAACATGGAAGCTGGTCGATTTGCCTAAAGGAAAGAAGCCCATAGGCTGCAAATGGGTTTACAAAGTCAAATATAAGGTAGATGGTACCATAGACAAGCATAAGGCCCATCTTGTGGCAAAGGGCTATGCTCAAAAGGAAGGCCTTGATTATGAGGAAACCTTTGCACCCACTGCAAGGATGACCACCATTCGAGTTCTTTGTGCTATGGCAAGACAGTTCGGATGGAAATTACATCAGATGGATGTAAAAAGTGCCTTTCTAAATGGTGACTTAAAAGAAGAGGTATACATGACTCAACCTCCAAGATTTTCTGAGGAAGGCCATGAGCAACAGGTTTGCAAATTGGTCAAATCATTATACGGGCTAAAACAAGCCCCAAGAGCATGGTACATCAAAATGGATAGTCACCTACTGCAACACGGATTTAAGAGAAGTCCATCAGATGCAAATCTCTATATCAAGAACACAGGTTCTGAAATAGTGATTCTTGTACTGTATGTAGATGATCTAATCATCACTGGCAATTCAGAGAAATTGATTAACGTCATGAAAGATGACTTGAAAGAGTCATTTGATATGATAGATCTTGGACTTCTCCACTACTATCTTGGCCTTGAGATAGAACAGAAGAAGAATCATCTTAGGGTGACTCGAAAAAGTATGCCAAGACTTTAGTAGAAAAATATCGTATGACTGATTGTAAGCCCAAAGCAACACCGATGGAATCAGGGCTTCAGTTATCATGGTATGATGACTCACCATAGGTAGATGGCATGCTATATCGATAGATGATTGGAAGCCTCATCTATCTGACCAATACTAGACCAGACATTACTTATGTTGTAAACTATCTTTCTCGGTTCATGCAGGAACCAAAGGTCTCACACTGGAAAGCAACTAAAAGGGTTCTTCACTACATTCAGGGTACTGTAGATTATGGTCTAGAGTATAAGAAGAATAACTCATTCTTCTTACAGAGTTACACTGACTCTGACTATGTTGGATCCCTAGATGACAGAAAATCAACATCAGGATATGTATTTCATCTTGGATCTGGTCCTGTCTCATGGCATAGTAAAAAGCAACAGGTGGTTGCTTTATCTTCAACTGAGGCAGAATATCGCGTTGCACGTGGAGCTGTGTGTGAAGCGATATGGTTAAGTCGCATCTTGGCTACCATGGGCCTACCAAAGAAACTTCCTATTCACATGTTTTGCGACAACTCAGGTGTTTTGAACTTGGTCAAGAATCCAGTCCATCATGAATGCACAAAGCATATTGACACAGATTGTCATTTCATTCATGATGAAGTTCCTAAACACAGGATCAAGCTCCAATACATTCCCACCGACGAACAGGTTGCTGACATCTTCACAAAGGCACTTGGACGTGTCAAATTTGAGTTATTCCAAAGTAGACTTTGTATATCAAAGTAATGTAATAAAGGGGGGATGTTAGGGTAAAATAGGTAGTATATTGCATTATACTACATAGATTATTACATTTACTTTTTACTGCATACCATGAGATATTTACTGTTCTAAATATCTACTGGTTAACCTAGAGTAAATACCTAAATATCCTAAGTCAGATATTTAGGTTAGTTGTTTAGTTAGAACTCTCTACTTAGGTTAATAGTTAGCTACACGTTTCTCCTAACGTGTATTGTTAGCGTATTATATGCTAAAGCAGTTGTTATGTAATCTATATAACTAGCTTAATTTTTCTAAGCTAAGTTAGTTGATATTAATCAAAGCTTATTTCCTTTGCATTATTCGGAGAGTTCTGCTAACTACATGTTGGAAATAGATCAACATCTCAAAGAGTTAATGGATGCTTGCCATAATCAGAATCAAGGCCAAATATTGTCATTGAGAAAAGGATGGTAGAAGAAATAATTTTATATAGAGCCAATCATGATTTGATCTATAAATTCATGGGTATTCACCCTACCCTAAATTTTTGCATTCCTAGATCCAACAAAACTAGGAGCCTCTTGGTGAGTATTCTTTGTGGTTTATTAGCAATGGATATTTTATTGTTAGTTTTTCTTCACTTGCTGATAGAAATAGGGATTTCAAATCAGAAAAGAGGAATCATGGTCCGACAGGATTATTTTTTAACCTTAGAGAGTGGGATTTTATCCTCGAATTGAACCCACTACTATCCCAATTTGGATCCATTTGTATGCACTTCCAATGGAGTTTTGGAGTGAGCAGGTATTGGAAATTATCGATAATTCCCTTGGAAGACATTTGGGTGTTTCCAAAGATACAATGGAAGGAAACACAACCATTTATGCTAGATTATGCATGGAAATGGATCTTAGCCAGCCTTTACCGATAGAGGTTGAACTCAAACTTGCAGGACTATCTTGGATTCAACAACTAGATTATGAGGCATTGCCCTTCAAGTGTAGAGTTTACCATAAATATGGGTATTTGGCCTGATCTTGCCCAAATAATATGAACATAAAAATGGAGGCTCCTCTAGGAATGTCAAATCTTCCTAAGGAGGGTAAGTCAATAATCAATAAAGAAACAACCAATATTTCTCAGGGTAAAGAAGCACAGGGAGATGGTTTTGAACAACCCAAAAGAAGGAGAAGGTAAAAGAAAAATGATGGTAAAGAGCAAACCCAACTCAAGCCCTCCAATAGGTATGAGATCTTCAAGACACTAGTGGACCAAGAAGAAGAACAATTCATGGAAGGAGTGGATGAGAATAATAAAAATAATAACAACCATGTTCAAGCCCCTCTTTCACCTCCTCCCATCCTAGAGTAGGTAATTGAGTGCAATGAGTTACCATAATCAGATATTGTAGGGGTATTGATAGTGCATAACCAAGAGAAACCGATAATTAAGGATGTCATCATGGGTATAGCAGAAAATAATAGAGAAAGGTCAACTCTAGGGATAACTCAGGTGGAAAAGAGATAAAAAAATATCAGCTCTCAAGGAGTGGGTAGAAAATCAAATAAGGAATTGATAGTAGTTCAAGGAGATAAACTGATCACTAGAGGATCAGTGAGGCCAATAGATTTTTACTGCTCTCAAGGTAACCAATGATTATACAATCATGGAATGTTAGGGGTTTAAATAGTAGAACCCATCAATATGTTATTCGAAGACTCTTAGAAAAATGTAAAATAAATTTTTTTCTTATCCAAGAGACAAAAATATCATTGGATCTTATGTGTAAAATAGTAAATAGACTTTGGAGGGGTGTTGGTCATATGGAAGTGGTTGCCCAAGGGGCCTCAAGGGGGATAGTTACTTTTTGGAACTCTCTTGAATGGATGGCAATAGAACATATAGCTTGGAGGGGTGTCCTCACATCACATTTTAGGAACAATGTGACAACTGAGCAGGTTTTAATCATAAATTTTTATGGGGCTCAAAACCTAGATGGTCAGATGCATCAATGGAAAGTTGTGCATAACATGAGAGTCTCAAGGGAGGAGTTAGACTAGATTGTTGTTGGGGATTTTAATGCTAAATTATCCTCTAGAGATCAAGAAGGGGGAACCCCAATTTTAGACCTAGGGGATCGACTTATGATTGCCCAAGTCCAGGCATTACACTTGGTGGATATTAAATGCCCTGGAACCAACTATACTTGGACTAATAAGAGGAGGGAGCCACATAGCAGGAAGGTGAAGTTAGATCATTTTTTGGTTTCAGAGGAGGCATTTGTGAAATGGAATATAAAATTTCAGATTTTGGAGGGTCCAGTTTCAGATCACTTTCCCATTTTGTTGGAAGGGGGGATCAAGATAGTGCAACATCACAAACCATTTAAATTTGAAAACTTTTGGTTACAAAAAGAGGAACTTCGAAAGAAAATTCCATAGTGGTGGGAAGAGGGTCGCCCAACATATGGGACAACAATGTTTAGATTCCACAAGCAACTTCATTATGTCAAGGATCAACTAAAACAATGGAGGTGAGCTAACAAGATAGAATTCTAGGTCCAAAGAGCTCCATTGGTGGCCAGATGGGATGAGGTTCAAAAACACTTCAGGGAAGGAACAATTACAGAGCAGCTCAAAGAAGAGGATGATGCATTGCATAAAGTGGTTGAGGACATTGACAACCAAGAGGAGATCTACTAGAAATAGAGAGCAAGAACCACTTGGTTATTAGAAGGTGATAAAAATACCAAATTTTTCCATCGGGCTGCTTATGCTAGGAGATAGATGAACAACATGGAAGCTCTTCAAGATGAGAACAAACACTCCTTTGATACAATTCTAGGTATGCATTTCCATTCAATGGATTATTTTTCTAAACTATTTAAGGAAAGTATGGTGCAAGATGAAGAGGCTCAAAAATAAGTTCTTGTTGTCATACCCTCTATTATCTCTGAAGAAGAAAATCAGGCCCTACTTAAACCCATTGATAGAGAGGAACTGAAGAAAGTAGTCTTTGGAATGAGCACCGAAAAACACCAGGTCCAGATGGCTTTCCAATTGAGTTTTTTAGGCCTTCTGGGACAACTTGGAGGAGGATGTAATGGTTGTTATAGAGGAGTCCAAAGGTAGTAAAATAATGCTTAAAGCATTAAATCATACTTTCATTGCCTTAATTCCAAAAGGGGAGGAGGGGGTGCATATTTCAGATTATAGACCTATTACCTTATGCAATGTCATATATAAAATAATCACAAAGGTAATGGTTGAGTGGCTAAAACCTCTTCTACATAGCATTATCTCCTTAGAGCAAGGGGGTTTTATAGAGGGTAGGCAGATCTTGGATGGTGTGGTTCTAGCTCAGGAGGCAATCCATTCAATGCAAAAATCTAGTAATAGGGGAATGTTCATAAAATTGGATATGTCAAAGGCTTATGATAGGGTGGAGTGGAGCTTCTTGTCAAAGATGATGGCAGCCTTTGGTTTCTCTCAGGATTGGATAGAATGGGTCATGAGTTGTGTTTCTACTCTGACATACTCAGTGTTAATCAAGGGTCTTCCCTCACAACCGTTTGGAGCTACTCGAGGCCTTCATCAAGGAGATCCTTGTTCCCCCTATATTTTTCTCATATTGGTTGAAGGTTTGGGTAGACTCATCTTGAGGAGAAGACAACAAGGTTTGCTAACAAGTATCAAGGTGGGTGAGGAAGTTTTGACTCACCTACAGTTTGTGGATGACACAAGATTGGTGGGAGTGGCCAACTTCAGGGAAGCAAGAATGATTAGAGATACACTTAATGTCTACCTTAGGGCCACAAACCAAGTCATCAATGATAAAAAATCCAAAGTGGTATTTTTCAATCTTGATCAAAGGCTTCAGGATAGAATTTTAGAGATCTTGGGATTCACGAGGACTTCTCTCCCAGTGGTATACTTGGGGGTCCCTTTGCATTTTAAAAAACTAAAAATAGATATCTGGAGGAATATTTTGGATTGTATCAAGGAAATAATTAATCATTGGTCTCACAAATGGTTAAGCTATGGGGGTAGATTAAATTTTTTACAGTCAGTCATTCAGGCCATGCCAATTTATAAATTTTCTATCCTTGCTGCCCCACATACCATATGGAAAGAGTTGGACAAGATGGCTAGAAAATTTTTATGGGGAGGAGTAAAAGGAGAGAGGAAATGGGCCTTAGTAGGTTGGGAGAAAGTAAGCCAACCCAAGGTAAAAGGAGGTTTGGGACTGAGGAGATCAAAGTTAAATAATAAAGCTTTGGCTGGAAAGCTTTACTGGAGGTGGATTTCCCAACCAACTTCTTTATTCAGTAGAGTTTTAACTAGTAAATATTTGGGACAAGTAAACCCAAATGAGGTGGGTCATTTCCCTTTGGATGGTAATGGATCCTTAGTGTGGTAGGCTCTAAAGTTAGGATCTCAAGTAGTGAAATATGGATTATTTTGGAAAGTGGGGAGAGGGGAGAAGGCACGATTTTGGATAGATTCATGGGATCAATACCCACCTATCATTGTTGAATTCCTAGAACTACAACCAATAAAAATAACCATGGAAACTAGGGGTTGGGTCCAAATTGAAAGTTATTTCAACACTAGTCAGCTGGGGGATTATAAGTTTAAGCAGTTTAAGAAGTTGGATGAGTGGCCAATTTCAATCCCTCTAGAATTGACACCCATCATGACTAAAATCTTGGCAGAAATATTTCTCACAGGTAGATATGAGGAGGATGAATTAGCTTGGGGCTATGGGAGCCTTGGTGTCTACACAGTGAAGGATGGATATGATAAGATCCTTCTAGAGCCTCCTCCTCATGCATATCAGGTTGAGGATTGGAGAAATATTTGGCAGTCCAAGGGTTGGCCGAAAGTAAACTTTTTGCCTGGCAGTTCATGCATAATGGAATTCTTACTTTTGATAATCTCAGATGTAGGGGAATCATTGGTCCATCTCAATGTGTTTTATGCTACAAGAGTGAGGAAACATCTGACCACTTGATGTTTGAGTGCCCATTCATGCACCAGATCTAGGAGAGATGGTTTTTATCTTATAAAATTTGAGTTAATGGTGATTTGAATCAGATTAATATTTGGGAAATATGGAAGAGGGGTAGATTTAAATCTAAAGCTCTTTGTATCGGTTGGGAGCTTGGATTAAACTTCATTTGGTGGTAAGTGTGGTTGGAGAGAAATGGTAAAATTTTTAGAGAAACCTTTTCATCTTTAGATGGAGTTTGGTAGGTCATTTGGAGCAAAGTCACAGAAACTATGGTAGTGTATGCTAAAGAGGAAACTCGGGCTGTTATAGGGACAATGGAGAAGGAATTTGAAGTGCAAGAGGGGTAGGATAGAGCTAGTTGGAAACCACCCCTAGAAGGTTGGATTAAAATTAATACTGATGGAGCTACAAAAGGCAATCCGGGTAGAGCTAGAATTGGAGTGGTTTGCAGGAATCATGTTGGGACAGTGCTCTATTGGGAACTGCAAGGCCTGGGAAGGGCCACGAACAATGAAGCGAAAGCCTTAGCTATCAAATATGCTTCTATTTGGGTAGTAAAACAAGGTTACAAGAGGATAATCCTAGAATCAGATTCTCAAATAATGGTAGGAGCTCTGGATTGCATGAGGAACTTTGCTTTGAAGACATGGAGGTTGAGGATTCTTGTCACTCAAATTAAGGAATTGTGGAGGGAATTAGATGATGTGATTCCAGTTTATGTGAGTAGAGATCTAAATAAAGTGGTAGACTTCCTGGCTAAGATGGGTACTGAGAAGGAGGTAGGGGTTCAGTGGCACAGTGACATGGCTATTGAGGATGAGATGATTAGGTAGGTTGGTGAGCAAATCCAATGTTTAGCTAATTTGGACAACCATTGTAGAAATATGGTTTAGGAGATTTGTGCTCCAATGTAGATCTTCTTTTACAGTTGTAAACAGGTGAACAACCATTGTAGAAATATGGTTTAGGAGATTTGGCTCCAATGCAAATCTTCTTTTACTATTGTAAACATGTGTTCTCTTTGGCTAAGGCTGGGAGAAGTCTCATCCCAACTTGTAAATGATATTTGTTTTAATATAAGTTTTTCAAATTATTTTTAAAAAAAAACAATTACAAAACCAACAAATATTTGGTAAATGATCAATTGTTGATTTTTTTGTGATGACATAATTGAATATGGTGATAGAGGTCTTGGCACCAAGGATAATATTGGTGCCATGTTAATGAAACCTAAACCTTTACACCATGTTAGTGGCACCATGATGCTCTCATGCCAAGCTCTGATGGAAGGTTTGAAACTTGTGCCATGTCTACTACTATTGGTGCCAAGTCTAGAAGCTGGAGAAAGGCTCTAACAATTGGCATTGGCTGCTTTTTATATTTTCATGAAGTTACATAACTTTTAATGTAAAATATAAATTTATTAATTACTAAAAGATACACTTGCCAAGATATGGTTCATATATATCTTATATGTTATATCGACGCATTATCGAAACTAATTTAGAAAAGGTGCCTAAAATCATTCAAATATAGACAACATATAAATTTATATCTCCAAATTTTTTGGGTTTGCGGTTATGTCATATGATCTTGTCAAATATATTAACATAAGGTATCCAACTAACACTTTGTCCTATCTTCTTAAGAATGTTGTTTTTTAATTCCATGGTGTCTATTTTATTAATTTATTTTGATTTTATAAAATTTATTTAATTTAAATGTTTACTACTTTGCAAGTCTTGTAATTTATTATATTAAAACTAATGAATTTAAAAAAATATATAAAAACATCTCGGGGGGACAACGCAACAGTTCGAGCTTTAGTTCTTTTTTGGGAGGTCCAAGGTTTAAACCGCAATGTGGATGAGTGTGTGAGGGGAGGTGTGTGTGTATAGGTGTGTGTTTGACCCTTATTGATAAGCTTAAATCTCACCCTTATCAAAGGTCATGGTTGGGATGGGGATGCCCAACCCTAAGCATCGATCGTAGGGGTTTCTCACACTAACCTTAATAAAAAAAAGATATAAAAACTATTAACTATAATTAATAAATATTAATATATCAAATAACATAATATGGATAAACTAAATACCTTAACTTTCAAGGAGTAAAAACATGTTCTAATCTTATCAAATGATACCAATAAGGAATAACAGGTGTATTAATTATCGAATAAAAATAATATATAAATATCTTCTTAGAAGAAAAGCATTAAATGCTCCAAGAGTAACCTATGATTCTCCTTAGTCTCCAATAAAACTTCCTATTCTCCCTTTGATTCTTTAGATGGTTGATCATGACTTGTGAGTTAGATTCTATCTAGACCTTCTTCTAGCCTACTTTAACTACCTCCTAGAGCCCTCTAAGGATGCCATAATCCTCCACTAGGTTTTTGGAAAGAATTTCAAGATTCTTTGCAAAGATGAAAATCAAGGTCCCATTTGACTGTCTACCTATCCATCCCGCACTAGCTCTTCTTGGATTCCCCTGTGATTATTCATCTGTGTTAAAGTTTTCCCAATTCTTTGGGGGAGGCTTCCACTTTTCCTTTTTGACTACTTTTGGGTGCTTTATGGTTACCATTTGCTACTTATTAGCCTTAGAAATAATTTTTAGTTTGCTCATGATCAGTTCCAATTTTTGGTGGGGTTATTAGGGATACTTCAGTGTATGTAATATTGTCTCTACTATTTTGATTGTGGTATTATGCCAAATATCATGGATTACCATAGAATATTTTTTGAAAATGAGGTTGTTCCTCTCCTTCCATATGTTCCAAAGTAGGAGAGTAGTTCCTACCCATACTCTTTGCCTAACATACTCGTCAACTACATCTTGTGTAGTCCATTCCCTCCACATATGCTCCAGGGTGGTAAATACAAACCAATTAATACCAAGTAATATAACCATCATCTTCCACAACTTTGAGGCTACAAGACACTCAATAAATAAGTTTCAAAATATCTTAAGGTTCTCCCTACACATCTCACATATGAAAGGACCATTATAGAATCTTTTCATAAGTTATTTTGTTGTTAGTACCATTTTATGTAGAAGCCAAATGAAGAATCTCATCGTAGGCCATAACTTCTATGCCCATATTTTTTTGAATAAGTCTTGAAGCGGATTAGGATTACTTTGGCATAGAATTACATATCCACTTGCTACAATACACTCCCCCTAACTCGTGTTGCCCAATTAAAGGGAATCCTCTGCTTGAGACCAAGAAAGTGATCTCATTTTTTTAGTTTATTAGATATCAATATTATACATCTCTGGGATTTGAATTGGTCATTTGTCTATGGGGATCCATTTTCTCCCAACTTTTGAATTTCCAATTAGGTACCTATAGTATTTTGCTACTTTTATCCAATTTTATCTATGTAGTTGCTCCATGAAATATCCCCACTCTGGAAATTGAGTCACTAAAGGTTGGTGCCCATCCCAAGAGTATATCCAAAAGTTTATGAGTGTAAAATTTCCAAGAGAGCTCTTTCTTTATCAAATCCTCTCCTATCCTCAAAACTACTAGTATGGGGGATCCTCTACTAAGGAGTTGGTGGTGAATAATGCCTATCAAAATTGTATTTTCTACACATTTAGCTCTTAGATTTTGGGCCCATAGCACATTGAAGTTGTTCAATATCCTCCAATACAAATTAGCTACTAGTGCCTTGTTGTACTTGACCACTAATCTAAAACGTAGTCCTCCTCCAATACAACTTAGCACATTGGAGTTGTTCAACATCCTCCAATACAACTTAGTTGCTAGTGCCTTGTTGTAATTGAACCATTAATTTGAGGAGGAAATACCAATACACCCTATCATATGCTTTGGATAAGTCTATATTGATGAACATAGGTGTGTATTTTTGTGCTTCCATGGAGCGAATAGCCTTTGGAACCAAAACTATCTCATCCACATTTGTCTTTCTTCCACAAAACCACCTTGTTTTAGTGATATAATTTTAATACATAAGTGGTTTAAGTCTCTTTGTCATTACCTTGGTGATTATGAGCAAGATATTACATAAAGTTATTAGTCTAAACCCGATAATATGCTCTATATATTGTGCCTTTGGAGTCAATTCTATATACATTTTTTTGATTTCCTTCAACACATCTTAACTTTTCTAACTTACTCAACCACATCTAGAAGGTCCTCATGCAAGATATCCCAAAATTCTTGGTAGAATTTAATGTGGAATCCATTTGGCTAAGGAGCCTTACCTTTATGCATTTTAAAAACCACCTGTTGTAACTCTTCGGTAGTTACTGGTGTAGTCAAAAATAATTTGTGATCCTCTATTATTAGTGTAGGTATATCATGTAACACTTTCTATTAGGATTTCATATCTAGAGGTTTTACTATGAATAGACTCGCAAAATAGTTTACTGTAATAGACCTCATACATTCCCATGTGGATAGTATCTCTTGCTTCAATTATTAAGAAGGGTATGAAGTTATGCAATATGTGGGCTAGAAGATATTTGTGTAAGGATCTTGTCTTTCAGTCCCCTCTTGGAGCCATTAGATTCTAGATTTTTACTTCCATAATAGCTCTTGCTTTTTTTCCATTTCTCTAGAAGTGGTTTGAGTCTCTCTGTCATTATCGTGGTGATTATGAGCAAGATATTACATAAATTTATTGGTCTAAACCCGATAATATGCTCTACATATTGTGCCTTTGGAGTCAATGCTATATACATTTTTTTTATTTCCTTCAACACATCTTTAACTTTTCTAACTTACTCGACCACATCTAGAAGGTCCTCATGCAAGATATCCCAAAATTCTTGGTAGAATTTAATGTGGAATCCATTCGGCTAAGGAGCCTTACCTTTATGCATTTTAAAAACCACCTATTGTAACTCTTCGATAGTTACTGGTGTAGTCAAAAATAATTTGTGATCCTCTATTATTAGTGTAGGTATATCCTGTAACACTTTCTATTAGGATTTCATATCTAGAGGTTTTACTATGAATAGACTCACAAAATAGTTTACTGTAATAGACCTCATACATTCCCATGTGGATAGTATCTCTTGCTTCAATTATTAAGAAGGGCATGAAGTTATGCAATATGTGGGCTAGAAGATATTTGTGTAAGGATCTTGTCTTTCAGTCCCCTCTTGGAGCCATTAGATTCTAGATTTTTGCTTCCATAATAGCTCTTGCTTTTTTTCCATTTCTTTAGATAGGATGTAAGCCTGATATCTGCCATACTTAGAACCTCCCATCCACATGGATATGTTCATTAAAATATTCAAGGTGGACTATTACATCTAACATTTTCTTCTTGACATCTCCAAACTCTTGCCAATACCAAGTACTTATCTTAGATTTGATGTACTAAAGCCTCCTCACAAAGCAGTACATCTTGGTTCCATGCTGAGGTTTGCCTTCCATTGTTATTACACTCTAGGCCTAGAAGAGTTATCTCTAAACCACATTAGTTGGAATTTAAATAGTGAGTGTTTGGCCTTGGATTTCCATAGTTCTATCATGATCGACCAATGATCTAAGCCTACATTATTTAGGATATTTACCCTAGGAATGTGTCCATGAATTAGAAAATTGTCTAATAGCAAAAATATATTTGATCTTTCCAGAATGTAGGTAGAGCGTTACCTCCTATTAGACTATTTTATTAGACCATTGGTTGGATTAACATCCATAAGATGGAGGTTTTAAATGTTTTCCTTCATGAGGTTTGTGCTCTCATCTAAGATACTATTTCCCCCTAGCTTCTTTTTCAAGGATAATATGGTATTTAAATCTCCTCTTATTAGAGCACATGCTTTATGAAAATGGGTAATAATGTAGTGTATGTTCTTCCACTCTCTTTGTTTCTCCTCTAGGTTAGTAGGTGCATACACATTTATGCAAAACATAACTTGGTTTGATTGTCTACTTTGAGCAACTACTACCAAGAGACTCCAACTACCCATTAGTTGGTGGATAACTACCTCTTTAGGGTTACAAAGGTATGCAATGTTGTCCGATGTCCCTTGGGAGCTAAGGGATTCCACTCTTCCAAAATCCACACTTTATTTGTAATTGCCTCCATCTCTTTCACTAACACATTTGTCTCCAGAAGGAAGACACATTGTGATCGATTTGTATGTATCATTATTATAATATAATTCTATTTTTATGGACTCCCCTTGAGTCCTCTAATGTTTCAAGAAATGATATTCACCAGTATTGGGGGCTAAATATGTGAGTAAGGACATTGACCTTATGTTTTTCTATTGGATTTTTTTCTTTTTTTACCACGTGGTGCTGATTAGTTTTATGTTCTACCTTTTGATTAGTGTCCATTTTCATCTTCATACTTGTCTCTTCGATAAACCCTCCTAATTCTAGGATAACATCCAAACTTGGCATATGTGTGTATAGCACCAAGGTATTATTGGTAGATCCGATGAGGTCTTCCCTAGGTTCTAGTTTTTTGTAGTTCCTACCTTTAATAAGCTGCTACTCTTATTTTTATTTTCTCCCTTGTTTTTTTGTTGGTAGTTTGTTGTTGGTTGGTTTACTACTTCTTGTTTGTTGCTTATATGACTAGGGTGGTGTTAAGGCTTCTCTTTACCGATTTTAGCATAAATTCTTTCCTCCTACCATGGAATTTTATCTCTAGAATTTTTGTCTCCGTTGTATCATGCTCATCATACAAAAGGTCATCAATGGGGAGATTGCCAAACATATTGTTTGACACCACTGCCTAATTCCTCATTGCTGATTTCTTTTGGATATTATTATTTTTTTTGCACTAGAAACCTTTAGGATTTGTTTCCTCTCTTTCTTGATCTCATATATTATGTGTGTAGTCTCTTGCTAAATGGCCATATTCATGGTATATTCTATAGCAAAAATGTATGTTATCATAATCCACCTTCTGCTCCCATGTTTCCTCCCCAAATCATAGAGTGATATTTTTTGGGAGAAGTTTGTTAAAATCTATTAGGACACATATGAGCATAAATAATTTGCTCAAATTTATATATACTATCAACAACCATCATGAGGGTTCCTAAGGTATACACGATTGTTGAAAAATTATTGGATTCCAAAATTCTATTGGCAATCCAGACAACCTCACCCAAACTGGTGTTGTAGATGGTATCTCTTCCTCTGCTTTGAATTTAGTATGTCACGATTTCATAAAGAGGCCAACCCATCCAAAAAACCATGGTCTTCCTTGGAATATTTGTTCCCTATCTTCTTCAAAAGCAAAAATAACAAGGATATAATTATTAGGATAGGCAAATATTTAGAATTCATATTTTGTTTGAGAAACAGAAGGATACCTCAGAAATAGAAGGATACATATTTTTCTCCTTTCAGTCCATGACTATGGAGGTTAATAAACATAAGGATACCTCAAAGGGAACTAGCACATGGAAGGAAGACATGCATAAGCTACAATCTAGTATCCCTTATATCATTCCAATTATCTATTCATTGTCAAAGTCTACATCTCTACTTTCATCCTCTTTAGTAGGCGAAGAGTCTTTCAAGGGGCCTCATAGATATTTTCTTAGATCACAAAAATTAGAAGCTATTCTTGAGAACTATGAAGTTATAGGAGGACTTAGCTTGGATGTTGGTACCACTCATGTTATAGGGAGAAAATAAAATATTCAATTGGCAAAGGATAAAGCTTTGATGGAGGTTAAGAGTGGGAAACATAAATCTATAGTTGGGGCACTTAGAGCATGCCATACCCCATAACTGGTTAAATAATATTAATCCATTCTCAAAATATTCAGGGTTTGGGTAGTGACTCTAAAAATATTGCCCTACGTAGGTTAATGTAACTTCATCATCTAGATATTTTGTTTCTTCAAGAGACTATGGGAGTGGGTATGAAAGTAGAAGGCTTTCTCTACACCTTTATAAAGGAATGCAATTTTCTCTCTTTGGATTCTGAGGGCAGATCTGGTGGCCTAGTTTTGGGCTAGAATAAGAAGCATTTTAGGGTTATCAATTATGTTTTTTTTACCTTTGGGATAGGAGTTGAACTTTTCTCAATGGATCTTGGGAAATACTTTATGGTGGCAAACATCTATGGGCCTTATGAGAATAAAATATAGTATTTGGATACCCTCTTGGCCAATGAATTTTTGCAGTAGGGGAATATAATTCTAGGGGGTGATTTAAATTTTACTTTGAATAGAGTTGAGATATGGGGGACAACAACAAGAAGTGACTCACATGTTGGTTTTTTTAAACATAAAATTTGAAGTGGTTGAACTGGTTGATGTGGAACCTATCAAAATTATTCCTACCCGAAGTAATAATAGGATGGATGAGGATTATGTGGCAAAAATATTAGGTATATTTTATGTCTCAGGTTCCTTTCTAATGGGTGGTGAGAGAATCAGATCATGGATGGACCTTGGAGGTATCTTAGACCATTTTCCTATTATTTTTCAAATTGATAATCTGGATAGGAAACCTCCCAATACTTTCAAGTTTGATCCAACTTGGTTGAAGGATAAGGATTTCTAAACACTGGTCAAATAAGAATAGAGAACTTTTGATGCAAATTTGGGAAGTTCAACTTGCTTTCAATTGACAAGTAGTTTGAGAAAAGTAAAAATAGTTGCTTCTAAGTGGACTTACAATAAGTATAGACAACAAATGTAGGAACTTACTCTCTTAGAGAAGTAGATTTTTTATTTTTATGAGATAGTGAATGAAGATGGTTTTTCAAAGGAGTCCAAAGCAACCATCAGAGCATTGGAAGGAAAAAAAGTAACATTTTGTTAGCTCAATAGGACCAATGGAGGCTTAAAATTAGAGCTATCTAGATGGATTTAGGGGATGAAAATACAATTTTTTTTTACAATTTTTCCAATCATAGGAAAAATATTAACACAATCTAGGAAATTCCCAATGGAGATGCGTCAAAAGCTAGGTCCTTCAAAGAGCTTGTAGCTCTCGATATTAAACACTTCAAAAATTAGTTTAAAGAACTTGATATGGTAAACTTGGTTGAGATTTTAAAACTTACCTCCTTCTTCCCTAGTTTTGCTAATGATGCTATTAATGAGATGTTTCTAGAGGAAGTTTCCATAGAGGAATTAAAAAAAGTACTTTCTACCTTTCAAAAGTACCAAAGTCCTAGGCCAGATGGTTGGGGGTAGAGTTCTTCTTGGGTTTCTTTGAGCTAATTGGGGAATATCTGCTTAGAGTAGTGGAAGAAACTAAAGCTACAAGGAATATTCCAGTGGACATCAACTCAACATTTATTACATTCATTTCAAAGGACTCTCCAATTTATTATGATGATTTCAAACCTATATCTTTGTGCAATTGCCTTTACAAAATTATTGCTTCAAGCTTAAAATGAGTTTTTTTAGATTCCATTTCTAGTGAGCAATTTGGGTTTCTAATGGGAGGTAAATTCATGATGCATTTGGAGTTGCTCAAGAAGGCTTGAAAATGATAAATACAAGGAGACTTTCTATTGTCATTGTAAAATTAGACCTTTCTAAAGCATATGATAGAGTAACCTAGTTTTATTTGAGGATCATGCTTCTTCACATAGGGTTTAATCTTCAAGTTGTAAATTGGATTATGGGATGTGTGACCTATGTATTCTTTGTTGTACTTATAAATGACTATGCATCTAGCTTCTTTTCCTCATAGTGTGTTCTTAGGCAAGGCTATCATTTATCTCCTATTTTATTTCTTCTAGTGGTAGAAGGCTTGAGTAGGGCTATCAGGAAAGCTAGAAGAATAGGGCTGATTAAAGGGATCAAAATGAGTACATCACTCTATTTAACTCATATTTTATTTGTGGATGATATTCTATTGTTTTGTGATGGTTCTCTAAGGACTATAAGCAAGTTTAATGATATATTAAGGAGTTATCGTATTGCTACTAGCATAGAAGTTAATTTAGATAAGTCCATCATGTTTTATTTTGGTCTGGTAGATGAATATGAAAGTCTCTTTCAGAGGATACTTCTAGGATTGAGTTTCAAGCAAGGATAAAACATCTATGTTTTTTCTTGAAGCCAAATGACTACAACATCAGGGACTGGGATTGGCTGGTGGATAAGATAGACAAAATGATATCTTTGTGGTGCAATAGGTGGCTATCAATTGAAGGTAGAATAACTCTTGTTAAATAAGTTTTGGAGGCTATTCATGTCTACTGGCCTCGGATGGCTTTCATACCAGTCAGGGTGCTGGAAAAAAATAGAAAAAGGTGTTTTAAATTCCTATGGAATGGGAAAAGAGACACAACAACCATTGTCTTAGTCAAACGTAAACTTATAGCAAAAACAAAGGAGAAGGGAGGATGGGGTATAAAGAACATCCATATTTTTGGTAAAGCATTTGCTGATAGGAGTTTATGGAGATTGATTACACAAGAAAATATTTGGAGTAAAGTCATTAAGATCAAATATATTGAACCTCTTTCCATGGAGTGAATAAGAAAACCTGACAAGCCTATCAACAAGGTATCTATATTTTGAAAAGCAATTGTTCAAGCTTTTCCACTTATAGGTAATTGGTTGACTTGGAAAGTTGGTAATGGTGCTATAGTAATAATTGGTGTAGATCCTTGGGTTGGATGCGGTAATGAGTACAAACTTATTGAGGATTTTTTACTATCTCTACAACATGCAGTTTGTTTTACTCTCTCAGGTGGCAAACCATGACACTACTACTTTATGGCAACAAGGTTGGAAGAGTGCACATCAACTTGGTCTTGAAGGAAGGAATGGTGAGTTATGACAAGCTTATGTGAGGGTACTCATCACCAGTCATGCTAGGATCAGATTGGAAGAGGCTGATGAGTTGGTTTGGACTAAAAATTCTATGAGGGGTGTATATACGACTAAGATGGGATATAAAGACATGTTTGCACATGACAGGTAAGGGGAACATATCTGGTGATGGAAAACTATTTGGAAGGTAATAATTCCTTTTAAAAACCAAAATCTTTTTATGGTTGGCCCTTAATAATCGAGTTTTAATGTGGGATGTTTTAATGAAGGGGGGTTTCAAGGCCCTGGGAGGTGTACTCTCTGTCATGAGGAGCTAGAAACTATCAACCAATTATTGGTTGGTTGTGTTTTTACTAAGACTGTGTAGAAGGAGATAGAGGTGATAATTGGGAGTACATGTATTTGGCAAGGGGATACATTGGAAGATTGTTTGAAGTAGTGATTTGACAACAATGATCTAAAGTGTTTCAGAGCTCTTCCTTTTGTGGTGGCATGGGGAGTGTGGTTAGAAAGAAATTTAGATATTTTCCAAGATTCATCCTTGCAAACCTTTCAAATTTCTACTCATATTTGTACTTTGCTTGTTAGTCTTGTGAAATCGATCGTGCAAAAAGGCCCAAGATTGTTCAAATTTGCCAATGTAAATAAAACAACTCCTTGGAATTTTTTGATGGTGCTTATCAAGGTATCCATCTTATGTGTGGGGCAAGAGGAGTCCTCTTTTTTTAGGATTCTCATTTCATAAAGTTCAATGCATGCTTGGGTGGGGGTACAAATAATTATGCTAAATTAATTGCTTTGAAGTTGCTCTTGAAAACTGCACTTGACCACAATGTACAACAACTTTAAGTTTTATGAGACTCTTTGGTGGTCATCAATTGGATGAAGGAATTGTTCAAAATGGAGAACTTACCCTTGCAACCTATTTTTGAATAGGTGAATATCTTAGCGGGTGTTTTCAACCTCATATCCTACAAACATGTTTATAGAGAACACAATTCTCTTGTGGATGCTTTGTCAAAGGAAGGTTTGCAGCTGACACAAGGAAGATGGGAGCTGCTGGAAATTAAGGATGGTGTGATTGTTTATGAGGCAATGATTTCAATTTACAATAAATAATTTAAAAAAATGGTGGTTGTTTATTTATTCTATTTTTTGCCCTTAAATAATGTTTTGGTCCATTAATTGGGCACTATTTTCTCTTCACTTTGTATCGAGGTATTTTTCTTGTTTTATTCTAAGATTTACCCTTTACTTGGGAACTATTAGTTTCTTGTTGGTGGTACTATAAAATTTATGTTGGGGCAATGAGTATTGTTCCTTGATTATCTTGGTTTACCTTGGGCAACTACACTATGTACTATTCTTTTTTCTACTGAAATAGAAATTATACTTTTTTTTAGGAAAAAAATATTTGGAACTTACCTTTTGATTGCCATTGTTTATCAACCCATAGTTTAAATGCTAAAAGGATCAGTCTGAACCCCATAAATTGATATATTAACCCTATCCTCTCCATGTCTTCTATTATGTTATGAATGTCCTCCATATTCAACTTCACTATCGAGGAACCATCTGTCTCCTTTAAACACCCTTTTGTAGTTTTATTAGGATATAACTCAGGCATCCTCAAAGGTTTTTTTGGTTCCCTTAGATTATTGATCACATTTGGATGAGGTTATTTCCCACAAAGGGCATTCTTAAAATTTATTTTTATGGGTAGCTCCCCTAACTCCTTTCCCATACTGGGTATTGGTACAATCATTTCCTTTTTGTAGTTTACCCTCAGAATAGTCTTGCTCAAGTTCTGGACTGTATCAATTTTCACTACTTTAGCTTCTTTGATCTGGTCTATATCGTGAATTTTATTTCTGGTTCTCTTCAACCCTTTTTCTTTTTTTTATGGTAGACTATGATATCTTACCTCTTTTTGCACTATAAACTAGAAGTGCTTGTTGCTTTTTCCTTCACTTTGTATGGCTTATAAAAATTGGTTGTCTACTACAATTTGAATCCACTATATTTCTTTGAACTGCACTTTTTATTGGCCACTAGGGCCAACAAGCCATACCCTCTATATTTTATTTGTAATTATGTCTAAAACCCTTCAAAACCCTCATCCTAGCTCTCTATTTTATATCAACTACAATTCTTAAAACAATGTTTTATACAAATAAAGCCAAACCTAAGCCCTACATTCCACATCCACTCCACCTTATTGAGGCTTCTACATACAATAGTGGCAACATTGAGTGCAAACCCTAGCCAAATCAAGAATATGGATCACCCTTTCTCGATAGTATTTGAATGTCATGTAAATATCTTTATTAAAATCACATATTTTTTAATAAGCAATGTGTGGCTTCTATTGGGGTCACTCCCATTAAAATAATAAAATATAACATTAATCTCATTACATTTCTATCATGTTAATTAAACCATATCACACTTGTTTTTTTATCACAATACTCTTCATTTACCTTTTTATCAAAGATATTTTTCATCTCCTTCAAACTATTAAGTTTTTGCAATCAACTCCTTGATATTAAGAGAGAAAATCTCACTCATTCAATTGCCTTCTAAAATCTAAATTTCACCAAAATGAAAATCAACACTGCAAATTGCTAAACTATTTGTGACCCAAATTGTATTTCTATAAATATGTGGTTTATAACAACCTATCATAACTCCTTTTTCAAGGGTCTTATCCATGCCTCTATTATTCCAAGATATCATTTTTATCATCACTTTTTATTTGTGACTTTGAATCCACTTCTTATTTTTTTATTAGTTATATGGAATTGAAACGGGCCCCACTCGTATTACATCATCACCACATAGTGGTATTACAACAAAGCTTAGATATTATCTATGTATCGTTTGGCAAGATTTGAATGTGGATCTCCTTCTTAAACATTGAGGAATCTAACCGATTGAGCTAATACCACTTGATAAACCCTACTTCTTGTTTGCTTTTCTTTTCCCATATCAATATTCCTATCTTTTTTCTTTTGCCATATCAATATCCAATTTCTATTACAATATGATTTCCTTGGTTGATCTTGAAGTTTTTCTCATGATCAAAATTTTATCTCTTTCTTCATCATTTTCACTTTGAAATCTCTAACCCTATGTACAATTTCATAACAATTATGACAACAAAATGCAATCTTTTCATAACACTTGTTCATCCCATTCTCTTGGTTTAGATTTAATCTTAATGGATTATGACAATTTATTTTGTTGGATAATAAGGGGTTGTACTCGGGTCCCCCACCCTTGACAAATTACATCTCTCTTCTTTAGAGTTTGAGATATTACAAATAGATACACTTCTCATATCAATTGAGATGCTATCTAGAAACCTACATCATTTTACATAAAATGCCTGAATTCTTGATTTTCATTTTTTTTGGATCTTTTCAAATTTTTGTATGAATATAATTACTTCAGAATTTAACATCTTTCTTGACATTTTCCTATAGCAGCCCTCACAATGCCAAAACTTCACCTCTACTATATATGCCTTGCATCTTATTAGAGTAACATTTCCAAAACATCGCACTATTCCGCTTTACCAAATATGAATTTCTAGTTTCCTTTCTTGTTGAAGTCATAGCCCTTCATTGCTCTTCTAATCGTTCAAACCTTGGTTGGCAAATATTTGCAATTTTATTTTTCGTGACTTGAAAAATCATCACTGCCCTTGTTTCGAATGGTTGACTTCACAGTGTGGTATCTCCCTCAATATTGCTCAGATTTTTGCATATGACCACTCTTTTTAAAGCTATTCAAATTAACAAGTTGCTCCAAGAAGCAGCTGAATCGAATAACTCTTCATGAAGATATGGCTCCTAAAAGATGAGATATTTTTTCAGGAAAAAACCCTAATCCTTTGCACTTTGCAATTTTATTTTTTGTGACTTGAAAAATTGTCACTGCCCTTGTTCCAAATGGTTGACTTCAAAGGATCGTATCTCCCTCAATATTGATTGAATTTTCGCATATGACCACTCATTTTAAAACTATTTAAATTCTGCACAAGTTGGTCCAAGAATTAGTTGAATCGAATGACTCTTTGTGAAGATATGGCTCCTAAAAGATGAGATGTTTTTCAAGAAAAAACCCTAATCCTTCACACTCCGCAATTTTATTTTTTTCATTTTAAGTAGCCTTCCACGCTCCTTCAGAATTCCCATACTTCCACTCAACATCCCAGTCTTCTATTGCAGCTCCTTCAGTTAGCCCAACCTTCCACGCTCCTTTAGCCTTATTAGCCTTCCATGCTTCGTCAACCTTATTAGCCTTTCACGTTCCTTCAGCCATATGAGCCTTTCACTGAGCCAACCTAGTCTTCCACGCTCCTTTAGCCTTGACACTCCAAAGATCAAATCAGTCTTTAGCCTTCCATGCTCCTTCAGCCTCTAGCCTTCCACGCTCCTTCAGCCTTCAATGCTCCTTAATTCTCTAGCCTTCCATGCTCCTTCAACCTCCAACCTTTCCACGTTCCTTCAACCTTCAAATTTGTTGATCAGACTATTTATCACACCCTATAAGAAATAACCCCCTAAACCAATACTTTATTAATTAAATAATTATGTATTAAATAAACATCATCCTTAAAAATATTTAATAACCAATAATCTTACACATGTTAAAATTAGTTTACCTTTACATTTAAGGTAATTAAATTTACAATGTAAAGGATAAGGGGTATTTTCCTTTAATGGACATTGCTTGTCACTTGTCAATTTGGCAATCGATTAATCATGGATTGGCTATGTGTGAAAAGCAATACAAATGGTTTATTAATAGAAAATATTTTCTCCAAATCTCACTATCCTTCCCATTGGTTACTTGGAGAGGTTTTTGGGACTTTTACCCTTCATTATTTGCCAAGTTATTTTTTCTCTATAACTTTTAATGTGGAGAATAGCGTAATGAAAATGCTCATATTCACGTACATATATATATTCTTCATTTCAAACTCCTTATTCAAAGTTTTTAGATTTAAAAGTTGAAAGGTGATTTGTTTTACACAAAAGCCATTCTTATATATTTTCATAGTTTTATTTAAATTATATTTAGTTTTTTAATTTAAAATATTTTTAATTTTATTAAATATTAATTTTATTTTTTATTTTACATGGTGGAATAGTTAGTCGTCATGAATTCGGGTAGGTTGTTCGATTTTCTATGGTCATTACAGTATTATTATGCGTTGTTCGCCTTGAAAGCCATCACACAAATCTTCGTACAGTCCGTCCCTATAACCATCATGCACTAGGAAAAGAACAAGCGTTCAATCGACGAGTTATTTTTATCGTCCTTTAAACTGTTATGTTTTTATAATAACTTTTTTTTTTATTTTTTTATTTTTTTGGTTACATAGATGAATTGGTTACAATAACAATTTTGTAGTATTTGGTAGGGTTCAAACTATTAGCGAAGGCTTCCAACACATCCACCGTCTCATTAATGGTAACCCAATGTGAGATGGGGACTGTCATACGCATAGGGTTTGCACCGTCTTCGTCAGTCTGGTTCAACACGTGGCATGAAGGGAACCTCTGGACAAGCAAGAAATAGATCGCCATCATCAATCAGGTGCAACACACAGAGAAGTCGGATCGGGCTACTGGTTATGCATGGGCATACCCGTGGGATTGGAACCTAGGTCTCCTCTCAGTAAGCGTCCCAACTTACCAATCCACCTAGACCCATGGACGTTATATTATTTTTATTAAGAGATAAAATTTTATTTCTTTTTTAAAATTTGGATTTCACTAAAATAAAGATAAACACTATAATTGGTTAAATTATTTATTACCCAATTTCTTTCTATATAAATATGCTTACATTTTCAAGACCTACATTTTTAGGACGACAATTGATAAACATTAACGATAATGTATTTTTCTAATACCCACATCTATTTTTGTTGATAGCATTAATGATAATATATGAATCCCGACGATTTCTTTATTAACAATTGATAAACATTAACGATAATGTATTTTTCTAATACCCACATCTATTTTTGTTGATAACATTAATGATAATATATGAATCCCCTTCAATTAAAATATAATTCCATCATTTTTCAATTACAATTTTGATACTGGTAAGAAATGCCCTATTCTCTCCACCATAATTGTTAGTTGAAGTTTCATATGGTTATGAGTGAAAAGAATTTTGCCTTTGTTATTTCAAAGAACACCACTTTTACCGACTTTTCTTATATTTCCTTTGAAACCACCATCAAAATTAATTTTGAAAATCTTAATTTCTAAACATTTTTATTTATTTTTTTTATTTGTAACCCCTTATGTACATAGCGTATCCGCAACATTGAGGGGAGAGATTTGAAAATGGGGCCTCTCGATTTCAATTGCAGAGTTTTAACTACCCACTTGCTCTCCGACTCGTCTACATGAACAGATCAAAGTAAATCCTGTGTTAGCTGGCTTCATTGTTGCATATGATCCTTCCATGTATATTCAAATCTAGTAACTAAGAGGCCAATACCTCCTTTTCCACACTTGAGACTTCCCTTGATGAGCACTATGTGTGTACAAAATAGGCAATAATACAGATGCAAATTTAAGCATGTTTTGAGTTTTATTTTTAAAATTTTATTATTTTTATTAAGCTATAAATTCCAACAAATAATGACAAGACCAATCCTTTAGATACTAGATAATGCTTTAGCTTTAAAATAATTAATCCAACATTTCATCAATTCTTTCAATGTTGATAAAGCTACCCAATATATTCTCATATTAAAAAAAAAAAACAACTCCAAATGGTGTAAGCAAAGGGACAACAAAGAAGTAAATAGTATGATGGTTTTAAATTCTTCTCACATAAGGCACATAAAATATCCATGATATTCTCTTCTTTGTGGACTTACTCTTGTAAAAATCTTGCTTCCGACTGCTAACTAAAGGAATGTTGAGGCCTTAGGTTGGGCCTCTAGTGGCCAAATATTCTTCTAAGGAAATAATTGGGAGTAGCAAATTCTAATTGCTCTAAATCATTATATCCCAACTCAACCCAATATCTACCATCTTTTGATAGATTCCAAACCAAGTTATCATTTCATGTAAAAATGAGCAAATAAAACTCTCAAAGCGTCTTTTGAAGCTTATTAGCTATTTGTTTGAGTTTCACGTTGATTAGTGCAAATGCATGATATTGAGTTGTTGTTCATATTAGTGCAAATGCATGATCTTGATTTGTTGCTCATGTTAATTTAATCTTTGACTTTTGGACCTTTACAAGCTAGATATGTTTAAACCAATGCTTCACATTTTCAATTAAAAATAAGAGGATAAAACTTCAAGCACAAATCAGACCAAAAATTTGCATAATCCCCCTCATCAATTGATCATCTAATGTGTTTCTTCATCAACTATAGACTATTTGATATGGAGTTTCATGTTGATAATCCTTTAGGTAGTGTTCATTTGCTGAATAATTCCATTGTCTGAAGAGAACTTATATAGTTTTGAAGTAACGTTTTACCCATTTGTTTCCTTGATTTTTAAATATTCTCTAGCCAATTTTACCCCTAAGGCTAAACTCATACATTTGTAATTTTGCAAGCCTGCTCCTACAATATTCTTTCCTTTGCAAATCTTATCCAACTTATTAAGAGAAAACTGTAATTTTTTCTTTTTCTTTTCAAAGAAAATCTCTTTAAATTTTATCAAATTTAAATGCTATATCTGTGCTAGTAATCTTGAAGTAATATTATTTAAATAAATATGGATTGCAAGGTAGTCTTTATAAGTTATAGCCTTTTAGTTATGGTTAAGAACTTACCTTTTCAACTTGCCAAATAAAATCTCATTTTATTCAAATTAAGGTCCAAAATATATTTTTACCACAAATAACAAATGATATCAAAAGAAATGTAGTCTTTATAAGTTATAACCTTTTAGTTATAGTTAAAAATTTACCTTTTCAACTTGCCAAATAAAATTTCATTTTATTCAAATTAAGGTCCAAAATATAATTTTACCACAAATAGCAAATGATATCAAAATAATATGTCATGCAATATTTAAAAAAACCATTACTTATTTTTTTAATTGGTTATATGGGATTGAAACGGCTCACCTGTATTACATCTCACCACATAGCGGTATTACAACAAAGCTTGGTACTATCCAACACTGGCAAAATTTGAACTTTGCTCTCTTCTTTAAATATTGAGGAATCTGAGCTAATACCACTTGATAAAGGCCACTACCTGTTACACACTATTTATTCACAATTATATGCATTTTTTTATTGAGTAAATACTTCTTATACAATTATATGCATATTGACATTCTAAATCTCAATTATTAAAAAAACATATACAAAAAGACAATTCATTAATATTATTGTCATATCAAAATGCCTTTAGCTCAAATGGTTCATTTCCTTAAGGAGGTGACCACCCAAGTTTGAATCTTGCTAAGTGATACATGATCATAATATAATATATGACTTCAATCCTATATAACCAGACATACATAACAAAATCTCAATCATGAAATATGCCACTAGACTTGCATCATCACATTAACCGGTTAGAAAGCAAGAGGATCATCCCCTCCACACACATGCTCAAAATCGATGTTAATAAGGGTGAGAAATCCCACAGAGTGGGACCAGGGACTTTACTTTTAAACCTGCTACATCATTGGTAAAGAGTATGGTAAGTGTTGAGGTTAATTGAAAAAACTCTAATTATTATTTTTAATAAATAATCATAATTTTTTTTGGTAAGTAGTGTTTGTATTTACAGTGGGTTTTAACAAAGATCCCAAAACCTGATTACATAAGCAATGGGCCTAGGGCATCAATCCCTTGAAACTGAACACCAAAATGCAAATCCCGCCCAGCGGTAACAAGAAGCATGAAACAATCCCTCTCAGCGGAAAACAAACAAATAAGAAAGAAAGTAGTTTTGGAGATCCCGCCCAGCGGGGAGTAGCCAAAAACCACCATCGAGAAGATCTCGCCCGACAGGAAGCAAAGAAAAACCGTTACAATAAAATCCCGCCTCACGGGAAGCAGTAAAAACCACCACAAACAGTCCCGCCTAGCGGGAAGCAGCAGGGAAATCCCGCCATTCGGGAAACCGGCAGAAAAGAAAGGATCCCGCCTCGCGGGAAAACCGACGGATTTGGCGGATCCCGCCCTGTGGAGAAACCATCCCACCCATCGGGAAAACATATCGTTCAGTGAGAGCCATCCTGCAGGAAGTCGACAGCCAGCACAGAGAGAATCCAGCCCATCGGGAAGCGACCAGAGAGCTGCACCACGATGAACCCACCCCAGGAAAAAAAAAGAGGATCCCATCCCGGCAAAACAAAAAGAAACAGCAGGTTAAGGGACCAGGGATCTAGGGACTAGGAATCTCGAGCGGGAAGAGGAACCAGTCACAGGGATGGGATCCTTAGGAACCAAAATAGTGGGAAGCTGTCCAAACCCTAAACCATCACCTCCACCGCATCGAGAAACACAGGGGACCAGATCCACGCGAATAACTCGCAAAAACCCCGTGGGGAAGCCTCGAGGGAAAAGGGAAGGGATCCCCAACCAAACAGGAATCCCTGGGAAGCACCAGTCCGAAAAAACAACCAAGGAAACCCTAGCCGACTGGGAGGGGCGCAGATAGTGGAGAAGGATCTCCCTCCAGGAGATCATCTGCAAACAACCACTCCCCGGGAGGGATGACCTGGGTTGAGCCAAGGACTGGGCAGGAACCAGGAGCCATGGGAGGGGGAGCAGGGGAGGGACCAGAGCCCTCCCCTCTCTACTTTCTTCCCTCCCCGCTTCTCCCAAAAAAAAAAAATCATCATAAATTTTAATATTAATAATAACTATAAATTATTATTATTATTTATTATTAATATTGCATAGACGAATTCTTAACATCATTGGATGCTCCTACTATAAACCCTAGTTTATTGGGTTAGACGAAGTCAACGGTACCTTCCAAGGCATCAAAATAGACACTATTTTTTCACAGTCATTCACCATTACATGCATATTTTTTTCAATTTGTTATATTGTTTTATGGCATCATTCCCGTTTCGAATCCTGCTTTTTTGCTGCCACTATAATCTCGTCAAGGAAAAATTTTAACATAGACCATTACATGCATATTAACTTTCTAAATCTCAATTATTTAAAAAAACAAAAAAAGTAATTAATTAATATTATTGTCATTTTGCACCTAGGGGTGCAGCGCTAACGGTTGGGGCTTTGGCTCTTCTTCGGGAGGTTCAAGATTCAAACCGCAACATGGCCGAGTGTGTGAGGGGGTGAGTATGTGGTGGTTTTGTGTTAAATTCTCTATTGATAAATACAACTTTTGGATTTACGAGGGGTCATGGTTGGGAGGAAACTACTAAGCCCTGTGTATCAGTCATAGAAGTTTCTCACAATAACCAAATCAATTATATATATATATATATATATATATATATATATATATATATATATATATATATATATATATATATATAATTATTTCAAATCGTTGGCTCAAATGATTAAATTCCTTAACATTCAAGGAGGCGGCTACCACCCAAATTTGAATCTTGTTAAGTGATAATACATGACTTCAATCGTCTCTATATATATTCAATCCTATATAACCAATTGAAAAATCTATCATTATTTTATAACCAATCATAAATTTTAATATTAATAATAACTGAGTTATTACTTATTGTTAACATTGGATACTATCACTATAAACCCTAGTCCGTTATGTTAGACGAAGTCAACAAGACCTGATTATCATCATTGGAAGCTATCATTTTAAACTATGTCGAGTTAAACCAAGTGAATAAGACCCCTGACCTTCCTTCTAGGGCATCACTATCATTCAACCTATCCCCTTTTAACATTGAGTTTGGGCATGTGTGTAGGGGTTAGCCTTCTTGCTTTCTAACCGGTTAATATGATGATGCAAGTTTAGTGGCATATTTCATGATTGTATTTTCGCTCCATGTTAATATTGTCAGTTACTAAAAATAGTGTGGTTGTGACCAACTCTCCTATGCAACTAAAAAATATTGTCTGCCTTTTGAGTACATCATGGTTAGAATCTCAGATCTCTAAAAAAATCAAAACTTTAACCACTACATTATCCTTGTTGGACTATTATTTTTTATTATTAATAATTATTTATTTACACTTATTCGTGTTTACATAGAGAATGACCTTTAAATCTTAACCATTTAAAATATAATAATGCAAAGAGATGGTTAAATGTGTGTTAGTATGTTTTTTTAATTTGGTTTTCAAAAAATTTAGGTTAGTGTGAGAAACCCCTACGACCAACGCATAGGGTTGAACAGAGTCCTCCCAACCATGACCTCTCATAAAGTCAAGAGCTATGCTTATTAATAGGGAATTTAACACACAACTTTTGTGTGTTCCTTTGTGTGCCTCTTTACATCGCAGAGGTTCGAAATGTGGATCTCTTGTTCAACAGGGTCGAGCTAGTCTTCTCCACTTGCGCTACAAAGACGAACTCAAAATTTTAGGTTAGTGTGAGAAACCCATATGATCAATGCACATGGTTGAGCAGTCTCCTCCCAACCATAATCCCTCGTAAAGCCGAAAGCTATGCTTATCAATAAGGAATTTAATACACAACCTTTATGTCCCCTTTGCATTGCAGAGGTTCAAACCATGGGCCTCCTGTTCAATAGGGTCAAACTCGCCTTCTCCACTTACACTACAAAAATGGACTAAAATAAGATGCTATAACACAATTGAACCTCCTGCATGTTACTATGACAAAGATTAGTTGTTATATAATTTTTATTTTCTTTTAAAATAGGATGCTAACTACAATTGCGGGTAGAGGGTACAACGGGTCACATGGGACCACCATCCTTTTAGTTCGGGATTATTTGGGACCATCATTCTCGTTGTTTGAATTTGAATCTTTTGTATCACAACAAAGACAAACTTTGGTGTTCTAATAAAAACTTATACTACACATGTTTTTATAATATTAAAGAATTAAATAATTTAAAAGGAAAATGATTTATGGTTAATTAAATTTTTTGTTTGAGTTTTATGTTTTCTTTTGAAACACCTAGATTCAAAATATAACAGATGTGTATATGTATGTAAATAAACTTGTTAAAAAAAAATAATAAAAACTTATAATATTATAATATTAAAAAAATCGTTTAAAAAGAAAGGTAATTACTTATATATAAAAAAATTAAATGACCATTAAAAAAATAACTACCAATCTTAAAACAGTTTAATTCAAATCTTGATTTAAACTTTGAATTTTTTTTGAAAGGATCCAAATTCTAACCGCGACCATATGTATAAATAAATAATAAAAAAACCGGTCCAAGTCACGAGATTAGTTCCTCAACGAAATAGGATGGCGTGGCTATAGCCCTACCGTTGCTTTGTTTTATGGTGAAAGGGTATAACCGTTATACACGAGTGGTCCTCCTGCCAAAAAGATAACGTTTTGAAATTTATGCTTTATCCTAAGCCATCTATGTCGGCAACTGTAAGCTTCAGCTAGATATTTTTTTGGAAAAGAAATAGTATTTATGGACTGAAATCAAAATGCCACTTGCATTTTGACGTTGTAGGAAATCATGAGCGTTGTCGTTACGTTACTTCCAAAGTCCAATCTCGTTGGCAGTTGAGACAGAATTTAAGGTTTTAGGCTCTGACCAATGAAGGGAATAACTAATTAACAAACAAAACAAAATCGTTGTATTTTTTTTCAAAATTTAAGATATGATATACCCACATGGATTTGACTTCTTGACCTTATTGTAGATTTAAAATTTGATGAATAGTTTTGAGAGAGTGTTTTTATTTTATTTTTTAAACTTAAATTCAAACACTACCATAAATGTATAAACAACCATAAATGTATAAACAGGTTTAAAAATCTGATAAATGAAGTTTTTTACTTTCATATGTGAAAAAGTTTCTAGAAGCTATTGACAATTGATCACTTCTTGACCTATGGTCCTTAGTATTTTGCCATGCCATTGGATCTTGGACAATTTGTTTCAATAGATCCCGCTTAGTATTTTGCCATGCCATTGGATCTTGGACAATTTGTTTCAATAGATCCCGCTACCTACCATTTCATCCAATGGAGAGACTCTTAAGCGTTCCCTAAGGAAAAGAGGATGGGAGGCCTTGCCTTTAAAATGAATATGAGTGGATCACTTTCTTGAATGGATGTTTCATTCCTAAAGTCCCTTGACTTCATCATTAATGTAGAAATTACTTTAAAGTTGGGTTCCAAATAAAAGAATAGGACAACTATTGTGGATATGGAGTTTGCTTATATGGTAAATGAAAATATGTCTATGAAGTTAGAAGGCCCTAAAATCTTTGTCCAACATATCAAAAGGTAAATATTGAAAAAGTATTTCTCTTGTAATATATTTGTTAAAGATGTATGTATCTTATAAATAATGCATATAGTAAATTATCTAAGATAATTTTATAGATGTTCATGTTTTTTTAATATATTTAATTTAACAAAGAAATATATAGAAAGTAATATATGTGATATAAAGGCGTGTCATAAACACCAAACAATATTACTAAAGGAAAATAGAGTATAGTCCAACTAATCATGAAATCATTGGTAGGAGGTGGTATTTGTACCTCTTACCAACGGTTTATAAGATCAAGGTTAAGAAATCAATATTTAGGTTAAATAATATAATATTACCAAAAAATACCTTTACGAGGTTTATAAGGTCCCAAAGGGCTTATATATTCAATACAATACAAAATTGGTTGTACCCTAAAGTGAAGCTTAACCATCACATATTTCAACATCCTCTATTAAGTTGAATGAGGGACATAAAAAGAGACCCTTGCTAGTCATTTCCCTTAAGGGACTCTCTCTTACACCAAGTACCTCATACATGCACATAAAAAGAACCTTCGACATAACCTTGGTCAAGATATTCATTGTCTACTCTATTAATAACATAAAAACTAGATCAAGCATCCCATACGCATAAAGCCATCACATAGTGCATCCAATTCTCAATATGCTTGTTTTGTTGATGAAACACTATATTGTAGACAAGTTGAATGGTGTTATGATTTTGACATTAAAGAGTGATCAGAAAGGACTAAGGAATGACCACTTACTCCAAAACCATCAACTTCCATTGAAGGTGTTTTATTATTTTATTAGCAGCACAATATTCAGCTTCTATGAAAGACTAAGAAATAGTAGACTATTATCTAGAGCACCAAGAAATGGGGTTAGAACCAATAGAAGACGAAACATGTTATGGAGTGTCGCTGATTACCAACCCAGTCTATATTTAAAAATCTTATCCAAATTAGAGGTAAGATAACTAAATAATGAATGCCCATATGATATGTACCTCAGATATATCTAAGGATTATCTTGGCCATGTAAGTGAGGTAAAGAAACTTCCATAAGAGATCAATATAGAGTGGCATCCCCCAAGGGAATTATGTGATCGACTCGAAGCTTCAATCTTGAAGCAAAAGGAGTTTGAGCATAATTAGAATCTTCCATCCTAAAGTGGTGAAAAATATCTTAAGAATACTTGGGTTATGAACTAGTGATCATAGAAGAATTTTGATTAGTTTGAATGCCCAAATAATAGTGTAGGAGATCCAAAATTATCATTTCAAAGGAAACATGAAGTCGTGACTTTGTCTTAAATCAAAATAAAATATTTTTTTGTAATGCGAAGATCATCTACATATGGCATAATCACCAAACTCTCTCCATCCTAATGTTTGATGTAAACATCATGTTTGACCTCATATTGTCAAAACCCACAACTAAAAAAAAAAAAAGAGCGGATCTCCTAATACCAAGCACATGGTGCCTACTTAAGACCATATAATGACATTGTCAATCTAGGCAAATATTGCATGTAAATATCCTCCTAAATTTCACCATGAAGAAAGGTATTCTTCACATCCATTTGATGTACCTTCCAACTATAGGAAGCAATAATAGATAGGATTATATTAACAAAATACATGATAGCAAGTGGGGCTGAGGTCTTTAAGTGGGTAATTCCCTCATTTTGAGAGAAACCTTAGCAACAAGGCATTTCTCATGCTTCTCCACTTGATCATTTGAAGTATTTTTGGTCCTATAGACCCAATTATGATCAATAGTATCATTCCTTCTAAAAGAAAAACAAGCTTCTATGTATGATTCTTCATCAAGGACTCATACTTGATAAACAAGCATCTTCTCACTTTAGCCAACCCTTAGCCTGAGAATATGTGAGAGGATATCCAAAACTATTAGCCTTTAAGAATAAAGCCCATTAAGGGACCTTCTAATGTCACTCCATAGAGAGAATTGCATGATCATCCTAGAAAATGGTTTGGATCCATTTGAATACTAGACAAACTTTGGAAGATCTAGGCACATCTTATGGCAAAGTAACATTAGAAGCCAAACCTAAATCATCCAAATCATTCTAACCACGCACCTCATCAACTAATACTATGGCACAAAAAACTGGTGTGTCAAGATAAACATTACCAAAATCCAAAACTAAAGGTGTTGACGGTGGTGCTACCCAAGGAGGGATAAAATATATAGGTATATAGCTTCCATGAGAATATGGAGAGGAATACCTAATAGGAATAGATCTCATAAGAATATTTGAAGAATCTGCTAGAGAAATCGAAAAACAAGAGGATATTTGGGTAAAATCTTAGATGGAGGACTCAATCAAACCCCTAGAAAAACCTCATAAAAAACCATATCTCCCTCCATAATAATCTCATGCCTCTAAGGATCATAGATACAATATCTCCTAAATGTATCTGAATGCCCCACAAAGATGCATCTATGAATCTTTTGTACCTTCTTCTTCTAATGTTCTCTAAGCATGTGATCCCATGTTGGAGATCCACATATATGGAATTGGGATACATTAGGCTTATCACCTGCTAACCTCTCAAGAGGTGTCATACATTGAATTAATATAATGGAAAATTTTTGGATGATGTATGCTCCACAAGTGATAGCCTCATCCCAAAATTTATGTTCCATCCCTTGAATCATACAAGAAGTCATTTCCATGATTACATATTTTTCTCTCAACTACCTCATTTTGCTTTAGGGTATAACAAACAGTCCTTTGAAATGCAATACCATGAAGAGTTAAAAATTCATGAAAATAATTTCTCATTTTTTCACCACCCCTCTCATACCCCTATCTAACCTAAGACACTTGATCCTTTTCTTCAATCGATTCTCTACTAGTGCTTTTGATGCCTTGAATTTATCTAAATCCTTATCGAAGGTACAAATAGTATACAACCACACATATCGAGAGGAATCATAAATGAAAACAAGAAAGTGGTTTAAGGTCTTTGCCATGCACAAAAATCTATCCATGATTTCATTGATATCTAGGGTCTATTAAAAATGTTTGTTCTCTTCTTTTCTTCTTTTATAGTGGCCATGTAGATCATCCTCTAATTTTTGCTACCATTAGACACAAAATATCAAAAAGAAAAAGGAAATGAATTTTTTAAAACTTTGTAAAAGACAAATGAGGTTTTTTAAAAATTCAATCCTAAAATAAGTCATCCATTTGATCAAATATCAAAAAACTAAATTATCATATTGTGTTCCAAAAATCTAGGGGTAAATGGTTCAAGGAAGCAGATAGACAAATAAAAAAATTTATGAACCCAGGTGTTGTAGGTGAGTTGGAGAGGAGAGGGCAATCCTCCAAGGGAGGTCCCAGGTTCAAATATCCACCCTACCAAAAATTTGAATTGGATATCCAAAATCCAATTGATAATGTTGGTGCGGGCAGGGTCGGGTGCGACCCCGGGTGACTTTGACGGTGTAGAACCCCTTGTTCGTGGTCTCTCAGACAAAAGCGGCTTCGCAAGGGGTTTTTCGCTAAAAAAAAAAAGTATGCTACACCAAAAGTAAAATTTTCTTTTTGTCACATCAAAAATATTTTAACTCTAAACATAACAAATATTGAGGACAAAGAAGATATAATGAAGGAAGTGATTAATTATTTCAAAAATATTTTGTTAGATATTTGGAAATATAAGGAGGCATATGATAAGCTTTAACAAAATATTCCATCAATTATCACGCAAGGAAAAAATAAAAGTTTGAGGAAGAAGATACATATGGAGGAGCTACATGAAGTTGTTTTATCTTTCCATCCTAATAAGACACTTGTCCCTAATGGATTTCCTATAATTTTCTTTCAAAAACTTTGGGATTTATTTAAGAGTGATACGTTATTGGCGGTTGATTAGGCCTAAAACAAAGGGAGGCTATAATAAGTGAGATAAATACCACTTTTATTACATTGGTTTCCAAGAAAAGTGAGACAAAATATTTTGATAACTTTCATCCAATAAACATTTTTAATATAGTCTATAAGATCATTTAAAAAATTATGGCAAATAGGTTGAAAGACATTCTAGATTGTGTTATCTCAAAGGAGCAAGGTGGTTTTGTTCATTGAAATTCTTGATGGTATAATCATTGCATAGAAGACCATACATTCTCTTCATTCCATGAAAAAAATAGGTATACTTTTAAAATAGCTTTGAACAAAGCATATAATAGGGCTTCTTGGAGTTTTCTACTTGATATTCTCAAAAAGTTTAGTTTTGATTATAGTTGGTGTGAAAGGATTAAATGATATTATAGCACTATGAAATATTCTATTTTGATCAATGGTTCTCCTACTGATTACTTCAAGTCATCTTGTGGACTTTGCCAAGGCATTCCACTATATCCTTATCTATTCATTATTCTTGTGCAGGCATTGGGGAGAGCTTTCTCAAAGGTAAATGTAGAAGAAAAAATCAAAGGTATTCAAGTTGCAAAAAATGATCTCTTAGAATCTAATCTCCAATTTGTTGATGACACTTTTATTTGGGCCATACCTCATTCAATGAGGCCATGAAGTTTAAATCAATATCATCCTATGATAAGGCTACTAAACAATTGGTTAATACTACAAAATCCAGGATATTTTTCATTAACACTACCCTACCCTTACAACAACTTATTATGAGTATTATAGTGTTTAAAATTGAAAATTTTCCATCAACCTACTTGGGTATTTCTTTGTCTCATAAAGGAAATAAAAAGGATCTTTGGGTCTCTTTTTTGGATAGAATGAAAGCTTATTTGGAAGGTTGAAAAGGTAGGTTCTTAACCATGGCAAGAAGGCTACAACTCATAAAGACTACATTACAATCCATCCCTATTTATATGATGTCACTTTCAAGATTGCTAGTAGGTATAACATCAAAATTTGATAAAATTCAAAGAGAATTTCTTTGGAAAGGATGTAAGGAGATAATTAGGTTTTTGAAAGTGGGATATTTTTTGCAAAGGAAAAAATATTGGAGGAGCAGGCTTGCGGAATTACAGACTTATGAGTTTGGCATTAGGGGAAAATATTGGGTGAAGATTATTACTTTAAAAATATATAGGTTCTCTTGATGCAATGAAGTTATTTAATATAAAAACACTATCCAAAGGATTATCGACATGGAACTTCATATTAGATAGTTTGCAGTTGATAAAAAAATACATTAGATAGTCAGTCAATGAGGGGAATTATGCAAATTTTTGGTATGATGCTTGGTTCAATCCTTATCCTTTTATCTTTTACTCAAAATGGAAACCATTGGCTTGGGCATACCTAGGCTGTAAAGGTCTAAAGGGTCAAATACTATATTAATATGAGCAACAACTCCAAATTATGAATTTCTATTAGTAACCTGGTTGAAGAAGAGGAACTCAAACAAATTGTAGATGAACTTCAAAATATGCTTCAAGTGTTTTAAATTCCAATTTTTACATGAAAGGTTGAGTTGGTTTGGAATATTTCAAAGGATGGTGGATACTTGATCAAGTTAGGATAATATGATTTGGAGCAATCAAAATTTCCTACTGCCAAATATTTTTTTTGGGAGAATGTTTGGTCAGTAGAGATTTTCCCTAAGGCCTCAACATTCCTTAGGTTAGTAATTCAAAGTAAGATTCTTATAAGATAGAGTCTACAAAGAATAGGATATCATGGATATTTCAAATTTACCTTGTGTGAGAAGGATTTAGAAACATCAGACTATTTACTTCTTCATTGTCCCTTTGTTCACACTATTTGGGGTAACTTCTTTAAAAATATGAAAATATATTGGATAGCTCCATCAACATTGAAAGAGTTGATGAAATGTTGGGTTAATTATTTCAAAGTTAAAGCATTATGTATTCTATGGAGGATTGGACATACCATTATTTGTTAGAATTTATTGTAATTTATGGCTTGAAAGATATAATGATTTTTTTCAAAATAAATCTCAAAATGATACCCAGGTTTAGAATCATGTCATTTCCTCTCTTGTAGAATGTTTACACATATGGTGCTCATCATGGGAAGTCTCAAGTGCAAAAAAGAGAGGTGGTAACAACTTGGTTATAGAATTTGAACATACATGGAAGAGTCATCTACGATAATGGCATTAAAACAAAGGATCTACTTTAGTCTAGAGTTAAATAAAAATATCCAAAAATTAGGTTTGTCAACATTAATTTTGATGGTGCTTCTAAAGTAAATGTCAACTTCTTATTTTGCATGATTGCCTAAATTTAAATGTCATCTTCACTATTATAATTGACAAAATAAACCTTTACAATGTAAAAAAGTAATATCTATTAAGTTATCCTATGTAGATGAGTTATTAGGTGACTTTATTTTCATCGTGAAAACACTTAAAAATTTTCAATGATGGAAAAAAATAAAAACAAATTGTTAGAAATTATTTTGATTTGATTATTTATTTTAAATTACTAATATTCATTACACTAAAAATCATTTTAATAAAATTAAGATTCATACTATTATAAGAATCCTTGTCCATTGTGGTTTTGTTTATGGGTTTAATCTTCGCAAAGGATTAGGGTATTTGTTCTTGAAAAATATCTCATCTTTTAGGAGCCATATCTTTTCGAAGGTTGTTCGATTCAGCTGATTCTTTGACCAATTTATGTGGAATTTGAAGAGATTGTCATATGAAGAAATATAAGTGATATTTACGGAGATACAACCCTATGAATTCATCCATCCGAAACAAATACAACGATGATTTTTCAAGTCACAAAAAACAAAATTGCAAATATCTGTCAGCTAAGGTTTGGATGAAAAAGAGGAGCAATGGAGGGCTAGGGATTCAATGAGGCAAGACATTCTATCTGGGCATATAATTTTTTAGCTCAGTTTCTTTCTTCTTTCTTTACCTTGGAAATTTTTCATGCAAATTATTATTAATTTTTTTATCAAATATTATATTCGCTATAGGACATTCTAGTAAATTTTAAGAGATTTTGAGCTTTAGTTTCCTTCCCATGGATTGATTTATAACTAAATCCTTAGAATCATGTCTAGTAGTAGAGTCTAGTGAGTGCAACATATAATATTGATCCTTGTTGCTCAAAGATAGGATACTTTTTGGTAAATTTAATTGGTATTGGCCAAGGGCTTTAGCCTTGAGAAAATTGATTGATATGAGTTGGAAGTCTCCAAGAGTGATTCTATACTTTCTTCCCAAAGGTTTCTTCCTATCAATTTTTTATTCTAAGGAAGAAAGATATAGAATCCTAAAAGGGGGTCCTTGGTTTATGGGAAGAATTGGACTCTTCCTTAAAAAAATTTGGTATGAAGGCTTTTCACCTAAAAATATAAATCCATCCCTAGTACCAGTCTGGTTTACGATGTATGGGTTACCCATTGAATTTTAGGATATGGATATCTTCAAGGCAATAGGAAACACTATGGGAGAATTCCTTGAGATTTTAGAAACTATAAAATATGGATTCTTGGCTATTTATGCTCAAATATTGGTCATGATTGATATAAGTAAAGCTTTACCATAATCAATCATTCTTAAGTATGAGTATAAGATGTAGATCTAAACCATATATTATGAAAATATATATTTTTTATGTAGAATATGTCATGAGGTGAGGCATATTGAGAGATCATGCCCTAAGAAGAGTCGAACAAAATCATATGTAGAAAACCGCAAGAGAAACTTACAAATGGATATGGATGAAGATGGTTTTCAACTTCCAAAAATAGATCTAGATAAATGAAAGTAAATAAACAGTGGATACCATTAATAAAGGATATTGGAAGAAATACCAAATCTTGAGGCTTTAGCCTATGAATAAATAGTAGATCAAAGCTTAAAGGACACAGTACAACATGTTCAACATATTAACAAGGAACCATCTATTTAGTATGATCCTAATTTAGGGAAGAATATTCTTGATGAACCTAAGGAATGTGTCTCATCAAATTTTGAAGACTCTCTTGAAGTACCATGCACCATTTATGAGAAAAAATAAGGTAAAGAAAATGTAGTGTTAGATTAATGCATCTACCATTAATAAGGAAATACTATAAAATGAGCAGGACAAGTCAAACATTTTTGTAGTAGAGTCAAGAGAAGATAAATCTGATGAAAAATATCTGCTTGTTGTAGTGCAGTGGTAAATGCTCTAGGTGCTGGTAGAGGCCGACCCAAGTTCCATTCCCCTTGTCTCCATCTTGCAGATATATGGTATAGTTAGGAATGTCCTATGTGCTGGTAGAGGCCGACAAGGCTCCATTCCTCCTATGCCCAACCTGTTGAAAGTGGCACCCCGAAAGGGGTGTTTTCCACTTCAAATTAGTTTTACACCTAGGTGTTGTAGGTGAGTTGGAGAGGAGAGGGCAATCCTCCAAGGGAGGTCCCAGGTTCAAATCTCCACCCTACCAAAAAGTTGAATTGGGTACCCAAAATCCAATTGATAATGTTGGTGCGGGCAGGTCGGGTGCGACCCCCGGGTGACTTTGACGGTGTAGAACCCCCTGTTCGTGGTCTCTTAGACCAAGGCAGCCCCGCAAGGGGTTTTTCGCTTAAAAAAAAAAAATCTTATGAAAAATAAAGTTGTGAAAGAATATTGAGGAATAGAATAATAAGACATAATCATGATATAGGCAAGGTAAAAGAGGAAAACCCTCAAATTATCAAGTGAGATCCAAGGAAGCAAGAGAAAATATAGAGAAAGAAACACAAACTAAGTTGGTTGAACTTCTCTTTATAAAATAACAAAATGATATCGGTAATTCATAGGTAGGACAAGTAGCCCCTAATGGGATATGAATATCATCTCATGGAATATCAGGGGTGGTAATTCCATCTCAAATCAAAGGTGTATCAAGAACCTATGTTTAAGTAATAAGCTTGATATTCTTTGTATCTAGGAAACTAAAATGACAAAATAAGTTTCCAAAACTATGAAATTAGTATGGATGAGATGTGAATGAGATGCAATAATTTTTGAAGGAGTGACAAGGGGAATTCTAACTTGTTGGAATCCTATTAGAACCTCCTATGTAACCATTCATAAAACAAGGCATTGGATAGACTCTTTAGTCATACACTACTTTACAAATATTTATTTCATCCTTATCAATGTCTATGGATCTACAACAGTCATATTAGAATTTTGGAGTGGTATTGAAGCCTTTATGAGAAGTAAAGACCAAGAAACCCGATTCATGATCATAGGAGATTTTAATGCCATAACCAAACTGGATGAAAATTTTGGGGGAATTAGAAAATTAACCCAAAGTATGAGAGATTTCTCAGTTTTTATTCAAAATAATAATCTATGGGAGGTTGAGTTTGAAGAGGATAACTATACATGGACCAACAATAGGAGAGGAAAAAAACTAATAGCAAAAAAATAGATAGATCCATACTCTCAAATAATTGGTTATATGAAGGAACTTGTGCTAAAATTAATACCTTGAAAAGGATTGGTTCAGATCATTGGCCAATAAGAGTTAAAATGATGTTAAGTGAATTAAAATAAAAGATCATATTTTAAATATAAGTAGATGTGGGAAGACCATCCTCAATATGTTGATATGATAGCACAAATGTGGAATTCTTCAGGAAATGATGGGTTGTATACACTTACAAAATAAATTAAATCAGTTTTTTTGAATTTATCTTTACTCAAGAGGTTATAAATCATTTCTATACCCAAAAGAAATTTAAAAAAAAGGTAAATTAATGGCATCACCCGAAAACATAAAATAATACACGAATATTATTGCAATTGGTTATCGTGGCCCCTCCTCTCCGAGATCTTTTCATTTTCTAATTTAGGTAAAAGCAAGACAAAAAAAAAATGAGTGCACTTACCAATCCACCTAGCCCTTGGGGGTCCAACCATACTCCTATTACCGAAGCATGAAGCATAATGGACAACCCTACCCCTCAAAATTGAACTTTAAACCTTTATTTAGAGTTATAAATCTCCACCATTAAAGTGCTTAAAATATGATATTAAGATAGAATCATTAAAATTTGATCATAATAATCTAAGCTTGGATGAAAGGGAGTTGCTTAGTGAATATCATAATATTTTGAGTAAGGAAGAGAATTTTTGGAGATTAAAATTGAGATAGACTTGGTTAAAAGAAGATAAAAATACAAATTTTTGTCATAGGATGACTATAGTACAAAGATCAACATACAGAATTAATAGAATTAAATTGGTATAAGGGATTTGGATTGAAGACCAGAGTGAAATTAGAAAGGAGGTAAGGTATTTAATCAAAATATTTTAGGATCATAGGAGTTTGAAGTTCTTAGTTATAAAATTCTACAATAAGTACCTTTAGTTATAATAGATGAAGACAATAGGAAACTGATGGAGCCTATTACTCTAGAAGAAGTTCATTTAGCTCTTTTCTCTTTTAATAAGGATAAATCCCCAGGTATGTATGGGCTCTTTGTAGCATTCTATCAACATAATTGAGATATAGTAAACGATTATTTATTGGTGGAAGTGGAACAGTCTAGAGTAAAATAATACATACCTTATAAAATAAATGCAACATATCTTACCCTAATTCCATAAAAGAAGCATGCAAATTCATTTAGACCCATAAGCCTATGTAATATGGCATATAATATTATCTCCAAAGTGATGAAAAATTGGTTAAGACCACTATTAGACAAATTTATTTTAGAATATCAAGGAGGATTTGTGAAAGGGAGACAAATTTTGGATGAGGTCATAGTAGCTCATGAAGTTATGCACTTAACAACTTCAAGAAAAGAGAAAGCAATGATCTTAAAACTTGATATGAGTAAAACCTATGTTAGGGTTAAATGAGATTTTCTTTTTTAAATATTTGAAAAGTTTGGATTTGAGAAGAAATAGGTTAGATGGATTAAAGCTTGTATCTCCAATATTTCATATTTAGTGTTGGTCAATGGATTAGTAAAAAAATTATTTAAAGCTAAGATAGGTCTTACACGGGAAGATCCTCTATCACCATATTTGTTCATTATTATGGTAGAGGTTTTGGGTAGGAACTTGAAGAAGGCTAACAAACATGGGCTTATAAGTGGACTTAAGGCTAGTAATAACAACGACAACATCACCTATCAATAGTTAGTAGGTTATATAATATTTTTTATATGGAAAGGATAAACGAGGCCAAAGCTTTGAATAACATATTAAAGGAATATGAAAGAGCATTAGGGCAAAATGTTAATAGGAAAAAAACAAAAATTTACTTCCTAAATACCCTAGCTAAAATCAAAGTAGGGATATGTAGGTTACTTCAAATGGAGGAGATAAATTTTCTAGTAACTTATCTAGGGATGCCTTTATTTGAGGGGAGAATGAGGATAGAATTATGAAATCTAGTTATAAGTAAAGTTCATAATAAACTACCGACATGGAAAGGTAGATGATTATCATTAGCAAGAAGAGTGCAACTAATTAAATCAATATTATAGATGATTCCAACATATTATATTTCTTTGAATACTATTCCAAAATTGATAAAAAAAATTTAATCTATATTATGCGATCATTTTTGTGGTCAGGATTACATGATAAAAGAAAATTTCCTTTGGTGAAATGGAGTAAGGTGTGTGATGATAAAACTAGGGGAGGTCTCAGTTTAATATTTCTTACGAATAAACTTAGCTTTTAGGGTAAAAGTAATTTTGAGATTGTACAAAGAAAATCAAAGACAATGGGAAAGAATTCTTCTAAATACGTATGTTGAGCCCAATGACCCAAGCTTGATATTTACTGCATTCTCTCTACCAAATGGTTTTGTACTATAGAAAGATTTAAAAAAATCAATTGATCTAGTGATTAAAGGCTTCATATGGGTGGTGGGAGCCGACAAAAAAATTCTATTTGGATGGATACTTGTGTGATAAAAAACCACTCAATCTAGATCCAATTTTGAAACCATGGATGAGATTACTTCAAGATAATTATGGTGATAGGGTTTCAAACATTTTATACAAGGATTAGGAAGGAAGATACAAATGGAAAGAATATTTTTTTACAAGTATACAAGACATTTATGCTAGGAGGTAGTTGAGTAGAAATATAACAAAATTATTTTTTTTGTGGGGAACCAAGGATAAGTTGATTTGGGAGTTGAGTAGCTCAGAAGAATACACAACAAGAAGTGGATATAATATAAAGCACCAACAAAATAGGAATATCACAAGAATATGTAGAGATATTTGGGAAGTTTTTTTACTTACATTAAGAATATCTAAGGTTTTAGGCTCTCACCAATGAAGGGAATAATTAATTAACAAACAAGAGATACAAAATGGGGAGTACAGCTCAAAAGAAAAATAAGCTTCAAAGGAAGTGATTGAAGAAGAAACTAAGACCTATGATGATGAGTTGAGAAGTGGAAGAATCAAATAGGAAGAAAATAATGCACAAACAAGGAACAGGGATCATCACAGAAAAGGCAAGGAAATAACTATGAGACTACACACTCCAAGACAAGACAAATGCTTCTTCCAAGGACATTGTTACTCATGTAATCATTTTGGTCATAGAGCTATACATTGCAGGGTTTATAACAGGAATGATTTTGGGTTCATCAAGAGAAACTTCAATTTATTTGCACCTCTCAAGAATTACAATATCAGATGTTACAATTGCAATAATTTTGGGCATAAAGCAAAGTGGTGTAGAACAGAATTTTAGGAACTTCCAAAGACTAGCAAGAATAAGGATAGCCAAAGGATTAAAAGAGGTATGACTTTAGAAATTTGGAAAAAGATTTAAAAAGAAGTACATTGTAAGTTGGGAGTAGCTTTACTCCCATCCCAAAATTAATCACCTCAAGAAAGGAGGTGGTGTGGGGGCTATGCTAAAATGTCTTATTTTTAGTCCCAAGAAGCCCTTTACCATTGATGTCAAAGAGGGAGAGATTTAAGAAAGGGGGAGAGAATTTAGTGAGGGGGAGCAGTTTTGGTATCCAATATTTTTAATAAAAGGGTTGCCATCAATGACAAAGGGGGAGTTTGTTGGAAATATTAAGCACATTGAGTTGTCATTGATGTCAAAAGATTGATGTCAAAAGGGTTGATGTCAAAGAGAGCTTGGTAAGACAATTTTGCATGGCAAAGTATATCTCACAACAAGGAAAATTGGTAAAAAGAAAAGGTTTATAATATTTATTTTTAAATATTATAAAGGAGGTCCAAGAGGTTTTAAAGTTGTTTGGATCAAAGAAAAAGCAAGGCTTATTTATTATTTATTAAGAGAAAAAGGTTTAAAAGAGAAGGCAGGTTTAAAAGAGGAGGTGAGATCTAAAAAGAAGGTAAGGTTTTATAATTAATGGGCCAAAGGTTTTAAGAGACATTATTATAATATATATTTTTAAATATATTATAATATAACATAAACTTATATGCTATGGTGCCAACGTCATTTTTGAAAAGCAAGGTTAAACTTCATATAAAAAATGTGAGCCGACTCATCAAAGGAATATTAGAATGCATATAAATAAGGAGACAATGTTTTCATTTATCATCTAACACGCTAACAATTTTTCTATGCATGCTTTGATTGATAATTATTTGTGAAAGGCTTATGTGAATGATAGTGAAAGAAGGTTGAGCAAAATTTGAGTGTGTGCAAAGTGATTAACGTTTACATTTTCAATTGCGCCTAAGTGCTTCTACCTGCTGGCATAGCCCAACTAGCTAAGAGGTGTGTATTAGTGCTGACAAGAGGAAGGTCGCACTGTCAAAACCCCTAGATGTCATTTTGCATATAGTGCTAATTTTTTGATCTGCACGTTGAGACAGAGATATAGTTGTGTGGGCACTTCTTTGGTTCCAACCGATGTGGTAGCATAGTTGGTCAGGGCACTTGTGATAGTGTTGTTGTGGCAAAAGTCTATGGGTTGAAACCCATGGAGTGTGTTTTGATTGGCATTGACGGTAGTTGATGATTTTGGTAATGCGCTAAGTTTGCTTGACGTTGAAGGCAATTGAAAAGTTTTTGGTATTGTGCTAAGGTTGCTTAGTGTTGACAGCAGTTAGTGGAAATTGTAGCACACGAAGACTTTGACCAAGGTAAGGGAAATATTTTGATTATTGTCTAAAGTTTGGAGTCATAAGGTGTATTTAGTAATTCCTATATTTTGTATTGTGAATTGAACATTAGGGTGTATTATTGAATGTCATAAGCTAGGAGTTATAAGGTGTATTTAGTGATTTATATATTATGTGTATTGTAAGTTGGATTTGGGGTGTTTTGTTGAATGATAAGTTAGGAGTTATAAGGTGTATTGTGTCTTTTTATTGATTGTAATATTTGCTTGATATTTGAGGAGTTTGGTTTATAATTAAAGGCTTTATCTTGTGAAACCAAAAGGGAGTCATATAGAGCATTATTTTCAGGAATCATTGTGCACATTTTTTAGAAATATTTTTATGTGAATATTTAGAAAAGGAGTTTTTTCTAATCTATTTTTGAAGTAGCAAAAGAAAGGATTACCCCTTCTTACCCAGGTCTTGTAGGTGATTTGGAGAGGAGAGGGCAATCCTCCAAGGGAGGTCTCAGGTTCGAATCTCCACCCTACCAAAAAGTTGAATTGGGTACCCAAAATCCAATTGATAATGTTGGTGCAGGTAGGGTCGGGTGCGACCCCGGTGACTTTGATGGTGTAGAACCCCCTGTTCATGGTCTCTTAGACCAAGGCGGCCCTGCAAGGGGTTTTTCGCTTTAAAAAAGAAAAAGAAAAAAAGAAAGGATATTATTTTTGAGATAGGTTTTTGAGAGCACTTCTTCATCAAGGCAGCTTTAGAGGTATGGTGATTTGATTTCTTTCTCAAGGTGGTTGTGCTTAAGGGAAATATTTTTGATGTCATAAGATGAAGATATAAGGATTAATTTTATGTGCATTGTTGGAAATATATGAGTTATATTTTGAGAACAAAGTGTGCATCATTTTTGAATGGATGTGATAGGGTTTTAAGAACAAAGTGTGCATCATTTTTGAATGAATTTGGAAACACATGTGCTAGGGTTTGAGAACAAAATTATGCTTCATTGTTGAATGAAATTGGAAACACATGTGCTAGGGTTTGAGAACAAAATTATGCTTCATTTTTGAATAAAATTGGAAACACGTGTTAGGGTTTGAGAACTATTTGTGATTCATTGTTGAATAAATTTGGAAACACAAGTGCTAGGGTTTGTGAAGCAAGCTTGTGCATTAACCTTGATTGATATTGGGATAAATTTGCAAAGGTTAGAGAGCAGTTTTGTGAAGCAATTTGTGCATTGGTTTGAGTAACATTGGAAGTGAATGTGCAAGAGTTAGAAACCAATTTTGTGAAGAAAACTTGTGCATTATTGTGATTGATTTTTGAGAGTAAATTTGCAAAGGATATAGACCAGTTTTGTGAAGCAAATTTATGCACTAGCCTTGATTATTTTGAAAATAAATTTGCAAGAAGTAGAGATCTGATTTGAATGCAATGAACGTGAGACATGTGAAAGTGAAAAACTTAATGAATGTGAAAATAACATATTGAGTACTTGTATTGCATATCATTCTCTATATGTTTATGAAGAAAAAGAATTCTGGGTAGAATATGTCTGAATTACTTTAATTGAAGAAAGCATTTTTGAAAGAGATATAACCATTATTTTGAGCATCATTTGTGTGCAAGTTTTGGGAAATTTTTGAGTAGGTGTGAGTTGTATTGTGAGCAGTTGTGAGATATTTTGAGCTGGCCTTTTGAGTAGTCTTAGAGCATATTTGAGTAGGTTTGGTGAGCAGACTTGTACAAGCCTTATGTGTAGGCTTGGAGCGGTTTGAGTAGGTTTTGGTGAGCAGATTGGAGCAAGTCTTATGTGTAGGCTTGATAAGACTTGAGCAGGGTTAAGAGAAGGTTTTTGTGGAGCAGATTTGTGGAAGCCTTGTGTGTAGGCTTGAAGAAGATTTGAGTAGAGTTAAGAGCAAGTTTTTGTGAAGTACATTTGAGCAAGTCTTATGTATAGACTTGGAGCAATCTGAGAAGAATTGAAAGCAAGTATTGGATTTGAATTGAGCAAGCCTTGTGTAAAGGTTTGTAGTAGAGTAGAGCATAGGGGATTGAGGTCTTCTATGGATAGAGGTCCACAAACTAAAGCAGAGGTGATTGGTATCTCCTGTGGATAGAGGTCCAAAAACCAGAGCAGAGGATATGTGTGTCTCCTATGGATAAAGGTCCACAAACTAGAGCAGAGGTGATTGGTGTCTCCTGTGGATAGAGGTCCACAAACCAAAGAAGATGGGATTGGTGTCTCTTGTGGATAGAGGTCCAAAAATTGAAGTAGGTGGTATTGGTGTCTCTTGTGGATAAAGGTCCACAAACTAGAGTAGAAGGGATTGGTGTCTCCTTTGGGTTGGTGCCTATAAACATTGTAATAGATAATTAGTTCCCAAGAGATTGGTTGAGGAAATTTTATAAGAAATATTTTCTTCGTGGACATAGCCCACATTGGGTGAACCACGTTAAATCTGTGTCTCTCATGTGTGTGATGATTTGTGCATTATTTCATTTACTACATTTATATTATTGTTGTTATCATTTGGAAAGAAAAGTAAAAGTTTGATCTTATACTGTTCACCCCCCTCAGTATAAGCTTGTGTTCTTCAAGTGCTCTCTTGGGAATTATAAGACCTAGGAAGGGCCATGAACAATGAATTAGAAGCCTTAGCTATCAAATTTGCTTCTATCTAGGTGATAAAACAATGTTATAGGAGGATATCCTAGAATCATATTCTCAAATATTGGTAGGAGCTCTAGATTGCATGAAAAAATTTGCTTTTAAGACATGGAGGTTGAGGCTTCTTGTCTCCCAAATTAAGGAATTATGGAGGGAATTAGATGTTGTGACTCCAGTAGAGATCTAAATAAAGTGGTATATTTCCTGGATAATATGGGTATTGAGAAGGAGTTAGGGGTCCAGTAGAACAATGACATGGCTATTGAGGATGGGAGGATTAAGTAGGTTGGTGAGCAAATCCAGTATTTAGCTAATCTGGATAGCCATTGTAGAAATATGGTTTAGGAGATCTAGATCCAATGCAAATGTTCTTTTACTATTGTAAACAGGTGGACAACCATTGTAGAAATATGGTTTAGGAGATTTGGGTCCAATGTATATCTTTTACTATTGTAAATGGGTGGACAACCATTATAGAAATATGGTTTACAAGATTTCGGTCCAATGCATATCTTCTTTTACTATTGTAAATGAGTGTTTTCTTTGGTTAAGGTTGGGAGGAGTCTTGTCCCAACTTGTAAATGATATTTGTTTTGATATAAGTTTTTCAAATTCCTAAAAAACACTCAAATTTGTGTTCACCTTTAACTAGCTTTTCTTTTAAAGTTGCAAGACATTTCCTTATGAATGTATTAAATTTGGGTTCTAATATTAATTTTATTAAAGTTTGATATCATTTTTACTTTATTATTTTTATTATAATTTTAAAATTATATGTGGTTTTCTATTCTGGCCACTTCCATAAAAATACCAACATTTACTTTTGCTTTTAGGTCAATTAAACCATATTCAACATGTTTTTAATCACAAATATTTTTCATTTATTTTTACATTAAAATATATTCTTCAACTTCCTCAAAGTGCTATGTTTCCACAATCAGCTCCTTGACATTATTTTGATTAAGAGATAAAATATCACTTGGCCAATTGCCTTCTAAAATTTGAATTTGACCAAGATGAATATCAACATCGTGATTGGCTAAATTTTCTGCAACCCAATATCCTTCTCTATAAATTTACTCACGTTTCCAAGATATTTACTCCAATAATAGGTGATAAACATCAATAATATTATTTTTATCGAATCTCCACATCCATTTTTTTTATTGCATTAATGATAATTTGTGAATCCCCCTCAATTGTAATATATTTCCATTATTTTTCTATTATAATTTTAATCCATCTAAGAAGTTCCCTAGCCTCTACATGGTTGTTAGTTGAAGTTCGATATGATTTTGCCTTCATTATTTCTAAAAAACACCACCTCCATCAACTTTTCCTGAATTTCCTTTAGAAGCACCTTCAACTTTAATTTTGATAAATCCTATTTTTGGACATTTTTATTTTACCCTAGATTGAAGTAGATCATTTGTTTTAATTTCATTATCGCAAATGACTCTTCCATGTATGTTCAAATCTTGTAACCAAGTTGTTATGAACTCTTTTTATGCACTTAAGACTTCCTATGATGAGCACCATTTTTATAGATGTTTTTCAAGAATGGCAACAATATGGTTTCAAACTTAGGTATGATTTTGAGATTTATTTTTAAAAATTCTATTATTCCTTTCAAGCCATAAATTCCAAAAAATAATTATAGGTCCAATCCTCCATAAAATGCATAATTCTTAGCTTTAAAATAATTAATCCAACATTTTAACAATGATGCATTGGTTCAATTGTTGAGACATATGGATGATGTATCCCACACCAAGGTTTAAATTTTGGTGGCACCAAACAGGCTATATAACTCAATGTGACTAAGTTGATGTAAAAGGGAAAGGAAAACCATTTTGAAACTCTGAAAAATAATAACAATCTAAAATTTCATCAATTGTTTCAATGTTGATGGAGCTACCAAATATATTTTAATATTTGTAAAAAGTAACCCCAAATGGACCTTTCAGATGTGCCTTGTTTGAGAAGTATCTAGAAACATAAAACCATTTACTTCTTCATTGTACTTTTTCTCACACAAGGACAATGAAGAAATGGTCCGAAGTTTCTAGATCCTTATCACATAAGGCACATCTAAAAGGTCCATACTATCCTCTTATTTGTAGACACTCTCTTGTAAGAATCTTAGTTTGAAATACTAACCAAAGGAATGTTGAGGCCTTAGGGAAAACCAATACTAACTAAAAAATATTCTAAGGAAAACCTTTGATAGTAGGAAATTTTGATTTCTCTAAATCCTCATATCCCAACTTGACCAAGAATCCACCATCTTTTGAAAGATTTCAAACCAACTCATCCTTTTATGTAAAAATTAGTAAATAAAACTCTTGAAGCATATTTTGAAGTTCACCTACAATTTGTTTGAGTTCCTCTCCTTCAACCAGGTTACTAATAAAATTCTATGATCTAGAGTTGTTATCCATATTAATAGTCTTTAACCTTTGGACCTTTACAATCTAGGCACTCTTAAGCCAACGATTTCCATTTTAAGTCAGAGATAAGAATATATGGATTCAACCAATCACTAGACCAAAAATTGCATAGTTCCCCTTATTGACCGATCATCTACCATGTTTATTTATCAATTGCAAACTATCTGATACGAAGTTCCATGTTGACAATCCTTTGGGTAGGGTTCTTTTTCTAAATAATTTCATTGCATCAAGAGAATCTGTATAATTTTGAAATAATATTTTTACCTCATTTTTTTCTTAATATTTGAATAGTATCCAATCAAGATTTACCCCTACTGCCAAACTCATAAGTCTATAATTTTGCATGCTTACTCCTCCAATATTCTTTCATTTACAAACCAAAGAAAATCTCTTTGAATTTTAATAAATTTTTATGCTATACCTATTGGAAATCTTGAAAGTGACACAAAGTTTTATTTTGTTTCCTTTATGAGACAAAGGAATACCCATGTAGGTTGATGGAATTTTTAAAATTTTAAGCCTTTAAATATTCACAATAATTTATTATAAATATAAGGCAGTGCTATTGAAAAACATGGATTTTGTAGTATTAACCAACTATCCAATAGCCTTCTCATAGCGTGATAGTATTGATTTAAACGTCAAGGCCTCACTGGCTGATGGATGGCCCAAAAGAGAAGTCATCAACAAATTGGAGATGAGATTCGAAGGGACCAATTTTTTCTTCTATTTTTACCTTTGAGAAATCTCTATGTAATGACTCTAAAATAATAATGAGTAGATAAGGAGATAGTGTAATGCATTTACAAATTCCACAAGATGACCTGAAATAACCAAAAAGAGGACCATTGATCAAAATATAATATTTCACAATGCTCTAACAACATTTAATCCATTCACACGAACTATAATCAAAACCAAGCCTTTTGAGAATATCATGTAGAAAATTCCAAGAAATCCGATCTATGCTTTGTTCTTATCTAATTTCATAAGAATACCTAGTTTGTTCTTTGAAAAGAGAATGTATGGCCTCATGTGCAATTATTATACCATCAAGAACTTGTTTACCATAAATAAAATGACCTTGTTCCTATCTGATAATAAAATCTAGAATACCTTTCAACCTTTTTGCCATAATTTTTTAAATGATCTTATAAATCTTATTACAAAGGCTTTTCAAACAAAAAACATTAAAATATTTTGTCTCATATTTCTTGGAAACAAATCTAACAAAAGTGGAATTGATCTTATTTATTATACCCTTTCTTTTTTGGGCCTCTTCAACCACAACTAACATATCATTTTTCAATAAATCCCAAAAAAAATTGAATGAAAATTGTAGGAAATCCATGGGGGCCAAGTGCCATGTTGGGATGGAAAGAGAAAACTACTTCATGTAGCTCCTCCATAGATATATTTTTGCTTAAAGTTTTATTTTTCCTTCTGTTATAATTGATGGAATATTTTGCAAAAGCCTATCTTGCGCCTCCTTAACTTTCCCAATATCTCATAAATATTTTGAAATAATTATTTGCTTCCTTCCTTAAATCTTCTTCTTCCTCAATATTTCTTCCATTTAAAGTTAAAATATTTTTTGATGTGACAAAAAAAATTATTTTTGTTGTAACATGAAAAAAATATTGTCTTTATTTCTCCTTCCTTGAGTCATTTCTCCTTAACTTTTTGGAACCAATATGACTCCTTTCTTAATACATTATGATAGTTAGAAAGTAATTGTTTTTATTTCACATAAGAATCTTGATCTATTCCATTAGTTTCCACTATCTCTTGTAAATTTGTTTAGTTTGAATTCAATTTCTTCCATTTCTTTAAAAATGTTACCAAAATATTTGACATTCTAAATCTTAATTTGTTCCTTTAAATATTTTATCTTTTGAACAAACTAGTATATCTATTATACTTCAAATTTTGATTCATCCTACTATAGCATAACCATAAAAAGAAATTTTGAGCCATATAGACTGAAAGTGAAATGGATTTGGATGACCATTTTTGGGTAAATTACAAGTCAAAAGAATGGGTTTGTGATCTGATCCTACTTGAATTAAAATATCTAAAGATATTGTTTACTCTATTTGCAATCATTTATTAGATAACAAGAATCTATCCAATATGTATGCTATATGAATTTGCCTAATGCATTTAGTATCATATGTGTATTGTAAACTTGAAGGACTAAAACCCCAAAGGTAATTTGAATTGACAAATGAGGTAAAATATTGCGTTGATTTGGACCACCCTAGAATACCACCCTTATTTTCCAAAAGGAGATAGAACAATGTTGAAATCATTCCTAAGAACTCATAAATCACAATGAATCATCATTGTATTTGACAAACATATGCTAAGGTCCTTCCAACATCTTTCACAAGAAGTAACTATAGTTGGAAGAGATACATTTCTAACCTCAACTTTGTTTTTTTCCTTTTTCTTGCAAAATAGTCTAGCAACCCAATTATTTTTTTATTCTAATAAGTGCCCATCCCATTTGCATTTGTCCCATATTATTGCAATATTGCCTAGAGATCTTGTAGAAAATCCTGCTAGGCAATCACTGGTGTAAAACTTATTGGAAAACAATTGCATACACATAATGAATGAATTAAATCAGATATCTCTTGCCACTTGAGGAGGGCTAAGTCCTTTGCCACTTAAGGAGGGCTAAGTCCTTGCGAATATGTAGATGAAAGATTGTATAATTATTGATGATCAAATATAAAGTATCCTACCTCTATAAATAAGAATAAATCAACCAATCAATGATTAATTGGAAATATAGCCAACTAGCTATATTGGAGTTGTAACATGGCTCCCCTCCTTGGAAAGCTTTGTCCTCAAAGCTAGAAATGACTCGAAAATACTTTTTGGTTCCCATGTAGCATCTTCTACTGGTAGGTCCTGCCATTTGATTAGAAATTCTTTAACCTAGCGAGATCGAAGATGATGTGATCTGGTTTGCAATATTGCTTCTGGTTGAAGAGTTATACATCCTTCTTCATCTAGTACTGGGAGCTCTATCTGGAAGTGCACTTTTTGACCAATCACTTTTTTGAGACAGGAAACATGAAAAATTGGATGTATACGGGAGGAAGGTGGAAGCTCCAATTGATATGCTACTTCACCTATGCGATGAACTATCTTGTAGGGCCCATAGAATTGAGGGGCCAACTTCTAACTGGTCTTGATCTTCAAGGACAATTGCTTATAAGGTTGCAGCTGCAAGAAAACCATATCTCCTATATTGAATTATCATTCTGAATGATGTAAGTCTTGTTGTTGCTTCATATGATTTTGTGCCTGGATCAAGTTGTCTTTAAGAATGTTGAGCATGGACTGACGATGTTGGAATCAATCATCAATTTGAGCTACTTTGGAAGATCTTGGAACATAATCTGAGATTGTTGGTGGTTTTAATCCATACAATGCTTCAAATGGAGACATCTTGAGGGAAGAATGGAAAGAAGTGTTATACCACCATTCTGCTAATGAAATCCATTGACTCCATTGATATTGCTTATCTTGAGCAAAGCAACATAGATAGGTACCCAGACATTTATTAACAATTTTAGTTTGACCATCCATTTGGGGATGGTATGCAGAAGACATATTTAATTTGGTACCACTGAGATGGAATAATTCTCTCCAAAAATTGCTAGTAAATATGGGATCACGATCACTTACAATAGTTTTGGGCATGCCATGTAATTTTAAAATGGAGTCAATAAATACCTTAGCCACCTTGCTTGCTCAATATGGGTGTTGTAGAGCACTGAAGTGAGCGTACTTGGAGAGACGATCCACCACAAAAAAAAATCATTATTTTACCATCTGACTTGGGTAGACCTTCAATGAAATCCATAGATATGTGTTCCCACTAGTGGTCCAAAATTGGTGAGGGTTGCAGAAGTCCTAGATATTTGACTGTTTCACCTTTATTGTGTTGGCATACTTCACATTCGGCCACAAATGTCTTGACATCTGATTTTAATCCTTTCCAATAAAAGGATTGTTTCACCCTCTGATATATTTTCAAGAATCCTGAGTGCCCTGCTGAAGGAGATGAATGTGATTCTTCAAGGATCATGGATTTAATAGTGGAACCCTACGGAATGTAAATGTGATATTTCTTGCATAGCACCCCATCCATATATGAAAAATAAGGATGTTTTGATGATCCTCTATTCATATCTTGAATAATTTGAGCAGCTTCAGTATCACCCAACCATTCCTCTTGAAGTTGAGAAATCCATTGAGAACAAGGGCCAAAAATGGCATTAATGGAGACTTCATCTTCATATTTATGGGATAATGCATCAACTACCACATTTTCTTTACCCTTATTATACTCAATGACGAAATCATAACCCAATAGTTTGGTCATCCACTTGTTTTGTTCAAGATAAGAGAAATATTGTTCTAAAAAGTGCTTAAGACTACTATGGTCAGTTTTTATGATGAAGCGACTACTAAGTAAATAATGCCTCCATTTCTCGATGGTGTGTAAAGTAGCCAACATTTCTTTCTCATATGTGGATCGCCCCAAATTTTTCCTGATAGTTGCTTGCTTTCGAAAGCCAAGGGGTGACCATCTTGCATTAATACTGCACCAATTCTTGTACCAGAAGCATCACACTCGATGACAAAGGGTTTACTAAAATCTGGAGTAGCCAATACTAGAGTGGAGCACATAGCTTCTTTGAGTGCTTGGAATGCCTGAGAAGTTGTTTCATTCCATTTAAAATCATCCTTTTTGGTAAGTGTTGTGAGAGGAGCTACGATTTTGCCATAATTGTGTATGAATTTTCGGTAATAACCTGTAAGACCTAGGAATCCCCTAAGCTTTTTGAGGAATCTAGGTAGATTCCAATCTTGAATAGCTTTGATTTTTTGAGGGTCTACTTTGACTCCTTCATGAGATATGATATGACCTAAGTATTCAACTTCTTGGACCCCAAAGGCACATTTGGACCTTTTAACAAAAAGTTTTTCCTTATGTAGTAAATGAAGAACCTTGTCAACGTGGGTTAGATGGTCTTTCCAAGATTTGCTATAAATTAGGATATTATCAAAAAAAATTAGAACAAACTTACGAAGATATGGCCTAAAAACATGGTTCATAAGGCTTTGAAATGTTGATGGAGTGTTAGTAAGACCGAAAGGCATGACTAAGAATTCATAATGTCCTTCATGAGTTTGAAAAGTGGTTTTAGGTATGTCCTCTTCCCTAACCCTGATTTGGTGAAAGCCAGAACGAAGATCCAATTTAGTGAAATAACTAGAACCGTGTAATTCATCTAATAAGTCGTCAATGATAGGAATAGGGAACTTATCCTTGATGGTAATTTTGTTGAGAGGTCAAAAATCTGGACACATGCACCAAGAGTCATCCTTACGACATACCATTACCACGGGTGATGAGTAAGGACTAATGCTAGGATGAATTATGCCATGTTCTAACATTTCTTGTACTATCTTCTCTATTTCTATCTTTTGAGGTTGAGGATAGCAATAAGGACGAACATTAGGAGGAAGACTACCAAGAACAAGATGTATAGCATGGTCATGTGATCTTTTAGGAGGTAGACCTTTTGGTTCATTGAAGACTTCTTCATAATTATCCATAAAAGGTTGAGGATATTTTGAGATAATTTCTTGCATGTCCAAGGATTGAGCATCCATAGAATTTATTTGAGCTATAAATCCATGAGCACCCTTCTTTAATAGCTTCTCCATGCAATGGGAACTCACCATATTGGATGGTGGATATTGAATTCCTTGAAGACAAATAGTCTTCCTGTTCTCCTTCCATTTGATATATAATCTTCGAAAATGAAAAGTAACCTCATCTAACTATGATAACCATTTGACGCCCAAAATAACATCTGCACTTCCCAGGTTCATAATGAAGAGAGTTCCTCGCCAAGTGTAATTTCCCATTTGGATTGAAACTGGAGATGTTCTACCTACACATTGAGCATTTCCTCCATTTGCAATTAAAACTCAAAACTTATCTTGATTGATCATGTTAATATACAAGTTTAATGCTTTAGTAGTTTTGATATCAATAAAGTTATGTGTACTGCCTGAATCAATCAACACATTAATACGCTTGTGCCTAATAAATCCTTGTACCTTGATTGTATGATAAGATGTTAACCCCATAAGTGCATGTACTGAGAGAGCAATAGTGTCATCCTTAGGTGTTGCTTCATTAGTATCTACTAAGAGTTGTTATGTATTTGTGGGTGACTCTTGCTGAGTTATATCTTCTTCTTATTCTTCTTCCTTATTTTTAAATTCTACTTGAAAGGTTTGACGCATTGCACATGCTTGATATCTGGGATGATAAGAATGACATTTAAAGCAAAAAAATCTTGATGATTGTTCATTATTGTGAAAAGGTCGACATAAATTAGAATCATATTTATAGGACACCCCATATTGAAGTTTAGTTTCAATTGCTTGAGCTATTCTGGTAGCCTCATCTAGAGTACATGGATCATGAATGTCGACTTCTTTTCGGATTTTATCCTTGAGACCATGACGGAAAGCAGACACCACTATTGCTGGGTTTAATTCATGTGTGTAAGTAAGAAGACTTATGAAATATGATACATAATCTTCTACTGAACCGGTTTGCTTGAGATCCATGAGGTGGACCACATATGAGGAAGATGAACCCTTATCAAATATTTTAAGGAAAATTTTCTTAAATTCAAGCCACATAAGAGATCGGTTATGTTGAAAAAACTACCATAACAACCATTGATAAGCTTGGGTGCCTAGTTTACAAGATGCATATGCGACTCGACCAGTTTTAGGAATACAATATAAATGAAATATACTATCCATCTTGGCTATCCAACCTCTGGGATCGTATCCTTCAAAAGTGGGCATGTTGGTATGAGGAACTTGGGCATCATGAGGTCATTCTAATAATTGGGAGGTATCACTTGCTGAAGGATCAAAATCAAAGGAAGTTTGTGGAGGTATTGATTTTTGACAAGTATATAAAGGTGGAGGGTTGGAAATGGAATGAGAGATTGGGTTATTTTGTTGTAGAAGTAAATTCACTATCTCATTAATTTGTTGTACTAATGAATACACATTCTTTATGTCTTTTTGTTGTTGCCCCAAACACTCACGTACATTGACGTCTACTATGAGGGGAATTTTAGAAACAAGGTCTTCTTGATAAGATGCATTACCATTGTGGTCGGGAGTAGGGGGGATGTTGGAATTGTCTTGATTTGGAGAAGCCATGGACCAGTGGTGAGGATTAAAACTATTAATTTTAAAAGGAGAGTTATGTTGCGTACCTTTATTTCATGGTTGTCTTCTTGGTGAATTTAGGGACCCTTTGGTTGATTTATCGTTGCATTGTAATCTTCTATTTACTACTCTATTCCACTTGGAAGGAGTGGTTTGATCACTCATGCACTTTGAATTGGCAAAATAATTTTATCTTTTTTTGTCACTGGTTGCAAAAAAAAAATTATTTTCCCCACGACTAGTATGCAAGTGTTTGAAAGTGTTCCAAACATCTAGTTTTCTATGGCTACTCAACGACTAGCATTGTCCAATGGCTCCTTCCTACTAACCAACGGTTAGCTACTAGAAGCTCCCGGTTTCCAATGGTTAGCACTATCCAATGACTCCTTGCTGACCAGTGGCTATCCAATGGCTCCTTCCTACTGACCAACGGCTCCTTCCTTCCTTCTAACGACTAGCAATCATTAATTTTTGAGCAAAATTTTGAAGAACACAAGCTTATACTGAGAGGGGGGGGTGAACAGTATAAGACCTCTTTTTACTTTTTCCTTTATACTTCAAAACAATAAAGCAATATACCCAAAGCAATATCAAAACAATGCACAATATCATCCACAAAGTGACACCAATTTTAACGTGGTTCACCCAGAATGGTTGGGCTACGTCTACAAAACTTTTCTCTAAAATTTATCTCAAAGTTCTTTGGGAATCCTTCCCAATTACAATTTTTATGAGCCTCAGCCCAAAGGAGATACCTTCCCCCAATCTGAATTTATGAGCCTCTGCTCAAAGGAGATACCTTCCCCCAATCTGAATTTATGAGCCTCTTCTCAAAGGAGATACCTTCCCCTCTACTCTAGAAATGATCCCTCAAAATATCAACTGCCTTTACCTCTTGCCAGCATGTGGAACTCCTTTCCGCCGAAGACCTCCTATCCTCAATGCTTAGCCTAAGAGACCTTTGCCTTCTATGATCACGTCCACAGCAGCTCAACAACCTGTACCAAACACAGTCAGTCGGTCTAGTACAAGTCTTCCTCTGTCTGTCGGATCTGTCCAACACTTGAACAAATCAATCCTCTGCACACAAGCCTTCTCAAAGACTTGCCAAATCTATCCTCAGGTTCTTCTCAAATAACCAATGCACCTCTATCCTCATGTTCTCTGATAGAACTAACAAACTCAGCTCACAAGTCCTCTACTAGGACCTGTCCAAATTTGCTTCATAATTTCCCACCGAAACTTGTCCAAAACCTGCTCACAAGTCCCCACCGAAACCTGTCCAAAACCTGCTCACAATTCCCCATCGGAACCTGTCCAAAACCTGCTCACAAGTCCCCATCGGAACCTGTCCAAAAACTCAGCAAGCTCACCAAGAAAAACTTTCTTAGTAGGAAATCACAAGGTAAATTTTTAGAGACCCAATGTGATTTGTCAAACTCATATAAGCATAAAGAGAATTGTTAGAGACTCAATATGATTTGTCAAACTCATAGAATCATAAAGAGAATTGTTAGAGACTCAATATGTTCTATACTCAACTCCCAATCTCAAAACTCAACTCAAATCAACTCAGCTCAAACTCAATCTCAAATCTGAAATCTCAACTCAAAATCTGAAATGGATAGGATAGAATGCTTTCTTTCAAGAACATGAAACCCCAACAATGGCCAACTATGCAAAGAATCACATAACAATGATACTCATGTTCTTTTCACCATCAATTAGGGCTTCAACAACAATGCTCATCAAACAAGGTTCAATCAACACCATTCAGCTCAAAACACAACCTTGAAGCATTTCACAATCAACATCAAGAAAAGGAAACAAGTAGAACTCCTTTTCTCTCCAATATTGTTTGAACAAAAAGCATCCACCAACTCAACTCACAATAGCATAAAACAACTTTTCAATTCATCAAAAAAGAAGTAAGCCCATCACTTTAACCAAGTAAAGAATAGCTTGATTATAACCAATTTAATGAAAGCAAATGTCAATCTCAAATCTGCCCACTTAAGGTTTCACAACTTCACACAAGAAGCAATTATCCTTAAAACATCATGTTTTCATTTCCATAAACAACCAAAAGCACTCTCAACATTACAAGAAAGATTTATCCATTATACACCTTATTTCTCCCTTATTGTCTCATCAAAAATAAATTTTTTCTCTTATAAGAATGCAATAAGATATTTCAACAACACCTTCAAACTAATATTTTATCAAAATAACAACAAGCTTTAAAACCCTTATTACTTCTAAGTTGTTTTTCTTTTAACAAACTTCGTCCATCCGCAACATACACTTAGCAAAAGATTAAATTTGAAAATACCTTAGCCAACATCAAAAAATCGCTTTGGAGAAATTTGCACCCGAAATCTAACACCACTCGCTACGTCCACGATGAAAAACCCTTTTGCGTGATTCGAACGCGGAACCTCCTGTTCGGATAGCGCGCCAACAGCCTAGTCGCTACCGGTGCGCCAAAGGCACCCGATGAGGTTAAAACCTCACACTGTTATGCTTGTCCATTCTGTGCCAGGAAAATAAAACACAGTCCTCCCTTCCTTCTGACGCGAATTTGCAAACGATAAGCTCTATGGCTGATTCGATAAATGACGAGACAAACGAATGAACAGCGGATACGAAAACCGGCGAAGACACACATACAATCAGCGGATTATGAAAACCGGTGAAGACATAGTCGAATTTACAACGAGCAACTCCTTTCGAAAATCGAATGGGATAAATCTTTGTTTTCATCGAGGGGTATTAATATGAATCCTTGCCATAAGCTCTTTGACGTCGACGAGGAGTTTAACACGTCGACGGAGGTCTTGGCTAGCGCCCACCATGTTAAAACATTTGCGCCATGGATTAGGAGAACCCATTGCAAATAATTAATTAATATTTATTTAAAAATAATTAAAGGGAACCTTAACAAGGTTTTTAATTATTAAATAAATATTTCCTCCTGGACCCAATTGCATTAAACTAATGCATCCACTTGTAATCTTTAAACCTGCCAACTTGGGGTTTACAAAAGACCTTTGAAGCTGTCATGCCGAACCTTCATCAAAACAAATTATTTGACATCAAATCAAATTCCTTCGAGAGCTTCTTGACATCAATGACAACTTATACACTTGAACAAAGGCAATGTATCCAAAGTACCCAAAATTGCCAACAAATTTAGCTTCCATCTGCAACCCCCGATGGTCAACCTGAAGTTAAGCAACTAACGCACATGATAGAGCAAATAACGTATGGAATAGCTGCCACTAGAGCGGTCAATGTGAGCACCAAGTATACTCACGTATACACTATAATGCCTTGGTCACTATAAAGTGATGTTTGGTGTTTTCAGGATGAATGTGGGATTAATCCCAATAGTCGATAGAATAAATTCTACTTGTCGAATCTTCACGTGAACTTCACTGGAGGGACAAAAATTAATGGATTTTGTACTTGTCGAATCTTCACATGAATTTCCAAAGAATAAAAAGCGTTACAAAGAATTGAATGTCGATCCAATATTCCCTTAAACATAACCAATTGTGTATGGCCATGCATCGTGTAGTGCGGGAGGAAGGTTTAAATTACATCGGTAATCTCACTTAGCAATGACTAAAAAATTATAAGGCTTCAGTAATATCACTTAGAATTTAATTAAAATGAAAATGTTGTATGCGAACTCCTTTTGCGTGCTTCAGAAACACACATCAACTTGCTTGCATCAATTATATTATTCCTTTTGTTAGTGACTTTCTTCTACGAAACGAAGAAATGAAATTGTTTGCTTGCGTTAATTATATTATTCCTTTTATTTGTACAGTGAGCAATAAAGAATAATCCAGAGACTTAATATCACTCCAAATATCAAAAATGTAATATTGGAAATTTGTTGATACGATGTCGTCTCTCAACCGATTTAAATGAACGACGCTTCATCTCTCGTACTTCTGGAAATATAATGAATGTCTCGATGATGTGCGACCTCACTTCTATAAACAATACTACAATTCCACTATTTTGTTTTTGCATAGAATGCTTCGATGATATTTGATTTTCCCTTAACGTTGCAAACGTTTCACGTCACGATGTGTGAAAGTGTTGTTGTTATTACTATTTTTGTGTGGTGTAAAATATTTGGGTGCGACCTGGAGCTGGACTACTACAATCGAGAAGCGAAATGGTCGGATTTAACTCTCCAACAACGTTGGCTCTGATACCACTTGGTGTAAAACTTACTGGAAAACAATTACTTACACAGATTTACTAAATAAAATCAAATATCTCTTGCCACTTGAGGAGGGCTAAGTCCTTTGCCACTTAAGGAGGGCTAAGTCCTCTAATTACATAGATGAATGATTGTATAAAATTGATGATTAAATGTAAATCACACTATATCTATAAATATGGATAAATCAATAATCAATGAATTAATTGGAAATATAGCCAACTAGCTATATTGGAGTTGTAACAATCACCCATCTTCCAAATATTTTTAAAAGCATCTTTACATTCCTCACTACTTAATTTTATTTCTTGTATTAAAATATCCTCAAAGACTTTAATAACCTATTAATTCCTTAAGAACTCTTTTTTTAGGGGTCTTATTCATACCCCTGATATTCCATGATATCATTTTTATTATCATCACTTTTTTTATTATCAGGTTTACCCCTACTTCTTGTCAACACCTATGATATTTTTATTTGGATTTCCAAATCAATATCCCTTTGAGTTTCTTTTTCTCTTTGTTCATGCTTTGATGGTATTCCTCTCCTTTTTTCATTTTTTCTAACACTCTCATCTTCATCAATCTCTTCTCTTTTTCTATATTGTTCATAATGAGACATATATTCTAAATATGTATATTGCTACATTAATCTAAAATGCAAGGAATGGCCTCATTAGCACTTTCTTCTTTATGTTGCCAAACCTTTAAGTGCACAAATGATCATCTATAGTCATTACTTTATTAAGTTGCCCTGGAAACCCTAAATTTCCTTGGATATCCTTTGTATTCTTTTCTTTATTTTGCTACTCTTGAAACCCTAAAGTGCAATGAGTACACTCTTCTCTACTTTTATTTTTATTTCAAGGAGAAGATTTTTATGCTACTTGATAAAAATGAAGATAATTTATGTGGATTAAGCTTGATATCCTTCACCTTGTTTGCTTTAAATTTTGCCTCCCCATATTTCTTTGCTTTAAAATTTGATTTTTCATCTTCCTTTGCACCTTTAACTCCTTTTGTATTTGAACTTGCGCATTGTACTTCCTCATCCCCTATGCCATTTTTTCTTCTTATGGATGATTCAAGTGTCCTATAATGGATTTTGTCATCATCAAAGGGGACTTTCTTGCCACTTTCCTAGGAATGAAAAACCTTCATTTCACCTAGCTTCTCCTATGATATGATCTCCTTGTTTTATATTGAAGTTACCCTCAAACCCAAAATTTTCCATCTCTTCCTCCATCATTTTCACTTTGTAATCTCTTTCCATGTGTCTGGTTTCATGATATTTTTTGACAATAGATGCAATATTTTCATAAACCATTAGTTGATCTCATTCTCTTGATTCATATTTAATCCTAATAAACTCTAGTAAAGATTTTTAAATATCCATGGTAATATATATTCAAATGTATATAACATGTCTTCTCTCCTTAGTAGTTGGTCCCTCCTAGATGAACTTACCTAGAGTATTTCTAATATTCTTCACAATAATCTTATTGATGAGTTGATAAGGAAGTCCAAAAATCCTAATCCACATCATAATTTTTTAATAGTCTTTGTCTTTATATAAAAAATTTCATTCCATGGTCTTAAATATAATGCACCTTTTTCCCTAAACCAAGGGCTTCTATTTATTATTTTTCTTATTTTTGAGCTAGAGAATATAATAAGAAATATCTTCTCGGAAGAAAAGTCATGGAGTAATTTGAATTCAATCCCTACTTCCACTTGATCTAATTTTAAATCTTAAGTAAAGCTTTTCAATATCCATGAGACTTACATATTAACCCTCTAAATTTAAGAACAATTATTTCATGCTCAATCATGTCATCCTTGATAATCACTTTTGATGTAGTATCTACTACCTAGGCAATATTTGCGATAGATTCGTTAACTAGGGCATTCATACTTCCAACTAAGTCATCCTTACTTCCAACTAGGGCATCCTCACGTTTAGTAAGGACTTTCAAAAATGAAATTTTCTTGCCATGTTACCTAGATATTCTTTACATGAATCCTTTAGTTTTTTAGTTTATCCTAAGATCTAGAAAAAGAAGAAATGGTACTTGCTCATTGATCACACTTTGCTTTCTACTTACTAATTTCTACTCACATTTCCTACTTGCTCCTAGTTCAAACTTGTTCTCAGCTCACACTATTTTATTTTAAATTTTTAACATTAAAATAAACTCCAAATAAATTATATATATTTAAGAATTTAAGTTTTTTAATGAATTTCTATATTATATATATGGAAGGTTGATGATTCAATTGTATTTTTAAAATTGTGTTTAAAAAGGTTTTAAAACAAATAAGAAATTAGAGTTACACGGTATTTATTTATATTATTTTATACGTGTATATAAATTGAGGTTTATCTTAATTGATATTGCAATATTAATGGTAATTTAATAATTGATATACTAAATATGATAATGTATTGGTGTTATAAATTTGATTAATTGTATTTAATTAAATTTATTATAACTTATTAGCATGGAATTAAGTGTTTTGTTGAAAAACAATAGATTAACAAAGTAAGCATTTTACAATCTTACGTAAGAGTTGGTATATATTAACTAACATGTATTCCTTGTGTCATCATTGTTAATAACATTAATAGAAATCATCAAATTTGAATGAAAAATAGTGGAGATTTCATAATATCATCTTGCTTAGGGATAAAAGTTCAAGTCTTACATCTTTTATAAAGTTTTATTATGATATAAGTGTAATGATAGGTCACTACCTTGGGAATCATAATTTTGGAATGTTACAAAATAGTGGGATCAATCTATTGATGCCTTCCCACGTCCTAATTTTTTTGGCTAAGTTTAAGATAAGTACAATTTTATTCCTATATTTTCAATTGCTTCAGGAGCAATCCATTAGCAAAATTACCCAATTGGATTGTAGGAGTGAAGCAATGGGAGTTGTTAGAAAATTGCTAGCAAATTTGAGCAATTCATTCACTTCCTAGAGTGTATCTCTCACTATCCTATAGAAGGGTAAAAATAAAAGCATAAATCCTAAGGAGAAACTTTAGAAAGCAACATTTAGCATGTAGTTGTGCCATAACTCATTTTCAAAGCCTTCTAAACCTTTTAGAGGTATATTTAGAGTCATGTAACATTTGGAGGTTGATCATTTGTTAGAGATGTCACAATTTTTACTTTTACTAGAAGTAATAGTTTCTCACATGAGGTAACATAGGGGTAAACTCCTACTATAAATAGGATCCATGGGCTTCATTATAAACATATTTTGGCCATAATAATTTAGAGCTACACTTTGTGAAACCCACATTATGTTTTATAACTCATAAAATTGGGAGGAAATTGATAAGTCATTTGCTCTCCATCAATGGCATTACCCTCCTAGATTACAAAATATGTGGTCATTGAAGTGTAACCCTTTTTCCCATCTTGTCATTCACCTTATAGTTTTGTATTAATCGAATGAGAACTTTATCATTATTTGGATTCTCATGTGTTTATTGATCACACACTTTACTTGCTATAGTTATGGTGATATTTTCATTTAAAGCCCTTACACTCTAAACTTATCAATTTACTTTTCATGCATTTTAATTTTCCCATTTAATTTTTTTGTTTGTTAATTCCATGCAATTTTATTAGTTTAGGTTAATAATTAGCAAGAATAGTGTGGAGCCAGCCTAAATTCAAAGGTTGGAAGAGCTTGTAAACTCTTCCATCAAATATCTTGTTGAAAGGATGGAATTGGGTGCATTAATCAAATTAGAAGTTAGACCATTCTACAATTCAACATATTTTTAATGGTATACCTAGTGGGATGAATCATTCACCCTATAAAGAAACATTCACTAAAACATCCACCATGTGTCATTTAACATAGTTTTTCTAAATCATCATATGGGATGGATCCTCCTTATTCATCTTGCATTAAGCATTTAACCCATTATCTGGCTAAAATTATTGATTTTGGTACCAAAATTGAGTTCTACCATGAGTGGCAATGATTGGCCCAATATTGAAGGAATTCTTCCAAGATTTTGTACAAGTACAAACTCGCTTCAAATTTGGAATGATTCACTCTACTTGAGCCACTCACTTAAAAATCATCCTAGGTTATCTTTTGGGAATGATTCATTCTAAATCTATCAAACTTGCATAACTTGAATCCAAAGTGATTCATCGAGGCCAAGGTGTTAATTTATCAAACCCAATTCTCAAATTAACTTTAAACTTAATATCTTTTTTGTTATTTGTCTTCAATTTCTATAGGTACTTTGCAAATGGAAACTATATTATGAACTTAAAAATCATAAAACTTTTGTGAATCAAACAATTGAGACAAGATCAAACCTCAAAGTTAACTCCAATTTTGCATCTAACATAAGTAGGAAGCATTTCAATCATGATTTGAGAAAATTCTACCAAGGATCATATTAATTGGTGATTCGTTCCATCTAACCAATGGTTTGCTTTGAAGTAGTAACACTTGTCAAGTAAAATCTAAAGAGCAATTTATCTGGATTTTATGAAGAAGTTTGCTCAAAAATACAAGTTCTTCCCAAATCCTCCAAGGAGAGTGATTCACTCTAAAAATGAAGTGATTCAATTTGAGCAATTCACGTGGCCCTTGTTTATTGAATTTTGAGTTCTATTAGAATTACCTGAGTTTGCTAATAATTTGTTCAATTTTATTGGCAAATTGCTCCATAGACCAAACTAAAAATTTCAAATTTCAACCCAAAAACTAGATTTGTGTAGGTACATATGCACACAACGTCAAGCTTATGAATAGTGCTTAAAGATAAATATTATGTAAAGAAAAAAATCATCTGATCTAATTACATATCAATGAAAGAATGCAAAAGGGAATAGGAAGGAACAAATCATTGTATATGTACATGAATATGACAAGATTGAAGAGATTACTACATATAATATTGCCTTCTCCAAATGTAAAATCCCAATGATCAATCTTGTCAATCAAAACCTATGTCCTAAGAAATTAGTTTTCTCAACTATCAACGTAGTTATTCATCTGCTCTTGAATAAAACTTGGACAAGTATTGGTCCTACTTTGACTCATACAACTCTCTTCATAGAATGACCTTTTATGTAAATAACCCGATGCCTTTCATAATTCACTTAATACAAACCAATATCTAACATCTCTTGATCAAATAATGTCTCCTATTAGCACAATTTTATCCTAAAGTCCACTTAACACATACAATATTCCTCTCAAACAATCTATACCTCCAAATGTAGAATCTTTAGAATATGTTTTTTCCTAAATAGATCTAGGATTTTGCTCAAAATTTGGAAGTGTCAGTCAGTCAAGAAGGAGAACAAAATACCCATGGATAAATTCCACCTTCAACTAGCTAGACATAATAATACACATAACAATTCCCTCCTCCAAACCAAGAGGTTCATCCACAAGGCTTGTAGCACCTTCCTCAATTCCTAAATATGTAAGATCCTTTGAATCAACAATAGGTTTATCCAAATTCATTTCCTCCTCTTTTCCAAGTTCTAAATAATTATTTTCTCTACCTTTCTATACCCCATACCAATATCCTTAAATACCTCCATATCCACCTCAAGGTTATGTGATATATCCTTATCCAATGAAACAAAAATAATAGTATAGTCAACCTCCACAGAATAATCCAACACCTCAACCACCCAAGTCGTAAAACCAACTTCTTAATTGGACCTATCAAGGCCCATTGAATCTAGGAGCCTATTATGTTATCCCACCTATCAATATGAAAAATTTGTCTATCTTTGACATGAACAAGAATAAAATGATGTTAGATCACAACAATGAGTTGTTTACACTCAAGGTAATCCATCACATTCAAAAAGAAGACATTATGGTAATCTTACCAATATATTCATTGTATAAAAAAAAAATTATTATATAGAATTCTACCCTATATATTTTTTTTGGTAAATAAATTATTTCATTTAAACCGGGTTTTTGCGGTTGACCCAAAACCTTTTTACAAAAATCAGCCTCAGGCTGAGGAAACGAAACTTAACCAGACCGAGGATCCTCTATCCTCTACCCTTGCAATTCTTCCTTGACTGGGAGCCTCCATACTGGACATCCCACCCCAGGAAAGACCCATACAACAAAAAGAAACCAAAGCCCTTACAAGACCCAAACAACCACTGGCAGTCAGGCCAAACTCCGAAGATAACCCACTTACAGACAGACAATAAAAACAGACAGAAGCTCTGCCCTAAAAAAATGTAACTTTAGCAATGATGAACACAATAATTGTCAAAACAAAAAAACTCAGAGCAGCATAACATTAAGGAAGACCCTAGTCCTCCTCTTCATCCTCCTCCTCTTGGTTGTCATCTTTTTCATCTTCGTTGTCGTCCATCTCTGGGTTGTAGACCACCAGTTTTTTACTCTGGTACCCCTCGTTGAAGAATACCTTGGTCAATACTTCCTGCAGATCTTGCATCTAGTGGATAATGTTGGCTACCATGTTTAGGATGAACCTCTTCAAATCCATGATTGAGGGGTTAGGACCGTCATCTTCAGAGGTGATCTCCAAAATTTTACTGCTCCCCTACACTTGTTTGTTTTTCAGTCTCAAGGAAGACCTAGTGGGTCATTCTTCAATCCTCAATATTTTCCTTGCAAGACCTCACTTAACACTTGACTCACCTTATTTCCTCTTGGTAGGGGATGGTTTAGGCAGCCCAGGGTTGTCTCTTCCCCTCAAAATTTCACTGTGCATCGTCGGGGGATCCTCAAGGGGTGGGGCAGGGAGTTCGGCTTGGGGAGCATTAAGAAGGACGTATTTGTAAATAACCTTAAGAATGCCTTGATGCATGGGCATGGAGAAACCTTTATTTCTGCAGGAGGAGGTTATAGTATGATTCAGGGAGTTCATTAAGAATTGGGGGATGCTTATCGGGTTCACATACCTAAAAAAATTGACAAAGGCATAATGTAAACTTAGCATAACTTTACTAGGGTCCTCCATCGTGATAAATTCCAACACATTCTTCACAACCACGTTCCAAGGGGTTGGGAGTTCCATCCTTGTGAGCCCGTTCTTTGCCTCCTTGAAGATTTTTGGGTTATCCTTAAACTCTTTTAGCTCCACCTCCCAGTGGTGCTTCTGTCTGTGAATCGACCTCCCCTTGACTGTCTTCCCAGTAATTACCACCAGCATATTTATGTCAATGACAATTTCACATCCTTAGATCTCCACTTTACCATCCTCCCATGACTCCATAACTACGAGCGTAATTTCCTCCTTTGCACCTGAGAATAGATCAAAGAACTAGGTAAAACACCTATCTGTCAGAATTGCCTGAGCAGCTGGCTCCATGACAACCATGCTAGGCTCAATATAGATCATGTTTTTGAAGTTCACTATCAAATTCCTCTTTGGTTTAATTGGAAGCTCGACACTCATGGTTCCTGATGTTCTTCTACAGCGATAAATAATAATAGGGTGGTAGCGCCTTTGGTTGCCTCGATCGTCCATTTTTTATTCCTTGAAAATGATGCCAGGTCTGGAAGCATACCTCCAATCACCGTTATCTTGAAAATCATGCCACTTCAGCATAGGGATCATGCCACCGTATCCCTCATCGCATCTATTAGGATCCATTATCTTAGTAATTATGGGAAGGTTTGACGATTGGTGCCTGGCGAGAAACCAATGCCTCTCAAAAAAGCAAAACCGCTCCTCAAAACATTTGAAAACTCGCACCACCTTCCTCGGTACCTCCTTCTCGCATAATTGTCTTCTTTAGGGATGAATCCCACTACCTTGTAGTTCTGGCTCCTAATTTTTCATGAATTCTACCCTATAATTATGTTACTATTTGGGCATCATTTGTAGAATTGTTCATGCATAGGTTAAGCAATATGGGGAGTAGATATTTTTTTTTGTTTTAATTGAATATAATGTAAATACACCCTCAGGAAAGTATTCATTATTATTATACTATATTTTTTAGGACTTCAAATTTTATTCCACAAAATGCTAGACATAATGAAAAACAAGTGTTGTCATCTTATGTGAAAGGTTTACAATTTAATTTTGATTTGATGGTTTTAAAAAAAACCATTACATTCTAGGTACAACCTTTGAATAAAAAACTAGTTTTGAAGATGTTCTAATTAGGGTAGTAAAATATTATAACCCTACCTATAGGTTATGTTTCCCATGTTACCCTAAATTCATCAATCCCTAGATCTACATCCTCCACATCCCAATGATAACACCTTATCAAGCTTGATATGAGGGAAATCTTAGAAGTGATAAGAACCATGATAAATGAGAATAACACTAAAAAGATGTAATGACAACAACTGTAAAATTAGCAGCCTCAAAAGACTCTCTATCTCACTGAGGACCAAATGCCTTGACAAGGTGTTAATCAAAGTGTTAATCATGTTTAAAATAACATGGCAAATATCAATTTGACAATTAATACATATGGTGTTTTCCATGCAATGGGAGGCATGGGCCTATAGATTGTGTGGTAGCCATAAAGTTTTCCTAGACAAATAGTATGATCGATGGTGTTAGGATTAATACGCTACCATCTTAGATCAAATGGCACCTAAAATGAATCAACCTACATACTAGTAGCCTCAAATAAAATAATTAGTTCTTGCTTTACCAAACCCCAAAAATGTAAATTTTGAAAATTTTGGCACTACTAAAACGGATAAAGAATTTACATTTCAAGATGATGTTGTATGTACAAATCAATAAAAGGTTGGAATCAGAGATAAAAACAAAAGTATTTAGAAAGTAAGCTTCGACATAGAAACAAGTTGAGGTAAACAAAAGAACTATGTTGATCAAGAGATAGAGACCGTTGTTACACTTGAAATAGAAAGGGCTATTAGTAGTTGTACAATAAGAAAGGCAAAAGGAAAACGCTAGAAAAATTACCACATATATGGCCAAATCATATGATGATATTGATAAGTGGGTGGATAAAGAAAATTAATTTAGATAAAATAAATAAATCCACAAAAAAAGGAGTGATAAGAAGAGATACTGACTTTAGGAGGTAAAGTGACACCACAAATATCTTTCTATCACTAGTGAAGGACATGCAATGGCTACTAGGTAGTATAGGATTACTACATGTAGTGAGAGTAGCTCAATTGAATTTAGATTTAACATCATTGAAGAAATGAAGAAGAGACTTTCTAAGGTAAGCATGTTAGAGGCATTATATATTCTTGGCTAGTGAGATCTATTGTTAAAATCCCTAAAAGAACATAGATGAATTTATAACCTACACCAGGACATCTATTAGACATTTAGGTCAATGTGATATACATATTGAATGTCCCTAATCCTAAAATATTGAAGTCATCACCATTCTATGTTGTTAGAATATATATATATATATATTATATTATCTGATACATAAGAAGATCAAGGGTTTCTTAGCCAAATATCATAACAGGAAAATAAAAGCTCATTTATGAAATCTTTATTATGGACAGCAAGTTCCATATTGTATTGTACAAGTTATTTCTATAATCAAAAGTTGTAGATGTTAGTTCTCATGTGTTGTGTAAGTTTCATTGTTGTTTCTTTGGTTCATTATATTACAACTTCATTATATTAGATCTTGTGATTATATTCCTATTATTTTTATATTAAGTATAAGGCTTCAAAAGCCTTTAGTGATATCACAACCACAACAAGTTTACTTGCACAAGTTTTCAAAAGTTGCAAATAATCGAAGGACATTTCCACTAGCTAAGGAAATACTAGTGAAGTTAAGGTATTACCACTAGGTTGAAGAACAACCAATGAATATTAATGATACATATTTTAGAGAACCAACTCAACCTAGGTATTACCACTAGGTTGCAAAGTTTTTTCTTTAAAAGTGATTTAACGCAGCTATTCAAAGGAGACAGTGTAGGATTTTGAAGTGCAAGTTTATAAGCATTTTTCACCTGCATCAAATTACAAAGCCTACACCTACAAAGGGAATTTGACAGCATAGATAAAGAAAGAGAGTGCAATAAAGGGAATTTGATAGCATAGATAAAGAAAGAGCATAAGAGAGTGCAATAAAGGGAATAACAACAGGATAAAGGTATAGTCTCCACTAGAGCTGCACTAAAGGTATCAAGAATACAAGCATTGCCTAGCCCCTAGAGCCGAATGTAAGAATGAAGGTGTAGCATCATTTATTAGTGCCATTACATAGCCCATAATAGCCATTAAGGAGAACTTAAAAGTAGTGTCTCACAGTCAAAAAGAGGAGCATCTAAATGTAGCACAACAATGTCACCCATCACAATCTGAAGAAGGGTATTGGAATGTTGTTCATTGTAGTCTGAAAGAAACACTAAAACATTACCTATCGAATTCCAAAGGAGGAGCATTGGAACATCATTGTTCATAGTCCAAAAAGAGCACTGAGACCTCATCCATTGCACTTATGATTGAAGCATTGAAGCATCAGAGGAAGGTGAAAAGTGAAGACAAATTCCAATCATTGGAGAAGCGCACAAGGTTAACAAATTGAATGTTGATTTAAGTGTAATACTAAGAGCCACTTGGTAGAATCCAAGCATTGTAAATTCTAATTCTCATTGCAGCCAAGGTCAATGAAACATCTCATTCACACGCACCTAACAAAGTCAAATATTACAAGCATTTAGAAAGCCAAACAAATTCACCATATGTAGAGTCAGGTTGACAAGTGAAAGCATGGAAGATGGAAGTTAGAGTGAGTAATTTTCACTCTAAAATGATTCAATTATAGCTACATACTCACTCACTCCCACACATTTGATGCAAAACTAGCCGCCCATAAAATTGCAATATTAGAGACGTTTGATATAGCCCACCATTTGGGAGGAATTTTTAGGGTTTAATCTGTAATTTTTGATTAAATGCTAAAGTTGAGGAGAGAAAGTGTTATTTTTAAGGTTTTATTTTTATAAGTTTTTATAAGTTTAATTGGAGAGATAAGGAATTCTACATCAAACTTAGAAATTTTATATTTGCAAAATTATTAATTTTATAGTTTCTAATTAAAGTAGGGAGTTATAAGGAATTTGACTTCAAAGTTTTTTTGGGGGGGAAAATAAATTTTACTCAAAACCTACAGAGTCATAAGGAATACTACATCTTAGGTACATAAAATATGGATTATTGGTATATATAGTTTTGAGCCAGTAGAAATATGACTGGGAATAAACAATGGTTTAATACACTATGAGAAAAATATGAGAAACCAGTTGCTATAGCAGATAGTAAGACTTATGAGGTAAAAAGAATAGGAAATATTCTATTCAATCTAATAAATGGAAAAGGAATAATTAAAAATGTCTTATATGTTCCTAGATTGACTACCAAATCTTATTTCAATATCTCAACTCATGGACCAAGATATGACAATATAATTCAAAGTTATCAATGGAAGAAAATAATGTCATATTATCAAACAAGGGAAAATGATAGCTTCAGGTTCCTATAAAGATAGTCTATTTACTTTAGATACTACTACAAATTTGGCTCTTTCAGTGAAAATATCAGAGACTAAAGAACTTTGGCATAAACGTTTAGGACATACTAGTGCATCATCTTTAAATGAGATGGTTAAATATCAAATGGTAGAAGGAATACCAAAACTTTCTTGGGAATCTATTGTATGTCCAGAATATATAGCATAAAAACAACATAGAGTACCTTTTGAACTTTGTAATCATAGGTCTCAACTACTATTGGAGTTAATATATACAGATTTATGGGGTTCAATGAATATTACTAGTATTGAAGGACATAAGTTTTTTTAATTATTTTTTGATGACTACACTAGAAAAATGTGGATATACTTTATGAGGTATAAATATGAAGCATTTGGTTGTTTTAAACAATTCAAACTTCAAGTAGAAAAATAATCAGGAAAGACTGTTAAAATTCTTCGTTCAAACAAAGGAGGTGATTTTTTGTCAAAAGAATTCAATTTATTTTTAGAAGAAAATAAAATAAAAAGATAACTTACTAAAATATACTCACCACAACAAAATGGAATTGCAAAAAGAAGAAATATGTCTATAATAGAAATGGTGAGATGTATGATAAAATATGCTCATCTTGATCATCAGTACTGGGCAAAAACAGTCAAAATAGTTGTATACTTACAAAATAGATTGCCTACAAGAATACTCAAGAATGTTACTCCAAAAGAAGTATGGTTAGGACAAAAACCAAGTATTGAAAATTTGAGATCTTTGGATGTAAGGCTTATATGCATATTTCAAAATGAAAGAGAACAAAACTAGATGAAAAATTTATGTTTGGTAAATTTATTGGTTATGATAATGAATCTGCATGGTATAGGATAATTAATCCACTTACAAAGAATTCTACATAAGAAAAGATGTAATTTTTTATGAAAAAATCAAGGATGAAACTAAAGAGTGGAAAGATGATTAAAAAATTATTCTAAATGTTTTAAAAGAAAATATATCTAATGAGGAGGTAGAATCAAAATCTCAAGATGAACAGAGTAAAAATACATAAACTTCTACAATTTCTCAAAGGAAGGAACCAATATGGCATAGGAATACACTCAGAGAATCAAATTTAGAACAAAGACCAGATCTCACTACTACAAGACCTCTGACTCATAGTCTAAGTAGAATAAGCAAAGGATTGCTAAGTACCATGATAGAACCAAAAACAACACTTCAAGCATTAAATCATTCAAATTGGAAGGCAGTTATAGAATCAGAATACTCATCATTGGAAAGGAACAAAACATGCAATCTAGTAGAATTACCTCCAATAAATACAGTAGTAGGTTGCAAATGGGTTTATAATATTAAGTATAAATTAGATGGTTCACTTGACAAGTACAAATCTTGATTAGTAGCAAAAGGATATACTGAAATAGAGGGAGTTGAATATGAAGAAACATTTGCACCAATAGCTAGGATGACTACTATAAAAATAATGTGTGCTTTGGTAGCACATCATGGTTGGAAACTTCATCAAATGGATGTAAAAAATGCATTTCTAGATGGTGATATAGAAGAATTATATATGTCACAACCAGAGGGGTTTGTTGTTAAAGGTCAAGAACATAAAGTTTACAAATTAAACAAATCCTGATATGGTCTAAAACAAGCCCCCAAAGCATGGTATATAAAAATCAATAATCACTTGTTACAACACAATTTTAAATGAAGTCTATCAGATCCAAATCTATATACAAAAAAGTTGGGAATAATATATTGATTCTCATAGTATATGTTGATGATATAGTGATTATTGGAAGCTCAAAGAATAATAAGTGAAGTAAAAAAAGGATCTTGAAAAATATTTTGAAATGATTGATTTGGGACTTATGCATTATTGTCTTGGTCTAGAAATTCATAAAAATGAAGATAGACTTTATAATTACACAAATAAAATATGCAAGGACTCTACTTGAGAAATACAAGATGAATAATTGCAAGTCTAAAGATACACCTATGGAACAAGGACTTCAATTATCCAAAAATTATGAAACACCTTTTATTCCAGCTACAACTTATCGTCAATTAATTGGAAGTCTTTTGTATTTAAAAAATACTTGGCTTAATCAAAAAATACCCCCATCAAGAATAATCGTATTTGTAAATGAGCTCTAGAAGAGAAAACTAGAGCATCAGTTGGGTAGCCGAAGAGATTTTTGGTTACTGTGGATTTGAATATAATATTTCTGCCCCAAAAGGGTCCAATGGGGACACCTTAGGATCCTCTTTTAGAGAGACATAGTTATTTTGCATATTTGTTAAAGGATAAATCTCCATTAGATACTGAAGAAGCACAAAAACTGCATTAAAAATACTCTTTACGACTACTGAAAATAGATCAACATCTAAAAAAGTTAATGGATGCTTGCCATAGTCAGAATCAAGGCCAAAGATTGTCATTGAGAAAAGGATGGTAGAAGAAACGGTTTTATATAGAGCCAATCAGGATTTGATCTGTAAATTCATGGGTATTTGTCCTACCTTGAATTGTTTACATTCCTAGGTCCAACAAAACTGGGAGCCTCTTGGTGAGTATTCTTTGTGGTTTATTAGCAATGGATATTTTATTGTTAGTTTTTCTTAACTTACCAATAGAAATAGGGATTTTGAATCAGAAAAGAGGAATCATGGTCCATAAGGATTATTTGTTCAACCCTGGAGAGTGGGATTTGATTCTCAAATGGAATCCACTACTGTCCTGGTTTAGATCCATTTGTATGCACTTCCAATGAAGTTTTGGAGTGCGTAGGTATTGGAAATTATCGACAATTTCCTTGGAAGATATTTGGATGTTTCCAAAGACACAATGGAAGGAAACACAATTGTTTATGCAATATTATGTGTAAAAATGGATCTTAGCCAACCTTTGCCGACAGGGTGGAACTTGAACTTGCAGGACTATCTTAGATTCAACAACTAGATTATGAGGCATTGCCTTCAGATGCAGAGTTTACCACAAATATGTGCATTTGGCCCGATCTTGCCCAAATAATATGAACATAAAAATGGAGGTTCCTCTCGAAATGTAAAATCTTCCTAAGGAGGGTAAGTCAACAATCAATAAAGAAACAACCAATATTTCTCAGGGTAAAGAAGCACGGTGAGATGCTTTTGAACAACCCAAAATAAGAAGGCAAAAGAAAAAATATGGTAAAGAGCAAACCCAACTCAAGCCCTCCAATAGGTATGAGATATTTAATGCACTAATGGACCAAGAAGAACAATTCATGGAAGGAGTGGATGGGAATAATAAAAATAATAACATCCATGTTCAAGCCCCTCTTTCATCTCCTCCCATCATAGATTAGGTAATTGAGTGTAGTGAGTTACCGCAATCATAGAGTGCAGGGGTATTGATAGTGCATAACCAAGAGCAACCGATAATTAAGGATGTCATCATGGGCATAGTAGAAAAGAATAGAGAAAGGCCAACTCTAGGGATAACTCAGGTGGAAAAGAGATCAAAAAATAGCAGCTCTCAAGGAGTGGGTAGAAAATCAAATAAGGAATTCATAGCAGTTCAAGGATACAAACTGATCACTAAAATATCGGTGAGACCAATAGATTTTTACTGCTCTCAAGGTAACCAATGATTATACAATCATGGAATTTTAGGGGTTTAAATAGTAGAACCCATCAATCTATTGTTTGAAGACTCTTAGAAAAATGTAAAACATATTTTTTGCTTATCTAGGAGACAAAAATGTCGTTGGATCTTATGTGTAAAACAATAAATAGACTTTGGAGGGGTGTTGGTCATATGGAAGTGGTTACCCAAGGGGCCTCAGGGGGGATAGTTACTTTTTGGAACTCTCTTGAATGGACTCCAATAAAAAATATAGCTTGGAGGGGTGTTCTCACATCACATTTCAGGAACAATGTCATAGCTGAATATGTTTTAATCACAAATTTTTATGGGACTCAAAACTTAGATGGTCAGACGCATCAATGGAAATTTGTGCATAACATGAGAGTCTCAAGGGAAGAGTTAGATTATATTATTGCTAGGGATTTTAATGCTAAAATATCCTCTAGAGATTATAAAGAGGGAACCCTAATTTTGGACCTAGGGGATCGACTTATGATTGACCAAGTATAGGCATTACACTTGGTGGATATTAAATGCCATAGAATCTATACTTGAACTAATAAGAGGAGGAAGCCACATAGTAGGAAGGTGAAGTTAAACCATTTTTTGGTTTCATAGAAGGCATTTGTAAAATGGAATATAAAATTTTAGATTTTGGAGGGTATAGTTTCATATCACTTTCCCATTTTGTTGGAAGGGGGGATCAAGACAGTGCAACATCACAAACCATTTAAATTTGAAAACTTTTGGTTAAAAAAATATGAACTTCGAAACAAAATTCCATAGTGGTGGGAAGAAGGTCACCCAACATATGGACCAACAATGTTTAGATTCCATAAACAGCTTCATTATGTCAAATATCAACTGAAACAATGGAGGTGAGCTAACAAGATAGACTTCCAGGTCCAAAGAGCTCCATTGGTGGCCAGATGGGATGAGGTTCAAAAATACTTTAGGGAAGGAACAATTATAGAGCAGCTCAAAGAATAGGATGATGTATTGCATAAAGTGATTAAGGACATTGACAACCAAGAGGAGACCTACTGGAAACATAGAGCAAAAACCACTTGATTACTAGAAGGTGATAAAAATACCAAATTTTTCCATCAGGCTACCTATGCTAGGAGACAAACGAACAACATGGAAGCTCTTCAATATGAGAATGGACACTCCTTTGATACAATTCCAGGTATGCATTTCCATTCAATGGATTATTTTTCTAAACTATTTAAGGAAAGTATGGTGCAAGATGAGGCTCAAAAAGAAGTTCTTGCTATCATACCCTCTATTATCTCTTAATAATAAAATCATGCCCTAATTAAACCCATTGATAGAGAGAAACTAAATAATGTAGTCTTTGGAATGAGCATCGGAAAAATACTAGGTCTAGATGGCTTTCCAATTGAGTTGTTGTAGGCCTTCTGGGACAACTTGGAGGAGGATGTAATGGTTGTTATAGAGGAGTCCAAAGGTAGTAAAATAATGCTTAAATCATTAAATCATACTTTCATTGCCTTAATTCCAAAAGGGGAGGAGGGGGTGCATATTTTAGACTATAGACCTATTGCCTTATGCAATGTCATATACAAAATAATCACAATGGTTGAGTGATTAAAACCTCTTCTACATAGCATTATCTCCTCAAATCAAGGGGGTTTTATAGAGGGTAGGAAGATCTTGGACGGTGTGGTTCTAGCTCAGGAGGTAATCCATTCAATGCAAACATCTGGTAATAGAGGAATGTTCATAAAATTGGATATGTCAAAGGCTTATGATAGGGTGGAGTGGAGATTCTTATCAAATATGATGGGAGCCTTTGGTTTCTCTCAGGATTGGATATAATGGTTTATGAGTTGTGTTTCTACTCTGACATACTCAGTGTTAATCAAGGGTCTTTTCTCTCAGGATTGGATATAATGGTTTATGAGTTGTGTTTCTACTCTGACATACTCAGTGTTAATCAAGGGTCTTCCCTCGCAACCGTTTGGAGATACTCGAGGTCTTCGTCAAGGGGATCCTTGTTCCCCCTATATTTTTCTCATATTAGCTGAAGGCTTGGGTAGAATCATATTGAGGAGAAGATAACAAGGTTTGCTAACAGGTATCAAGGTGGATGAGGAAGTTTTGACTCACCTACAATTTGTGGATGACACAAGATTGGTGGGAGTGGTCAGCTTCAGGAAAGAAATAATGATTAGAGATACACTTAATGTCTACCTTAGGGCTACAAACCAAGTCATCAATGCTAAAAAATCCTAAGTGGTATTTTTCAATCTTGATCAAAGGCTTCGGGATAGAATTTTAGAGATCTTGGGATTCACAAGGACTTCTCTTCTAGTGGTATACTTGGGGGTCCCTTTGCATTTTAAAAAACTAAAAATAGATATCTAAAGGAATATTTTGGACTATATTAAGGAAATAATTAATCATTGGTCTCACAAATGGTTAAGCTATGGGGGTTTATTAACTTTTTTATAGTCAGTCATTCAGGCCATGCCAATTAATAATTTTTCTATCCTTGCTGCCCCACATACCATTAGGAAAGAGTTGGACAAGATGGCTAGAAAAAATGAGAGAGTAAATGGGCCTTAGTAGGTTGGGAGAAAGTAAGCCAAACCAAGTTAAAAGGAGGTTTAGGACTGATAATATCAAAGTTAAAAAATAAAGCTTTGGTTGGAAAGCTTTACTGGAGGTGGATTTCCCAACCAACTTCTTTATTCAGTAGAATCTTAACTAGTAAATATTTGGGACAAGTAAACCCAAATGAGGTGGGTCATTTCTCTTTGGATGGTAATGGATCCTTAGTGTGGCAGGCTCTTAAGTTAGAATCTCAGGTAGTAAAAGATGGATTATTTTGGAAAGTGGGGAGAGAGGAGAAGACACGATTTTGGATAGATTCATAGGATCAATACCCACCTATCATTGTTGAATTTCCTAAACTACAATCAATAAAAATAGCCATGAAAACCAGGGATTGGGTTCAAATTAAAAGTTATTTTAACACTATTTAGTTGGGGGGTTATAATTTTATGCGGTTTAAGAATTTGGATGAGTGACCAATTTTAATCCCTTCGAATTTGACACCCATCATGACTAAAATCTTGGCAGAAATATTTCTCATAGGTAGAGATGAGGAGGATAAATTATCTTGGAGCTATGGGAACCTTGGTGTCTACACAGTGAAGGATGGATATAATAAGATCCTTCCAGAGTCTCCTTCTCATGTATATCAGGTTGAGGATTGGAGAAATATTTGGTAGTCCAAGGGTTGGCCGAAAGTAAACTTTTTTTCCTGGCAGTTCATGCATAATGGAATTCTTACTTTTGATAATCTCAGATGTAGGGGAATCATTGGTCCATCTCAATGTGTTTTATGCTAAAAGAGTGAGGAAACAACTAATCACTTAATGTTTGAGTTCCCATTCATGCATCAGATCTAGGAGAGATGGTTTTTATATTATAAAATTCGAGTTAATGGTGATTTTTTTTTTTTGGTAGATAAGACACTATAGCATTAATACCGGGTTTTACAGGTTGACCCAAAACCTTTTACAAAAATCAGCCCAGGGCTATTGATGAACATATCCTTACTAAGGATCCTATATATATATAATCTACATGCTGCCAAAGCCATTACATTCGGTAAGGCACATAGCCTGTTATCAAAAAGAAACTTCCCATACAACACTTTGGGTATACCCCGAGAAAACACACATGCATCATAATTATAAAAAAGAAACAGACATGGATCCCTTCCTTGAGACAATGGAGAAAAAAAAAGCTGCAGACACACATAACAGAGTACGAAAAAACTCCCACAAGCTCTGTATTGACAGTTACTCTTAATAATTCTTTGATAATTGTTTTCTTTTGTATATGACATGCTTTTGTACCACATACTATCTTGGCCAATCAGCCTTGGAGAAGTGAACCTCCTGGCTAGATTTATGGTGGTGGCTATCTGGTGGTCCACGTGGCTTTGGTTCAAAGTCTTATATTGTTGTTTCTTTCCTTCCCTGTGATTATCAACCAACCTCAAATTACTAAGATGGCTAGTTGGAAACCATCCCCGGAAGGTTGGATTAAAATTAATACTGATGGAGTTGTAAAAGGTAATTCGAGTAGAGCTGGAATTGGAGTGGTTTTTCGAAATCATGTTGGAACGATGCTCTATTGGGAACTACAAGGCTTTGGAAGAGCAACAAACAATGAAGTGAAAGCCTTAGCTATCAAATCTACTTCTATTTGGGCAGTAAAACAAGGTTACAAGAGGATAATCCTAGAATCAGATTCTCAAATAATTGTTGGAGCTCTAGATTGGATGAGGAACTTTACTTTGAAGACATGGAGGTTGAGGATTCTTGTCACTCAAATTAAGGAATTGTCGATGGAATTAGATGATGTGATTACAGTTTATGTGAGTAGAGATCTAAATAAAGAGGCAGACTTCTTGGCTAAGATGGGTACTGAGAAGGAGGTAGGGGTTCAGTGGCACGGTGGCATGGCTATTGAGGATGAGATGATTAGGTAGGTTGGTGAGCAAATCCAGTGTTTAGCTAATTTAGAAAACCATTCCAGAAATATGGTTTAGGATATTTGTGCTCCAATGTAGATCTTCTTTTATAGTTTTAAACAGGTGAACAACCATTGTAGAAATATGGTTTAAGAGATTTGGCTCCAATGCAAATCTTCTTTTATTGTTGTAAATATGTGTTATCTTTGGCTAAGGTTGGGAGAAGTCTCATGCCAACTTGTAAATGATATTTATTTTAATACAAGTTTTTTCAAATTATTTTTCAAAAAAATACTTGGCCTGATCTATTTTATATTGTAAATTATCTTTCAAGATTCATGCAACCAAGAGAGAGTAATTAGAAATATACAAATATGATACCACAATATATCAATAAAACTACAGATTATCGAATAACATATATGAAGGATGTTAAATATTTTTGTCTACAATGCTATTTAGTTTCTAACTATTTTGGCTCTATTGATGATAGAAAGTATACATCAACGTACATTTTTTTATCTTGGCTCAAGACCAATATCATGGCACTGTAGAAAACAACATGCAGTAACACAATCATATACTGAAGAAAAATATTTTACAACAAGAGATGCAACTTGTGAAGCTTTTTAGCTATAATATATACTATCAAACATGATAATTAAAAGAACTCCAATTCTAATACACTATGATAAACAAGGAGTACTAAATTTGATCAAATATCCAATTGTACATGAATAAACTAAACATATTGAAGCTTAGTGCCACTTTATTAGAGATCATTTTCAAAATCATCATATCATATTGAAGCATATTCCTACAAAAGAACATATTGTAGATATTTTCACAAAGGCTTTAGGTCAAAACAAGTTTCAAATATTCAGATATCATCTATGTAGATCAAGAGAAGCTCATCTCAAATAATGTAATACAGGGGGTGTTAGAATATATATATTACATTATTTGATACATAAGAAGATCAAGGGTTTCTTAGCCAAATATCATAATAGGAAGATCAAAGGTCATTTATGAAATCTATATTATGGACTTCAAGTTCTTATTGTATTATACAAGTTCTTTCTGTAATAAAAAGCTCTAGGTATTGGTTCTCATGTGTTGTGTAAGTTCCATTGTTGTTTCTTTGGTTCATTATATTGCAACTTCATTATATTAGATCTTGTGATTATATTCTTGTGAATTTCATATTAAGTATAAGGCTTCAAAAGCCTTTATATGTGATTTTAAATATTGAAAACTATCTCTTAAGAAATTGTATAGTGGATTAGGGGGCAGTTGTAATCGTGATACCAAAACCAATCTGTGAAGAGATGGAATTACCTTACACTAATATAGATAGGCATGTAATCTAGATGAATGGTACCAGGGTAAATAATGTGGGAATTCTAAAGGATCCAATCATGGCCATAATAAAACATTCGAAGTTGTTGGATTTGCAAGAGGTGATAGTGGTTGATCTTCCCTCATCCTTTGACATGTTATTTGGAATATGGGTGCATAAGCTATCAAGGTATGGGTACCCATATATGGAATACACTCGCATGAAGGTGCCCCATGATGGGAAAATTATCCAAATTGAGAATGAACCTCCATGTAACTACTTATTGCATAAAATGGATGATGATGTCATAGTGCCTTGGAATGATTTCCTACAATTTGTGGATGCTAAAGTGTTAAAAGGTGACTAAATATCCAAAATAGACATGATAATTGATATGCTCCAAGACAAAGAGAATCTAAAGATAAATAATAGAGTCTAAGCTTGGTAATTGCCTTATATCAGAAGAACCATCTAACATCACAACTCTCATAAGCTAGTACATACATGGATATGATAAAGCATGGATAACATATTTTAACGGTATAAGAGCAAAAAAATAGAGTAGGTGTAGTCATTCAATTCATATGCCCGTAAGGTACAAAAAATAATTTTGCATATCAATCACTATTCAATTACATAAATAATGTAGTTGAATATAAAGCATTGTGTATTAGCTTAAGTAAAGTTGAGAAGATGAAGATTAAGAAACAAATATATTTGGTAACTCTAAATTAGTCACAAGCCAGGTCGATTCCCAATATGCCACTAAGAACAAATATTTGAATTCAAAAAAACACTGAGTTTAGGATTTGTTAGAAAGCTTCAATACTTATAAATCAAAGCATTTTGAAGGAGTTGAATACCAATGCAAATGAGATAGCAATAATAGCTACAAAATTTTATTCAATTGCTAACATTTGGGATAAACCTAAGAATTGGACATAAAGAAATCCAATATCAAAGTGAAATCCTTCTCCTGCCACCCCATCAAAGTTGTTGAAGGAAAAAATTTGTTACTAAAAGAAGTGCATCAAAGAAGATATTATCCTATTCCAATAGCTCTACGATAAATACAAGGATATTGATGCTTAGTCCTATGAAGATCTAAAAGTATCCAATAGAAAAATCATAGAGAATACCTTTGAGCTAGAACTAGGTGTAAATATTTTCCAATAGAAATAACAACCGATAATCCTAAAATTGAGATAGTGATAAAGAAAGAATATTTTATGCTCCTATAAGCCCAAAATAAATTTTCCATCAAACATTTCACTTGGATTGCCAATTGCATCCTTGTGCAAAAGAAGAATGATGATAATAGTCTATGCATTGACTTCAAGAATCCGGATAAGGAAACACTAAAGGACCACTATCCCCTACCTACCATAGATCAAATTCTACAAAAATTAATAGGATCATAAATTTTGTCAAATTCTAGATGGTTGCTTAGGATATAACTAGATATGGATAAAGGATGATTACTAGCATAAAATAAACTTTACCACCAAATGGGAAACCTTTGTATATTAGAGGATGTTGTTTAGGTTGTCAAACAAAGACATTATTTTCTAATGGGCTATGGGCATTACCTTCATAGGACTAGTTGTGAGATTATTCTCATATACCTTTAGGACCTAAATGTATATTAAAAATATTAAAGTAATTATATTGAACACCTAGAGTCTATTTTCCAAAGTTGTAGGGAATATGGTATCTCACTCAATATTAAAAAGTCCATCTTTATGGTCCAAGAAAGTAAATTTCTAGGATATCTAGAGTCAAAACATAGTCTAGCTATATATCCTAATAGGATAAAGTGCATTGAATATCCCCCTCTACCCACATTGATCAAAGAAATCTGGTCCTCGTCAAGTCAAATCCATTTCATTGACAAGTTCATAATCAATTTTATGCAATTGGTCAAAGCAATCACTAATATGTTGAAAAATGATGCAATCCTAGTTTGGATTGGTGAAGGTAGAAAAGGATTTTTAGATATAAAAAATTCCATAACCAAATCCCTAAGCCTAGTCAATCTCAAATTCTCCAACATCTTTAGGGTATATATGTTTGGAATATATAACAATATTGTTATAGTTCTAACATACAAAAATGACATAAACAAGGAACGTTGTCTCTTATTCATGATCCAAGTCCTCCATAACTATGAAGATAGATATACCTTATTCAAAAATAGGTACTTGTTATCATGAAAGCTCTTAGAAAGTTTAGGTATTACCTACCAAAGAGCAAGACCACCATCTTCATAGATCACTCTAATGTTTTATTTGTTGTACTTCATGGTAAATTAAGATAAAATAGGGCTAGGTGAATAAATAAGTTTCAAGAATTTGATATAGAAATAAAACCCACCAAGCTCATCAAGGGTAGAGCCTTATGTGAGAATTTGACAATGTTTACTCCAAAGGACCAAATTGCCCAGGTAGAAGAGGTAGAGCTTGATGGATAGGAAAAATGGATGGAAGATATATATATATATATATAGATACATGGTATCTAGACAATCCCTAGAAGGAATGACACCTAAAGAAAGGATTCAATTTAGATAGAAATAAATGCATTTTATATGGCTAGATGGTGTTCTAATCCAAAAAGGATATGATGAAATCATGTTGATCGATGTTGAAGAGGAAAGGACAAAATTCCTTATTATGGAGTAACATGATGAGGAAGAATATTATTCTATTCCAACCACAACATAATCTTATGGATAGGCTAGTATTGACCTACCATATTTTTTGATTTTTTTCAATAGGTCAAGAACTACAAATCTTATTGTATATTCATGGGAAGGAGAGAAAAAGTGTCAATGTCTCTAAAATCCATCATTGTTATAAAATCCTTTGAACAATAGGGTCTATAACTCATTGGAAATATAAGTCCCTTGTTCTGTGTAGGGTATGGATGAGTCCTTACCATGACAAACTACTTAACAAAGTGGGTGGAAGTAGTGCTTATAAAACCTACTAATCAAGAAGCAGTCATCCAATTATTGGAAGACATCATCACTAGATTTGGGACATCATCTATAATAATAATCAATAATGGTACTTCAAGGGGACCAAAGTGATAAAATTTTCCCTAGAATATAGGTTCTTGCTCAAGACATCCTCTAATTATTACCCCTAGGTAAATGGACTAGAAAAATCCACAAATAAGAACATAATAAGGATCTTAAAGGAACTCATCAAAAAAATCATAAAAATATTGGCACACTAAACTATGGAAGGCACTTGGAGTAGGCCAGGTGATGCCTAAAGCCTCTATGGGGTCATCTCCTTACAAGCTATTCTATAGGAAAGAGATAGTGCTACCAGTCAATTTAGAACTCCCTTACCTCTAAATGTCACAATTGAGCTAGAAGACACCAAATTCAAACCAATACAAACATGACTAAATGCACTATTGGTCTTAGAAGAAGGATAAAAGGTATTCAAGAGGATGATCCGACATCAAGAAGTGGTTAAAAGGTGGTTTGATAAACAAGAAACTAAGATGGATTATAAGGTGATTTACTATTCAAGTGGGATGAAGACAAAGCTAAATTAGAAGGTCACTAGAAATTTGACTCCCTCTAGAGTAGACCCCATCAAATTCTTCAAACCAGGGTCTGAAAACGTACATGCTTACCACCATGGACAAAAAAATATTGCAAATTTTAGTGAATAGGTAGCACCTTCAAATCATTTAACAAGAAATCAAGCTAAAATAAAATTGTGAATATTTACATAATTTCCTTTGCAACTATTATTTTCCTAGTTATTATTTCCTTCTTTGTTATTCCTTTTCTTCTATAAAATCCTAGTTTCCTACCCTCCCATTCTTTCCTTCCTCTTAGGATTTCTTCTTCTATAAAACGAGATCAAATCCATATCTTTAGCAAGCTCATGTCATGATGTTGTAAGGATGATAATGTGTCTCATTATTAATAAAATAGAAGTGATCACTCAATTGGGAATTTGCTTGTTTGAGTGAAGGAATCACTCTAGAAGCAATAGGATTAAGCATTGAGTAACCCACCCATATATGAATTAATCCAATGAGAAAATTGACCCTTATTGAGTCAACCTACCTTGCCTAACCATAAATATAGGATGCAAGCAATTTAGGGGCTATATAACTTACAACCCCACTTAATAACCTCAATATATTCACTCTTGTCTTGCATGTTTGGACCCCCTTACTGGTGCCCATATAGAAAATGTAAAGTAACCCTTGTACTCCATGTTGTGTTGTATAAACCTCACCCTTCTCAAACATGGTCTACTAGTCACACCTCCTTTGTGGGAACCACATCATTTTCCAATCGATGGGTGCAAGTAAAAAAAGGTGTAAAGTAGTTCAAAATCACCTATCTAATTGACCAAGTTGAGTCTCAGGTGAATTCCTTGAATGAAATAGTTTATTCTAAAAGGGTAAAGGGGTCAAAACTAAGAATCACCAAATCCGCTTTATCATATCAATCATTATAAAGAATGATCAGATCACTCCCATATCACCAAACCCCTATGTCAAGATCTTTGCCAAGGCTCAAAAGTGTAGAATGACTAGTCAATTGCTAGAAAAATTAAGTGAATCACTTGTTTTATATAACCGTTCACTCCAAATAAGAAATAAAAATTATGTGAGCATAAAAAGAGTGAATCATTTCATATTATAGGTTAATCACTCACCTTTCATAGCAAATAACTTGTGTAAGCTATTTTTTTAAGTCCTCTCTTGAGGAGTAAATCACTCTATTTTGTGAGCAAATCACTCGATAAACTAGGAAGATTGCTCTAAAACCCTTAACTAGGTATTTTCTTTTCATCAAGCTTCCAAAATTCATCTTTTTCCATTTTGATCATCATGAATACCTCATCTTCTCCCACAAGCCCATCCAGAGGCCAATCCAATGTTACCACCTTCCATACCCCAACTACATCTACTACTTCATCATTAATCCTAGGATTGTCATAAGAAGCAAGGTCCTCTAAGGGAAAGAGTAAGAGTCATGGAGCAAATAGAAAAAGGCGACCTTACTCTCCTACTTAAATACCAAAAGAGTTATTTGATAATCCTTACAAGAGAATTGAGGAAAAATTCAAACACTAAATTGGTGAAGTCAAGAAGGAAGCCTTGAGGAGGTATAACCCAGGTCTACAACTTGACTCTTAAAGGATAAGCAAAATATGGATCTCAGGCCTCACCATGAACCTAGTCCCTCATGTATGAAGCTACCCTTGGTTGATCAAGGTATGTTTAGAGAGGTATGCCACCATAGGAAGAAGCTTTAGGTCATCTCAATAGAGTGAGAAGCATCGCTACATTAGAGAAGGTGATATAAGAAAAATATTGAATGTTGTTGATGACCCAACAATGTGGGTCTCATGCAATACCAAGACATAAAATACTTCTATTATAGATGCAACATAAACTATTAGAGAGACTTATTGATTCTCCACCTGTAGAACCTAATGAGGCAATTGACTTCAATCTTCCTCTAGAGTTAGAAGTTTTCAACAATGATGTCTAGAGGGTGCTATCAAAGATAATTGTTATACTTGGGGAAAGATCCAATACCAAAAGTTATGAAGAGCACATTGTCATTTTACATGCATTCAAAACATATCTAAGGCATTTTCAAATGCTTAAATATGCAATATACATAGTAGACCATATGAATAGTAAATTGAAGGAGTTTAAGGAGTTCACCTACACCTCCTACCCGGTTAGGTCAATACTATGTTAGAGTAAAAGTTGATTTTCAATATTACAACTAGATTAGGAGGGTATATGGGGAACCCCTCTCTATGGTGGAATGCATTGACGTATCTTCTTGAGAATCCTATAAAACTTCTTACCACTATGATGAAGTGTATGAGGTAATTATGGAAATGATGAGAGGGAAAGTCCCAAAGCTGTCAAATGAGACCAAGAAAATATTAAAATAATTAGTGACTCTATGGGGTTTTCTATTTTATATTATCACAATCCTTCATTTGCCTCTATGGCTTATTATCCATACCTTTTGAGTTGCCAATATTTGTTCCTATCTACGTATTCAATCTTGAATACACTAGGCAACTAAACTACAATAGACCTAAGGTACTTTAGGGGCCATAATAAAACTACCTTCTACTCACTCAAGAAGTCAATTATGAAGATCACCCTTAACCTACAAGGGTTCTACCAAGTGATCAAAGATAAATTAAGATATGGTGGCTAAAACAACTTCAAGATAGGTGGTCATATGACTCGATCATATACTTTAGGGATAAGTTGAAATTTAATAGTTTTGATACCTTCTTTATGCATGAGAAGAGGTATTGTATTGAGAAGGCCAACCCCAAAAAGGAGTTAGCTCTTACCAACCATGTTTATTTTTTTCTTAGTAACATAAACTATCATATAGGTTAAGGAACAATTGACTGTAGGGAAAATATTCCAAGAAATACTTAAGCTTTTTTCCACAATATCGGTGTCACATGCACAACAGTTAGGGATAAAATGAAAGGGTTTAGTTAAGAAAATCAACAAGGTCCTTTACACTTAGGGAGACCTATAGGCTTGTAAAGATGCATTGGCCTCTTTGAAAGCCCCTATGCAAGAAATGATCAAAGATATTCAATGACTTATTATTTCTAGACTACTAGATGTTTTTAACCCATAAATGAAACTCCCTGATGATGATATCATTGATGCAATATACAAAGAGAATAGAGATCAGACTTATTCAAAATATGTAATTGAACTCTACAAAAAGCTAAAGCCACTTTATTCCAAGATGCAATAGCTAAAGGGAAAGCAAGATAAGTTATTAAAAAACTCATATGGGGATCTTATATGAGAAGTGAAGGACTTAGCCACTATTCAACTACCAATAGATGAGGAATGAAAAAAGCTACTAGGGTTGTTGTAAAGGATTGAAATTTTGTACCAGAGATTCTAATTTTGAAGACTTCATACCCAAGGACAAAGGAAGGATCTAGGATATCTTGCCAATTGAGCTTAATACCCTTGAAGTCATCATAAATGTAGTGATAGGCCACTACCTTGGGAATGGCAGTTTTGAAAGGTTACAAAATAATGGGATCAATTTGTTGATGCCTTTCCAAACCCCCAAATTTTGGATAAGTTTAAGACAAGTACCAATTTTTTCCTGAAACATTGATTGGTTCAGGAGCAATACGTTAGCAAAATGACCCAATTGGCTTATAGGAGCAAAGTTCTAAGCAATGTTGGCAAATTGCTAGCAAAGTAGAGCAATTCACTCACTTCTTGGAGTGAATTGCTCACTAACCTATAGAGGGGTAAAAAATAAAGACACGAATACTAAGGATATTCTTTGAAGGTGAAATTTTGGTATGTATTGAAATTATAAATCATTTTAGAAGCCTTCTAGAGGTATATTTATTGGAATGTAACATTTTAAGGTGTATCATTTTGTTAGAGATAACCCCAAATTTTTACTTTCACTAAGAGTAATAGTTTCATTATAAGTAACTCAAGGGTAAAATCCTACTATAAATAGGAGTAATAAGATCTATTGTAAATATATTTTGCCCATAATAATTTGGAGCTAGACTGTGAAACCCACATTGTGGTTTGTAACTCATGAAATTGGGATAAACTTGATAAATCTTTTGCTCTCCATCATCGGTATTTCCCTTCTAGATTGTAGAATGTGCAATGATTAAAGCATAGCCCTTTTATTCATCTTATTATTTGTATTACAAATTCATCTTAATTGAATGGGAACATTGTTTTTATTTGGATTTTCATGTGTCTATTGATCACACAGTTTTCTTGCTATATTTATAATCATATTTTTATTTAAATCACTCGCACTCTAAACAATTTAAATTTTCAAACATTTTAATTTTTTCATTTTACATTTTTTTTTAATTCCATGCAATTAGATTAATTCAGGTTAGAAATTAGTGAGGATAGTGTGAAGCCAACCTAAATTTGGAGGTTGGAAGAGGTCATAGACCCTTCCATCCAATAACTTATTAAAATTATAGAATTGGGTATATTAATCAAATTAGAAGTCTGACCATTCTTTGAATCAATAATAAAACAATTATTTTTTTAAATTAATCAAATCTAAAATTACATGAGTTAGACCATGATGGGAGGCCACAAAAACTTATGGACCCCTGTAGCCAAAGTGCAACACTCCTAACCAGCAACAAATGTAGTTGTTTTTCAATCCCACAATCTTCAAAAAAAGGTGGAAGAGCAACCAAGTGTAGGGCCACCAATAGTAGATTTACCACTGAGACTCTATCTTGCCACAACCGCACCCCAATAGCTAATATGGACACCAAGGCAAGCTCTCATCCCCCTTATTCTACAATATATTGATGTTCCTATAGTCCCAGGCAAGAGAAATAAGGGGACTATTTACTAGAAAAATGACTCCATCTCTCCAATCCTTGGATGGAGAGATCTAGACATAACAACTTCAACAACTTTGGGATGTTGGAGTTGCTTGAACAAATGTAATATGATGAGGAATCATTGAAGAGGACAACCTTTACATTTGCTCCTAAGGGTCAACCTTGAAGTGATTGGACTAACTTCAAACGTGTATAGGTGGCACACCATGGTCCATGATTTATCAGCAATTTTTAAATCTAGGTCTCATGCATTTGTAGGAGCTGAAATCGATAGAAATTTTTTGTTTTTCATAGTTTTTTAGTTTATCAATGTAGGGTTTTTAATTGTCTACTTTATTTTAATTTTAGTATGATTATTTGTGTAAGTTCCAGATCCCAATTTTAGGTGTTGGATGATTCTCTATGTAAGACCCAAATCCTTATTTTAGGTTTTGGGTGGATTCTTAGGTTGACATCTCATGATGTGCTTTCATACCACCTACCTTTTTTTGTGATTAGTGTAACTATTATTTTTAGTAATACAAAATACTTTTCAACAAAAAAAATCATAAAATTTTTGTCATATGCAATTTCATATTGTTATAGACGATTGAAACAAGCCCTATCCATATTACAATATGATCACCTAGTTGTATTATAATAGCTTGACAATTATTCATGTATTACTTGGTAAGATTTAAACATAGATATTTTCCTTGAAAGGCTAGAAAATTAGACAATGAAACTCATACAATTTGATAATGTTTTTTATTATATTACTTCAACTATTATCTATTTTTAATTGGTTATAAGATATTGAAAAAACCTATATTATAATTACAAACTCTTTAATTATATTAGATCAAATACATTGTCATGAAATCCATAAATATTATAAAAAAAAAAAATTGATTAGATGGAGGGGGGGGGTTGAAAGGGATCCCAAAACCTTTTATAAAAGTGGATGCAAAAGGAGATGGTCTCCACGGGACCAATAACAACAACAAAAAAATATCAGTTCAGAGGGATCCAAGAGATCACCTCGAAGAAGCACAAAGGACATCAACTAAAAGCAAGAGGAATAGGAAAACCTAGTGGAATGCAAAATAGGGGTTGAAAAACCCATGGAGGACAACAAAAAAAGGACTACTATGAAAAATCCAATTTAGTCAGATTGTGGATCTTCGTCACTTCCATCCTCCACCTTATTAGCAACCTGAGAGCATTCTTCCTTTTGACATTTGAGATCATTCATAATTTTTGTAGGTTGTTGGAGAAGGGTCTGGTTGTCTTAGATGTGTTAGATTCAAAGATCAGCATTATTTCAAACCAGCTAGGGGATCAGATATGGACCTCTACTGGATACGGTTTGAGGGTCCACTTGGATAATATGTCTCCTTCGATTGAACAGGGGTTCCTTCAACCTTCACTTTATTTACCTTGGTAGGAGATTCCTCTGGAACTTCTTGGCCATGCTAAGAAGTGGTGGGATTATTTTACTTTCCCCCTGGTATTTTACCTCTAAAAGACCATCATTGAGGCTCCACTTTAATTGACTATAGAGTGTCACCTAAATTTTATCTGAAAGTTAGCTTTCTAGCATATTTGGAAATATCAAGGGAGGTTATCTCCATAGCTCCACCTTCACTCGCTACATATTTATGAGCTTTCTTGACTCTAAAATGAAATAGGGGGGATCAATGGGACTGCTAACACATGAAACAATAACTTTTTGAGACTATTTTTGGAGCATGTGCTTGTAGAGAATCAGGTGTAGGCGTTGATGAATCGAATGCATGGATGTTTCTTTTTTGATATTTTTGATAGAGAGCTCCATTGACCTATATAAATAATCAAGCACATTTATGGTTTTGATGCTCTTGAGATAGTTCAAGAAGGCCAAGTGGAAGCTACAAAGGTGTCAACCTTGTCAATCATGATACACTGCATGGTGGGGATCATGACCCTGTTCCATGGAATAGAAAGGGACTCCTTGATGATTCCCCCTTATCCCTCCCTAATTTTTTTTCTTTGACCACAAAAAAAATTATCTCCTCAACCAATGAACATTTGTCGCAACGAACAACTGCTCCATCATTAGGGAGCTCTGTCACTTCCATAATCATGCACACATTAGCTTTGAATTTGAGGTTGTAAACTTTAACTCAACAATTCTCCCATGACTTAGTAAATCCATCTAACAGTCCTAGGTCACTCTCGTTGAATTTCCTCAAGGACATAAATCCATAGTTGGCCATGATTTCCTCCATAGTCGCATTGAGCTAAAGAGAGACAGGTTCTAGAAGGGGTATCTCCAAACAATACGAACTTTCTTTAGGATTTACAGTGTATTTTTTGTTATAGTATATTACATCATTTGGGTCATGCCAATGTACCACCTTGGGTACATCATTAGACTAGGAGTTTATCTTAGGTTAAGTGGTTACTTGAGGAAGAAGTAAAAGGACAAGTGTCCTTAGTTAGTTGTGCATGTGCACAAGTGTCTATCATGCAGAATGCACATGTGTCCTTAGGGTAGGAAAGTGAAGAGTCACATACTAGTATATATGTGTGACTTAGCATTGTAATAAACAATGAAGCATACATTATTTATGACATGCACTAGTAGAGCAATAGAGAGATATACTATATCAAGTTCCTATTTTCATGAGTTTTCATTAATGGTTGTTGCATAAGTTATTTCACAAGTTTCTCATGTTATTTACTTGCCTATTAGTTAGTCATTATCATAGATATAACATAGCTTGCTTATTTCATCACTTGTGGTTGCATTTCCTTCAAGTTTATAGCTTCAAAAGCTAACAGTGGTATCAGAGCACATAGTAGATCAAGAGGAAAAAGGAAGAGTCATAAGAAATATTGAAGAGAAGCTAAAGGAGAAGGCTAGGAAAGCCTCATTGAAGAGATTTTAGGAAAATATCTAACAACGAAGAATTGAGATAATTATTGCCATCCGACAACAAGCCCAAGGGAGAAGGATTTGGCAAGAAGTTTGCCAAATACTGGAGGAAAGTTGAAGCCACAAAATCCCAATTCCAAGCAGCAAGTTACAAGATTTTCAAAACTACAAATAGGTGGGGTAAAGAGCTATTTTGGATAGTGAGGAAGAACTACAAATTCATCCAGCAAGGGGTAGCATTTAGTTGATTCAAATCACCAAGAACTTCACCATCAAATCAAGGTTGAAAAAGTATGCAACTTAGGTGCAAAAGGTTCCTTATTTGAACTCTTATATTCAAATTATTATTAAAAATATTAAACACCAATTTTGAGGTTTAGAAGTTGCATGAGAGGTTTCATAGTTTAAGCCTTCAAGGAAGTGCAGAAGATAGTCTCTACAAGGATAAAATATGCACATAAGAAATAGGTGTTAGATACATTTCAAGAAGGAAAATATCAACATCCTATTATCTATCAACAGTAAAAGAAGACTCTATTATAAAAACTAGATTGCATATACAAAAAGTGCATAGTATTACCATTCAATACATTCTATTTACAAAAGTTAAAATCTTGGCATCATCATAGTAATTAACCAAGCAAGGAGAGAATTGCTAAAGTATAAAAGGTATTCTAGCATTATCCCAGTCTACAAAGAAAGTAGAAGAAGCCACCATTTCATGAAGGCAAAGAATACAGGGGGCAAGTGAAATGCATCATATTAGAGCTCTAAAGTTCAGTAACTCCAAGGAGAATATGAGACATATTTAGACTTCATAGATATTAGCATTTAAACTATTGAGCTAAAGGAACTCAATAGCAAATCTAAAGTTACTAGGTAACATCAAGCGTTATAAGATTGCAAGTTGATATAGCAAAAGATAAGTTGCATTATTATCTAACAAATCAGTGCAGAGTCGTTAGTCAAGGAGGTAGCTTCCAACGCATAAGAAAGTATATTCATAAAGGTGAACAACTAGCATAAGTTTCAAATATTATCACCAAAGTAATGATCACCAATTACAAAGATAGAAGACTCATCAGGAAATATTTGAAGAAAACCATTACCCTAAAATAATTCACCAACCAACTAGTCATCCACATGGTTGAGTGTTGCTAGAGAAGAAGGAAATATTATTTCAAAGTGAACACAGGAGTTATTTGATACATAGTTGGAAACATGTGCAGTATTGCAGGTAAGATAGAGAGGCATTACAGGGCTACAATAATTGAGAGCACATATTTTTTAGTAGGTTGTGCTTAACAAAAACAAAGTAAAATTCAAAATTTTACACTTGTACGTATAAACAAGAACAATCAATTCATCAAGCTTTGATTCAGCGATCACATGCATTAGATTCGTTTTTGGAGAGCAAATGTCCAAGTGTATACATTATTGAATTAGAGTAAATATAAACATATATTGAGACTGACAATCATTAAAGACTCAAACATTAGAAACCAAATTTATTATTAACGTAGTTTTGGATAGCGAATACTTTCGACAGCAAAGTGCAAAATCAAAGAGAAGAGGTGGTTCAACACAATCACAGTCGTTGGATGTCATTACACTTATTAAGATCAGTGTGTCACTCAGACTAATATGTGAGTCTACCCTTATTTGGATCATTAACGTGTGCCATTACAGAGCTAATAGAATTTGCGTACATAATAATTGATGAAATCATCGTTGATAAGGTATAGTAGCAGCCTGGTGGTTTTTATGAATGGATAAAAACGTTGGGTGAGCATTGGGTGAGGAATCTCAAGTGAAATCAAAGCCTTGCACTTTTATACCTGCTACCTTCGTAGGTGTTACATTCAAAGCATTGAGGAAAGATAACGGTAACCTTGAAGCCATTGCAATCTCTCTCTTCTAAAACATCGTACAACTCTCAAGTGCAACATCGTGTGGTCAAAAGCTCTACTGCATTTTGAAGGAGGTAATAAAGTTTAAAGGAAAGGCTGATTGATTTTAATTTAAAGGTTTTATTAAAGTAAGAACCTTAGGAGTAATAAGGATAAGCATTTATATAAAGATTAATTGGGAGTGATAAGTTTTTTTTGGTGGAGGGATAAGGTAGCTATTTGCACAATTAAAACCTTAGAAGTATTTTAAAGTTTTTTGAAATTTAGGTTATATAGAAAATTTTGCAAATAATTTCAAATTGGAGGAATAAGGTATTCTACATCAAATAAGGAAGTTTTACATTTGCAAATTTTTTAATTTCTACATTTCTAAATTTCTAATTAGGGAGCCATAAGGTAGTCTACATCAAAGAAACATGGCAAAGATAATTCAAATAAAAAACAAAACAAGTAATCTAAAAATAGAAACACAAAAATCAGAACTTCATGAGTTGCCAAAATTAGTTGAAGATATATATCCACAAGAAGAACTAATTGATATTGGAGAGGATTTAGGATTTCAAGAAGAATAAATTTATATTCAAGATGACTCACTAGAAGAGACTAAGAAACGATTACAATTACTAAAAATGTGCACACAAAATATGATAGAAAAAATTGAAGGTCAAGAGAATACATCTATAAAGAAAAAGAAGGTTTTGCAATCAATCATGAGAGAGGCCAAAAATGAAATTTTCTCAACACTAGGAGATTACTTAAATTCAGAAATTGGTGAAGCACAAACAAACTCAAAAGATGTGTTCACATTACCTAATGATATAGGAAAAGTAATGTATATGGCATTACTTTCTAATGATGTTCTCAAAGACAAGAGGACATGATAGAATATTTGAAGAACAAGTATATTGATGAAGCAAATGCTTTGAACAATAGGCTTGCAAATATTACTAGTGAAACAGAAAAAGGGGATTATTCTACACTTCAAAAATGCATGCAAAGTGTTCTTAGTAATGCTAATGATTACTATGAAGATTTTGTTACTATACCTACCAATCTATGGAGAATAATCTACAAAGAAATTATCACTCTTAATATTTCCAAGATGAGAGAACATGAAAATGTTGAAGAGGTAAAGAATAAAATAGAGATGAAAGATGCTTCTAGTGATACAAATGATCTAAGGCCCATGATGATAGATTCATGTTGCAATACTATAGAATCAAAATCATTGATGATTGATGCATGTTATGACACTAGTGATCTACTTAAAAAATAAATAGATGCAAACTATGATTCTAGTCAAAATGAAAGGAAATATTGCAATGCAAGCATTGACACTAATGATCTAGAATATTTGACAAAGATAGAAGAACTTGTTACAAATATTAATGATATATGTGATACAAATTATTTGAACACAGTTAATTATTATTTAGGAAAAGCTTATGAATATATAGATACATATGATGATAGATACAGTGATGCACATGATCATATTGATACTAACAAAGATCATTCTAATGATTGTATTGGTCATACTAATGGTTTTTGTTTAAAGTGGATAAGATATGAAGATACAAGATCAGAAAAACATGAACAGGGAATGAAAGAACCAATAGCATCAGAAATTAGATCAAAGTATGAAGGTCTTGAATATACAGGTCAGATCAGTAGCAATAAGCAAAGAACTAAGTTTGTAATAGAACATAGTGACATCAAATCAGTAACAAAGATTGACAGGAATAATTTCTATGAAGGATAGAATGGTCAAAGGGATTTGGCTACAAAAAATAAATGCAGTTATTATAACATATATGAGCACGAGATAGAGAGATGTTGGAATCTCCATAGTTGTAAAATTTTTGGAAGAACTAATCTTTCTCAAAAACATTGTTGGTATAAAGAAAATCATTTATTTGATTGGATATATACCATGACAAGAAACTTCATTAATGAATTTTCTCAAGTATATTTCTCAAGAAACAGAGATGGACACAGGAAAGGTATGAACTTCTTTGATAATAAAATTGGAAGGAAAATAGTAACAGTACCAAAGTTAGAATACAGAGTCAAGCAAAAATATGAAGCTCAAGCAAAAGATCAAATCCAAGACCACTTGAATAATGAAGACAAATACAAATATCCATATTGAAGACCAAAGTCTTCAATATCCAAATAATGTAATACAGGAAGATGTTAGAGTGTATTATTTGGGTCATGTTAATGTACCACCTTGGGCACATCATTAGACTATGAGTTTATCTTAGGTTAAGTGGTTACTTGAGGAAGAAGTAAAAGGACAAGTGTCCTTAGTTAGTTGTGCATGTGCACAAGTGTCTATCATGTAGAATTTACATGTGTCCTTAGGGTAGGAAAGTGAAGAGTCACATACTAGTATATATATGTATCATTACCCTCCCTTGGCAGACATTTCATTTGACAAATTATGTTTTGCTACATAAATGTGTTGATGAAATGATTGAGTATTTCATGCTTGGTTTGTGCAAGATATATACTTCATGATGGATAGTGATGTAATCTATGGATGAAATGATGGATTTTTACATGTCTAGTTTCTAAATGGATATATTTTTATGAAAATATGTGATGTTACTAATGAACCCATTGGCTTTACAGGAACGGGTCTATTCATGGCTTGGAAGGGATACTTATCCACCAAGAGCAAGTTAACTTACAAAAAAGAACTGATGAGTTTTTCCTACGATTTATAATACTTGGGCAATATGGGTAAATGCCTTTTTGTAATAAGTTGCTTATTGAAGATACAACTAACCTAGGATAGAATGTAGTTGATGTCTAATTCTTCTTCTAATATTGTTTGGTATGTATAAGTATAAAGGAGTTGGGACTTAAATCAAGTATTCATGTATCTCATCCAAGTATTATGTTAAGGAATATATATATGTATGTATGTATATATTTATTAGTTGGGTGATGTCAATATTTGAAAAAAAGACACATGACACTTGTTTTATGGAACATTGAGAAGATTTTGGTATTTTCCATCGTGGAGAAGGTAAGTATTATGTGGAAAAGATCCATAAAAATAGTCATATCGTTTCCACCTGTGTAATATGGGTTTCCACTCTAGTTCGAATGAGAGCTTATCATGGGACTAGCTGGAGATGAACGTTGAACAACCTAGGGACACTTGGTTTTGTTAATGAAGGGAATTTTTGGCAAGAATACAAGAAATATATAGATTGTGCGCATATCAAAGGAAGGGTGCAAGCTAGTTGAGGAAGACATGTTTAGTGGAAGTCATAAAAAAAAGGTTGAGTCCCATTAATAGTGGACTCGAGTTTGTGGATGAAAAGAAAATAAGAGAAGTGATCGGTTTGGAAAGGGAGGAGGTTGGAAGCAAAGGAAGTTGTAGGTGATTGGGAGAAGAGATATAGGAAGAGATTGATGAAGGACCTTGCCTTGGTTTACTCAAAGGACTATTATTTTCCAGGTTGGTATATCCTTAGTATTTTTGCATTATTTGGTAGTGGTTTGTTGGATGTATGATATAATTTTTTTACCTAAAGTATATAGATTGTGTAATTGATGGACGTTCGATATAATGCTTTAACCTCAAGTAAATAGATTGTGTAATTGTTGGACATTCGATATAATGCTTTTACCTCAAGTAAATAGATTGTGTAATTGTTGGACATATGATATAGTGCTTTACCTCAAGGAAGTAGGTTGTGAAATTTGCTATACGTATGATGTAATGGTTTACCTTGGGGTTAAGCTTATGTTTTGCTAAATGTTTAAATTCGAGATGGATAGCAAGGTTTTTGAGTTGTTTAGTTGAGTTTAGGATTTGTAAGAATCCTTTGCACCTAGGTTTATATCTAAAAGGATTCTTATTATGATTCCCACTCTATATGTGTTGGTCGATTAGATAGAGTTATTCTGGGAAGTGTAGCTAGAATATCCCAACGACATAGGGTACAGGTGGTTAGTTTCATTGATATGAATGATTTCTCTTTGCTACCTAGTCATTCATAGAGAGAGAGTTACTAGGTATGGGGAAGTAAAGAATTGGTGAGGGGTTAGTCGAGAACCTTTGTTCTCATGGATACAAGTGTAAGCGCCATATTTTCCTTGAAAATTTATTGTGATGACCATTTTTTTAAGACGTTGTATCAACTCTTAGCATACGATTGATAGTTTTATCCAGAGGTTTTAGAGTTAACCTTAGAGTCTTGCCCATGTGAATAGGTGGATCAGATTGGAAGCCACACCATAAGGGTTATGTAAGCACATTCTGTGAGAATTTTGACTCTCATGTGTTCAATGCTGAGATAGCTACAAATGTATTCTAGAATTTGAATAGCTCACTCAAGCTCGGTAACATTCAAATTTGCCATGCAACGCTTTTGGTGGGAAGTCCCTTACTTTGAGTTTAAGTTAGTGGTTACAGTGGGAACCATCTTAGCAGTGGGTAGATACATCTTAGGTAGAGTTTATTTAATGATAGTAGTAGAAGGAATCGTACCATCAAGTTGAATGTGTTGTAACAATTAGATAGAACTTGTACTAAATATTTGATGATGGATCCATCTCTAAACCAGATCTATAGTGGAGGTGCATATCAAAGAGTGATGCGTAAGTGGTAGTGTTGTTCTGATAGTGATGAGGACCACAGTATATGGAAATACTTATGGATATTGAACTCCTGGGCAAGGGGTGGTTTGTAAATATTGAATTGATTGACCAATTCTAATATGTAGAACTTTGGGATCATGGAATATCCCAAAGAAGGAAAAAGACAGAATGGAATATCTTTGACTTTATTTGTAAAGAACGATTTGCCTTGAAAATAATTAAAGAGGAAATGGTTTTGGGCTAGTTTTTCCCCACAAGGGGATTTTCCAGGATAAATCTATGTGTACGAATTTGTGGTGAATCCTTTTATGGTCTTTCTACTTTAAAGTTTTATAATTGCTATGACTCTTTATGTTAATTTTGCAATATGGATAATGTTGGTTATTTAACTTCTGAATGTTGGAAAGAAACATATATGATGCATCTAATTAATGGTAAAGGAATTCCTCATGGGATATTTAATTGATGTGGTTTAATACTTTCATGATAATGCTTATGTCATGTGGCAAATAATCAATTCTTGGTAAAAGAAGCAATGTTGGTTAATGAAATGATAAATTATGGATTAGTACCTTTTGTGATGTTCTTAACTAATAGCAAAATAAATCCTCTTGGGGTATTTAATTGATGTGACCCAATACTTTCATGAAGTTATTTATGTGGTGGTAAATGGTGTAAACTAAATAGGTTAGTTTGATGCTACCTCAAATTAATATAAAAAGAACCTTGTTGGGGGTAGTTAAGGGATGCCCACTAGAGACAAGAAATGATTGGTATTCTTGAATATATTGAAGGGTCTAAAGAGTAGTGAGACTCCATTACAATTATATTAGAGGAACTAAATAGGCATAATGTTGTTCCTCAATGAAATAATTAGAAACGAGGCTATTAGGGGATGTCTAACTCAAATGGATATGATATGGATAGACAACCCTTGCATGCAAAGACTACTCACATAGAATGACTTATGTGGGTTGTAAGCATGATTGGTGCCTTTTGACAGAATGAAAGGAGAGGTCAATGTTAGCTCTTTGGATCCATGAGATGGATAGCTTGACCCATAAGTAAACATCTAGTACCCTTGCATAGAAGGACTTATGCAAGGAGTAGGGATGGGTGTGCCTCTAGGAATACTTAGTTAGGAAACTAATGTAAGGATATCAATAGAGATAAATGTATATATATATATTAAAAAAATGGATGGGAAAATTTTAGGGTTGTGACATTTGGTATCAGAGCGCTTGGTTCGTAGGGATGCAAGTTCCCTTGCACAAGATTAGATAGAGTGCTATAGGACATGCACATTGTAGAGGCTCTACCTATGAAAGAAGTACACTTAGTGGAGGTAGACCTCAACTATATAGTTTGATCAACTAAGAACATAGTTGCTAGTAGGAGAAACAATTTAGAGATGAATATTGTGAAACTGACTCCTCTTATCTCTCCTTGTGTGTTCTCAAGGACAATGCCACCCAAGAGAAGGAGAGGGGGTGTTGCCCCACCACCAAGGTGGACATGAAAAAATAATGGGGAGGATAGGACTATAGATGTAGGTTCAAAAAACCCTAGTAATGAAGGGAGGGATCTCGCTACCATAGTGGCTTTGCTTCGAGAACAGGTGGAAACATAGAAGCAATTGTTGGAAGTTATGTTAAATCAAGAAGCGTAAACTAGAATCTCTAGAGGTAGGTGAGGTGATGAACCCTTATCAGAAGCACAACTAGCTAGGATAAGATTAGAGGTAGAGCTAGGTAGGGACATGAAACATCTTAGATCTTCCAAGTTCAATGGAGAGGAAGGTGGTGACAAAGTTAAAGCTTGGCTAAAAGAGATAGAAACCTACTATAATATGAAGAACTATTCCACTAGCACTTGAACATCCTATGCCACACTACATATGCAAGGTGTTGGCTTAGATTGGTGGGAAACATATAGTGAGGAACAAGGACTAGAGGCAGTAGTCGATCTAAAATGGAAAGAGTTTGTAATAGATTTTAAAGAAATATTCCTCATGGAGCACTTTTATTCCCAGAAGTTTGAGGAGTTCACTAAACTTCGGTAGGGAACTAGGACAGTGGAAGCATACTATAAAAAATTTGTCAAGTTGCTGAAATATGTGCCTTCTTATAATGAGAAAATGAAGATCCATAAGTTTATACTAGGAGTAGATCCTAGGATAGGGCAAGAGGTAGATATGCGGGAACCTACTACTCTATAGAAAGCCTATGATTTGGTCAGAAAATCTGAAACATATCTCAAACCTTATTTTTATTATGAAGGTTTATATGAGCAAGGCAGAGAAGCACTAAGGAAAAGAAATAGTGTAGGTTTTGTAAAGTGGGAAAATGAGCAAGCAAATAAAAGTCCCCCCTAGATAGGACAAAGGGAATAACAAGAAGCAGGGGAAGTTTAGGAAGAGGTTTTGAGGAAAATATCGTAGCAATGGGAATAACAGAAACCCATCGTAGGGGCAAGTCAATCTTCCTCCAATAGTGAAAATAAAAGAAGGGTAGAAGAAGAAAACTCACCCTGGACCTAAAGAAGGATGCTACAATTGTAGAGGATCTCACTATGCCAATCAATTCCTGTACAAAGCTAAATCGAGTTCGAAGGGAAAGGAACTCGCCTACAAGGATGTTGACTGAAAGGAACCTACACACAAGATCTATGCAACAACAAGGAGCCATAATCTAGAAGGCCAAGCCACTCCACTTGTGATAAAAGGTAAAATATTTGGTAGGAATGTTAGAATTTTAATTGATAGTGGTGCCACGGATAGCTTTATTTCCACTAGTCTAATTAAATATATACCAGAGAGACTAGGAATATTAGCACATGGGTGGAAGGTCGAGTATGGCTCAAGATAGACCTACTCTATAGATCAATGTTATCCTATGATTGATATTACCCTACCTAGTGGTACAACAATAGGATGTCTATATGTAGCATCGCTACATACCTTTGATGTAGTCCTAGGAATGGATTGGCTACAATCACATAAGGCCGTGATCAATTTCCAAGAGAGATGGATGGAATACTCAGAGGATGGTAGGAAAGTACAAAGAGTGTACAACCTACAAGGGGATTTTTGATCCCAAATCCTCTCTGCAATGCAGCTTAGGAAGGCAATGAAAAGAGGAGGAACTATTTATGTGGTAAAATTGAATGAAATAGAAAGTGAGAAGAAGAATGAAGTGTTTGAAAAACACCCAGTTCTCCAAGAATTCAAAGATGTATTTCTAGAAGAGTTACCAAGACTACCCTCAAAGCATGAATTTGACTTCACTATTGAACTCTATCCTAGAACAGAGCCTATACATAGGGCTACTTATAGAATGAACCCTATAGAGATGCAAGAGCTAAAGGTGCAATTGCAAGGATTATTGGAAAAGGGGCTAATCAGACCTAGTGTGTCACCTTGGGGTGCACCTATGCTATTTGTTAAAAAGAAGGATGGGTCCCTTTGACTGTGCATAGACTATAGAATGTTGAATAAGGCAACTATCAAGAATAGATATCCTCTCCCTAGAATCAAATATCTCTTTGATCAACTCAAAGATACCACTATTTTCTCAAATATCGATCTTAAATTAGGATATCACCAATTGAGGATCCGCGAGGAGGATACCCATAAAACAACCTTCAAAACTCGTTATGGACACTACGAGTTTATAGTCTTGCCTTTTGGTCTAACGAATGCACCGACAACATTCATGAACCTAATGAATAACATTTTTAGGAAGCTCTTGGACCGATTTTTCCTTGTGTTCCTAGATGATATTTTGATATATTCTCGGGATAAGTCAGAGCATGACCAACACCTTAGGATTGTGCTGGAATTGCTAAGAAAGAATCAGTTGTACGAGAATATTTCAAAGTGTGAATTCCTATGTTCCAGAGGTACAATATTTAGGGCACATCATTTTTGCAGAAGGGATCACGATGGATCCTAAAAAAATAGAAGCCATTCTAAACTGGTCATCGCCTACTAATGTGACTAAAGTTCAAAGTTTCATGGGTTTGATTGGATACTATAGGCGTTATGTGAAGGATTACGCCAAGATAACTACTCCTATAACTAACCTCCATAAGAAAGTAAGAGAGATTAAACGGTTGGATAAATATGAGGTAGATTTTAAACTGCTTAAACAAAAACTCACCACATCCCCCATACTAAAGATACCAGATCCTCAAGGTAGTTTTTCTATCTGTACAGATGCATCATTGGAAGGTTTGGGAGGAGTACTCTCTCAAGATGAGGTTGTAGTAGCGTATGGCTCAAGGAAGTTGAAACGACATGAAGTTAATTATGCAACCCATGACCTGGAATTAGTAGCAATGGTATTTGCACTCAAAATTTGGTGACACTACTTGTTAGGAAAACCCTTTGAGTTGAGAACAGACCATCAAATCCTAAAATACATATTCACTCAGCATTTGCTAAATGCCAAGTAGAGAAGGTGGATGGAATTTCTCATCGAATATGATTTTGGCATTGAGTATATAAAGGGGAAAGAGAATAAAGTTGTTGATGCACTGAGTAGGAGAAGACACATAGTTGTTCTAACATGCATCCATGTTGATTTAATAAAACAAATTTAAGAGATGCAACATCAGGATGTGTTTTACAAGTAAATTTGGGAACGGATGAAGATCGAACCCAAGAAAGGTAAATATTATAGCACCAAGGATGGCTTTTTATGCTTTAAGGATAAACTAGTAATTCCTAAGATCGAAGATCTAAGAAAAATGATCATGAATGAAGCACATCAATCTCTATATTCAACCCACCCGGGAGGGGCAAAAATGAAAGAGAAAATAAATAAAACCTTTTACTGGGTAGGAATGAAGAGGGGCATAATTGAATTTGTCACTCAATGCTTGGAATGCTAGAAATTGAAGGTATATTATAGACTACCTACAGGACTATTGTACCCTCACGAGGTACCCACACAGAAATGGTGGGTGATTTTGATGGATTTTATTGTAGGGTTACCTAAAACTAGGTTTTAGCATGACACAATCCTATTTTTGGTTGACAAACTGACCAAGGTTGCGCACTCTATACCTAGGAACACCAAAGATGATATTGTGATTGTGGCTAACATATTTTCCAAGGAAATATTCTAACTTCCTAGCTTTTTGAGAGTAATCATTTCAGACAAAGACTTGAGATTCACATCCAAGTTTTGGTAAGCTCTGCATCGTGCTATTGGAACTAGACTGAACATTAGTTTTGCATATCATCCAAAAATCAATGGGAAAACTGAAAGAGTGAATAGAGTGTTAGAGGACATACTTCACATGTATTGTATGGATTAGAAAACTTGTTGAGAAGACTACCTACACTTGGTAGAATTTTCCTACAACAACGATCACCATTCAACCTTGGAAATGGTATCGTTTGAATCTCTTTATGGAAGGAGATGTAGGACACCATTATCTTGGGATAATCTAGAGGATAAGGTTGTTTTGGGACCCGATATGGTCAAGGAAATAGAGCAACAACTAATAATGATCAGAGAATGGCTTAAGGAAGTTGTGATCATTAGAAAAACTACATTGACCTTAAGATTTTGCCAAGAGAATTTTCTATGAGGGGATAAAGTATTTTTGAGGGTGAGACCAAAGAAGAGTGCTATTAAGTCCACAAAACTTGATCCACATTTTGTGGGACCCTTTGAGGTTATAGAGAAGATCAGTCCTATGGCATACCGACTTGCCTTACCACCCAGTCTGTCGAAGATTCACGACACCTTTCACATTTCATTGCTTAGGAAATATGTATCTAATGATGAACATGTGTGGGATTTTTCTAATTTGTAGATGGTAAATCTTGAGGCTATAGAGGTTCAACCAGTAAAAATACTTGAATTCTAATCCAAGTCTATGAGGAAAAGAATCTTGTAACAATGTAAGGTCCAATGGGATGGTTATTCCGAGAGAAATGCTACTTGAGAGAAAGTAGTAGACATGCAAAAACATTTTCCATATTTGTTTGAAAGTAATATGTAATGTTGTTTTATATTAAAATTTGATGAACACAGAGGACTATGTTAAGCCTATGGGGGGAGGATGTCATGACCCTCCCTTGGCAGACATTTCATTTGATAAATTATGTTTTGCTACATAGATGTGCTGATGAAATGATTGAGTATTTCATGCTTGGTTTGTGCAAGATATATACTTCATGATGGATAGTGATGTAATCTATTGATGAAATGATTGATTTTTACATGTCTAGTTTTTATATGGATATATTTTTATGAAAATATGTGATGTTACTAATGAACTCATTGGCTTGACAAGAACAGGTCTATTCATGGGTGGAAGGGAGACTTATCCACCAAGAGCAAGTTAACTTACAAAAAAAGAACTGATGAGTTTGTCCTACGGTTTATATTACTTGGGAAATAGGGGTAAATGCCTTTTTGTAATAAGTTGCTTATTGAAGATACAACTAACCTAGGATAGAATGTAATTGATGTCCATGTCTTCTTCTAATATTGGTTGGTATGTATTAGTATAAAGGAGTTGGGACTTAAATCAAGTATTCTTGTATCTCATCCGGGTATGATGTTAAGGAATATATATGTTGTGTTTTTTTTGTGTGTGTATTTATTAGCTGGGTGATGTCAATATTTGGAAAAAAGCATGACACCTATTTTATGGAACTCCGAGAAGAGTTTGGTATCGGCCATCATGGAGAAGGTAAGTATTATGTGGAAAAGATCCATCAATAATAGTCATATCACCTCCACCTATGTAATACGAGTTTCCACTCTAGTTTGAATGAGAGCTTATCATGGGACTAGCTGGAGATGAACGTTGAACAACCTAGGGACACCCGATTTCATTAATGAAGGGAAGTTCCGGTGAGAATCCAAGAAAGATAGAGATCATGCACACATCAAATGAAGGATGCAAGCTATTTGAGGAGGACATGTTCAGTGGAAGTCGTAAAAAAATGGCCAAGTCCCATTAATGTTGGATTGAAGTTTGTAGATGAAAAGAAAAAAAGAGAAGCGAACGGTTTGGAAAGGGAGGAGGTTGGAAGCAAAGGAAGTTGCAAGCAATTGGGAGTAGAGATATGGGAAGATATTTACGAAGTACCTTGACTCAATTTACTAAAAGGACTATTGTTTTCCAAGTTGGTATATCCTTAGTATTTTTGCATTGCTTAACAATGGTTTTTTGGATGTACGATATAATGTTTTTACCTCAAGTATATAGAATGTGTAATTGTTGGATGTTCAATATAATGCTTTTACCTCAAGTAAATATATTGTGTAATTGTTGGACATTTGATATAATGCTTTTACCTCAAGTAAATAGATTGTGTAATTGTTGGACATCCGATATAGTGCTTTACCTCAAGGAAGTACGTTGTGAAATTTGTTGGATGTATGATGTAATGCTTTACCTCGGGATTAAGCTTCTGTTTTGCTAAACATTTAGATTTGAGATTAATAGCAAGGTTATCGGGCTGTTTAGTTGAGTTTAGGATCTATTAGGAGTCTTTGCACCTAGGTTTATATCCTAAAGGATTCTTATGACGATCCCACTCTACCTGTGTTGGTAGGTTAGATAGAGTTTTTTGGAAAGTGTAGCTGTAATTTCCTAGCAACATAGGGTACATGTGGTTAGTTTCATTGAGATGAATGAGTCCTCTCCGTTACCTGGTCGTTCATAGAGAGAGAGTTACCAGGTATGGGGAAGTAGAGAACCGATGAGGTGTTAGTCGGGCACCTTTGTTCTCATGGATACCAGTGTGAGATCCATGTTTTCCTTGAAAATGTATTGTGATGATAATTGTTTTTGAAAGATGTTGTATCAACTCTTAGCATAGGACTAATAGTTTTAGCCAGAGGTTTTAGAGTTGACCTCAAATTCTTGCCCATGTGAATCGGTGGCTCGAATTGAAAGCCACACCATAAGGGCTATGCAAGCATACTCTATGAGAATATTGACTCTCGTGTGTTCAATGCTAAGATAGCTACAAATGTATTCTAGAATTTGAATATCTCACTCAAGCTCGAAAACATTTAAATTTGCAAAGCAAGGTTTCTGGTGGGAAGTCTTTTACTTCAAGTTCGAGTTGGTGGTTACAGTGGGAACCATCTTGGCAGTGGGTAGATACGTCTTAGGTAGAGTTGCTTTAATGATAGTAGTATAAGGGATTGTGCCATAAAGTTAAATGTGTTGTAATAGTTAGATAGAACTTGTACTAAATATTTGATGATGGATCCATCTCTAAATTGGATATGCAGTGGAGGCGCGTATCAAAGAGTGATGCGTAAGTGGTAATGTTGTTTTGATAGTGATGAGGATCGCAGTATATGAAAATACTTCTGGATATTGAATTCCTAGGAAAGGGGTGGTTTGTAAATATTGAATTGATTAACCAATTCTAATATGTAGAACTTTGGGATCATGGAATATCCTAGAGAAGGAAAAAGATAGAATGGATATCTTTGAATTTATTTGTAAAGAACGATTTGCCTTGAAAATAATTAAAGAAAAAATGGTTTTGGATTAGTTTTTCCCCACAAGGGGGTTTTCCAAGATAAATCTATGTGTACGAATTTGTGGTGAATCCTTTTATGGCCTTTCTACTTTAAATTTTTATAATTGATATGACTCTTTATGTTAATTCTACAATATGGATAATGTTGGTTATTTAACTTCTGAACGTTGGAAAGAAACCTATATGATGCTCCTAATTAATGGTAAAGGAATTCCTCATGGGACATTTAATTGATGTGGTTTAATACTTTCACGATAATGCTTATGTCATGTGGCAAATAATCAATGCTTGGTAAAAGAAGCAATGTTGGTTAATGAAATGTTAAATTGTGGATTAGTACCTTTTGTGATGTTCTTAACTAATAGCAAAAGAAATCCTCTTGGGGTATTTAATTGATGCGACCCAATACTTTCATGAAGTTATTTATGTGGTGGTAAATGGTGTAAACTAAATAGGTTAGTTTGATGTTGCCTCAAATTAATATAAAAATAACCTTGTTGGGGGTAGTTAAGGGATGCCCACTAGAGACAAGAAATGACCGGTATTCTTGATTAAATTGAAGGGTCTAAAGAGTAGTGAGACTCCATTACAATTATATTAGAGGAACTAAATAGGCATAATGTTGTTCCTCAATGAAAGAATTAGAAATGAGGCTATTAGGGGATGTCTAACTCAAATGGATATGAAATGGATAGACAACTCTTGCACGCAAAGACTACTAACATAGAATGGCTTATTTGGGTTGTAAGCGCGACTAGTGCCTTTCAACATAATGAAAGGAGAAGTCAATTTTAGCTCTTTGGATCCATGAGATGGATAGCTTGACCCGTAAGTAAACATCTAGTATTCTTGTATAGAAGGACTTATGCGAGGAATAGGGATGAGTGTGCCTCTAGGAATACTTAGTTAGGAAACTAATGTAAGGATATCAATATATATATTAAAAAAATGGATGGGAAAATTTTAGGGTTGTGACGATATGTGTGACTTAGCATTGTAATAAACAATGAAGCATGCATTATTCATGACATGCACTAGTAGAGCAGTAGAGAGATATATTGTATCGAGTTCCTATCTTCATGAGCTTTCATTAATGGTCATTGCATGAGTTATTTCACAAGTTTCTCATGTTATTTACTTGCTTATTAGTTAGCCATGATCATAGATATAACATAGCTTATTTATTTCATCACTTGTAGCTCTATTTCCTTCAGTTTATAGCTTCAAAACTAACACTTCCACCTCAAAAAGGAAGATAGAGAAATGTTGCAATGGGGTTGATTGTTCCAATGGTCAGATTTAAAATTCACAAAGAGGGTAGAACAATCGAAATCTTGTGAGGTATGCATGCCAATGTTTTCGGAGATGATCACACTCCAAAACTGTTGATGGACATCATACCTGGGGAGCTTAGACTTGTGTGCCCACCCTGACTTGAAATCATCACAACCAATGGAGAGGAGGACTACGTTGAAAAAAAACAATAGAAATGAGTTGAGACACGCATGACTACGGTGGAGGTGGCCTCAAGGACATATCGAGAATTATTGCTCCTTGGGTTGTTTTGGAAACAACTTAACATACTCGTTGTGGCATGGATACATTTACCACCAAAATATGATATGGGACGACCTATGACCAAATGGAACTTCAATGTCATGGTGGAGACTGACATGAAAATCCAAAGTTGGTTCCTAGACAAGCGATAGATTGAGCAGCACATTGTCAAATGGGACTTCAACACCACAATGGAGACAAACACAAAATCCCAAAGGTGGTTCCAAGGCATGCACGGGCCTGATAAGTAGACCTTCAAAAAGAGGAACTTAGAATGAGAAATGAAATTGATGTGGGTTCCACTGGGATTTCCACGTGTACAAGAGAGCCATCTATACCAAAGGGACAACACTAAAGGAAAGTGTTACCTTCGCTAGCAAAGATGTCATTGAGGTATTAAGAAAAATGAGCACATCACATTGAGAGAATATTCATCCAGAGCTAGGTTGGCAAGAATGTCAATTGCTTTGTTAACTTCTCTATACACATGTTGGATGATGGGATTGTTGTGATTGTGGAGGAGCCTCTTGGAGTCTTCAATGTGGTTGTAAACTCTCCAAGTAGGAGTTTGAGTCCCTTTGAGATAGTTTATGATATTTAAAGAGTCTCCTTCAATGATAATATTTTGAGACAAAATGTCACCCAGGATGGATAGCCCTTGGTAGATAGCCTTGGCTTCGGTGACATGGTTTGTTTGGATGCCAATGATTTCAACAAATGCGAGGATGATTCTCCCATTGTGATCTCTGATGATGCCACCGCTACCAACCCTGCCCAAGTTACTTTTGGCTGCCCCATCAAAATTGAATTTGATCAAACCAACTGGGGAGATTCCACATGACAATTGCTCTATCGACCGTAGGACCAGGAGGTCGGGTAGGAACGAACCATGGAGAGCTTGAGAGAGGCAAAAATTCTAGACTCCAAGCCAAGCCTAGGTGCCTCTTGGAAGGGAGCCAACTGAGCATTTTCAATAGCAACACAAATAACACGGGTCCCAACTGAAAAAGGATTCCTAGAGACTTCAGATAAGGGTCTAGAATTTTGCTCCAACCACACTTGCTAGAAGAAATGCAAAAGGTAAAGGGATCAAAGGGACTTGAGGTGTTAGTTGAAGAAACGGTTAGGCCACTAGAGAAATAACTCATGGATGGAATTGGATTGGACCCACTCAATGCAAAAGGGTGAGAAAAGGAAATTTAAGATACAAAAGGAGAAAGGGTACTCAAGGAATAGGTGGTGCATCGACTCCCAACCGTATCGGCAAAGGTAGCATCAACTGGGGATGAACATGCCTTTAGAACAAATATTATTGATGGTCAATATTTTATTTTGAGCAACAAGCCAGGAGAAGAAAGTAATTTTAGAGATACGTTGCTTAATACAAAGAAGACTAACTGATAGCCAACTGTCATGGGGCTCCACTTGGAGGTAATATGTTGATTTGATCATGAATAGCTCGCTTTCGTTGACTTTCCAAACTGGGAAGTTATGGGAGTTTTCAATAGGAATGACGCGGGTTCAAAGAAGCATGGCCAACATTCTAGCAACAACAACTTGATCCTCCCTAAGGTTTCCAAGAGGGACCGACTTCTAGACTTGTCTATGAGGTTTGGTGATGATGAAGTTACAAACTTTGGTCTTAAAGAGGCGATTTGTGATAGGTTTCAAAGTGGCTAGGTTGGGATCATCAAGCAGTGGTTGGTCATTCAACCATGGGTCCTTCCAAAAATCAATGTGGCACCCATTGCCCAACTACCATCTAAGACCCTTTTTAATTATGGGTTTGGATTTGATAACAGAGTTCTAGAACATAGACCCCCATGGTAGTGCCTCATCATCCATAAATCTATTATGTTGAAGATTTTTGCTTTTAATGATTTGGACCCAAGCGAAATTCACGTTGGTGAAGAGTCTCCATCCTTGTTTGGCAATGAGGGCCAAATTTATTTTACTCACCTTCCTAAAACCCAAGCCTCTTTGACCTTTTTTGTTGTAGATTTTGCTACCAAAAGAAACCTTGTTCTATTCTCTGATCCAGACCACATTTTTTGGATCTGCTCAAGTTTTGGATAAACTATAGTTGGGGCTTTGAATATTGGATATGAAATACACCAAAATACTTTGAAGGTAGGCATACACCAATGTGGCTTTGGTATTTTTACTGAGAAGGTCCCCCTTGCAGCCAATGAGCTTTTTAAGAAGTCATAATATTCCACATATTCTCAAATGGGCTACCAAGGAAGACGGGCATGCCAAGATAGGTAGAAGGCAGGCTAGAGATGGTGCATCCTAGGATTCTTGCTATCTTAAGTTACCTATTGATGGGGTGTTAAGAAAAAAGATTTTTTTTTTTTATAAATTGACTATTTTCCCAACAACATCTTCATAGTAATTGAGGATAACCTTGATAACTTTGGCTTCAAGAATGGACAACAAAGTGGCTAGGATGGTGTCATCAACAAACTGTTGGTGTGTTATGGGATTGATGGTGGAAGAGGCCTTGATACCTGAGATGGCTCCCAAGGAGCACGCTGCTTTGAGGGATCTACCGAGGGATTCCACCATGATGATGAAAAGGAAAGGTAATAGGGGATTGCCTTGTCTTAAGCCTTTGAAGCTTTTAAAATACCTTGCAACTGACCCATTAATAATGACAAAGAACCAAACAAAAGTAAGACATTCATTAATAAGAGTAATCTAGTCATCATGAAAGCCAAATTTGGAAATAACAACAAAGAGGAAATCCCAAGCAACTCTATCAAAGGCTTTGTTCATGTCGAACTTAAGAAAGAGACCAATTTTTTTGCTTAGGAAACCTCTATAATATTTAACACTTAATTTTTTTTGTTTAAGGAACCTCTATAAACACCTTGGTCTGTTGTTAGATAAAGATGAATTCAATGACACCTAACCGCCCAAGGAATCAAACCGAACCAACCTATTCCTTTCAACTAAAAAATATAAAATAAAATTTTAAGATAAAGTACAGTTTTTTTTTAAAGAATCCCAATCCTTTATGTAATAGTTTGAACTTAAATCTTTTATTAAAAATCCAAAACCATACTACTAATATATCCTAACAAAAACATACTTAACACTTAATTCATTTGCCCTAATAAACCATCTTTTCTTTAAGTTTTATAAAACTCTCTACAAATATACCCACGTGTTGTAGGTGAGTTGGAGAGAGTAGGGCACTCCTCCAAGGGAGTTAACACTTAATTTTTTTGTTTAAGGAATCTCTATAAACCTTGGCTTGTTGCTAGGTAAAGATGAAGTCAACGACACCTGACCACCCAAGGAATCAAACCGAACCAACCTATTCTATTCCTTTCAACTAAAAAATATAGAATAAAATTTTAAGATAAAGTGCAATTATTTTTTTAAAGAATCCCAATCCTTTATGTAATAGTTTGAACTTAAATATTTTAAAAAAAATTCAAAACCATACTACTAATATATCCTAACAAAAACATACTTAACACTTAATTCATTTGTCCTAATAAACCATTTTTCTTTCAGTTTTATAAAACTCTCTACAAATATACCCACGTGTTGTAGGTGAGTTGGAGAGGGTAGGGCAATCTTCCAAGGAGTTAACACTTAATTTTTTTTTGTTTTGAGAACCTCTATAAACCTTGGCCTGTTGTTAGGAAAAGATGAAGTCAACTACACCTGACCGCCCAAGGAATCAAACCGAACCAACTTATTCCTTTCAACTAAAAAATATAGAGTAAAATTTTAAAATAAGGTGCATGTTTTTGAAAGAATCCCCATCCTTTTATGTAATAGTTTGAACTTGAGTCTTTCAATAAAAATCCAAAACCATACTACTAATATATCCTAACAAAAACATACTTAACACTTTGATAAAACTCTCTACAAATATACCCATGTATTGTAGGTGAGTTGGAGAGGGTAGGGCAATCCTCCAAGGGAGGTCCCTGGTTCGAATCTCCACCATACCTTGGTTCAAATCTCTACCATACCAAACGCATATTAGGTATCCAAGATCCAATTGATTATGTTGGTGTGTTCAAGGCCGGGCGCAACTCTCAGAACTCTCGGATGATTTTGATTGTGGTTTTAGACCAAGATGATCCTATAAGGAGTTTTAAAAAAAAAAAAAAAACAAACTATCTACAAATATCATCGATTTTACCTTGCATAATTAAAAATAGAATTATAAATAAAGATGGAGAAATAAATTTATTAGTGAATTTTAAGAGGTTACGTCAACTCCAACGTTTTAAGTCAATGCTTAACTTTATTTTTTTATAAGATAAAACAAAACAATTGTGAATATTTATATATAAAATATTTTTTGATAAGATTTTTTTTTATTTGGTTATTGTGAGAAATCCTTATGATTGACGTATAGGTCTGAGCAGTCTCTTTTCAACTATGACTCTTTTTAAAGTTGAGAGCTATACTTATCAATAAGGAATTTAACACAAAGCCATCACACACACCCTCTCACACACTCACCCACGTCCGGTTTGAACCTTGAATCTCTTGAAGAAGACCATTGCGTTGCACCCTCAGATTATATAAAATATTATTATTTTTTAAGCAAAAAAACCTTTTGTAGGATCGCTTTGGTCTGAGAGACCACGACCAAGAGGTTTTACACCGTCAAAGTCACCCAGGAGTCGCACCCGGCCCCACCCACACCAACATTATCAATTGGATTTTGGGTACCCAATTCAACTTTTTGGTAGGGTGGAGATTCGAACCTGGACCTCCCTTGGAGGATTGTCATCTCCTCTTCAACTCACCTACAACACTTGGATATATAAAATATTATTTAAATATATAAAAACATAATGTATAATTGTATATGTTTTGCCCCTGGGAGTGCAACACAGGTCTAAGGTTCAAACCGCGACGTGGGCGAGTGTGTGAGGGGGTGGGTGTGTGGTGGTTTTGTGTTAAATTCCCTATTGATAAGTTTAGCTCTTAAGAAGGGTCAACTAGATGGGAGGAGACTGCTTAGCCCTGTACGTCGGTCATAGGGTTTCTCACAATAACCAAATAAAAAAAAATTATATGTTTAATTTATTTTTTTTATTTTTTTTAAATTTATATTTTAAACTTTTTTTTATATATGTTTGTTGTTTAAGGTGAAAGTAAGGTTCTAAGAAAGAATCGATATAGACATATAGATAGGTACTAACGTGGAACGAAATTTCAATCATGGAATATGTCACTAGACTTGCATCATCACATTAATTGGTTAGAAAACAAGAAGACCAACCCCCACACACATGCATCATCACATTAATTGGTTAACACACATGCCCAAACTTTTTTTATTACATAGACGAGTTTGTTACAACCACTATTTTTAGTAACTAGCAAGTGCAGGGTTCAAACCACATGGGTTGCATCCAACAAGCTTATTTATCTCGTTGTTGTTGATCCAACGTGATGAAAACCACTAGTCGTTCGAGATTCATACCATCATCATTAGCTGATGTGCACTCAAAGGATTCACAACAAATTACTACCTTTGCTAAGCTGGCAATGTGCCCCAAGGTTTGAAACTAGGTCTCTTCTTGGTAAGTACTTGGCCAAACCTTTGCCAATCCACCTAAGAAATCCCACAAAGTGAGACCAAGGACTTGCACCTTTAAGCCTGCTACCCCATTGACAAAGAATATGATATACAATACATGATTCTAAATACATCTCCGTATTGGAATGTCATGGACCTCTTATTGTTGGAGTATGATTAGGATTATTTTAACTATTCTTTGTTACATAATTTGGTTGAAGAGTCCGAGGGACAGCGAAACGGTTAGGGGTTTGGTTCTTCTTTCTTATGTTCAAGATTCAAACCAACGTGTGTGGTTGTGCTATATTCTCTCTGTAGCTCTTGGTCTTACAAGGGGTCATGGTTATGATGTCGGTAGTAGGGGTTTATCATAAAGGAGTCATGGTTAGGATGTCGGTAGTAGGGGTTTATCATACTACCCTTAGGGGTTTATCCTAAAGGAGTCATGGTTAGGATGTCGGTAGTAGGGGTTTATCACACTACCCTTAGGGGTTTATCATAAAGGAGTCATGGTTAGGATGTCGGTAGTAGGGGTTTATCATAAAGGAGTCATGGTTAGGATGTCGATAGTAAGGGTTTATCATACTACCCTTAGGGGTTTATCATAAAGGAGTCATGTTAGGATGTCGATAGTAGGGGTTTATCATACTACCCTTATCGGAATACTAAAAAAATATTTAAGTTGAAAAGATTTTTAAAGTAGTATTTTAAGTTCATATAAGATGGATATTGTTTACAAATATATAGTTGTCTCCCACAGCTACTAAAGTATGGTATACAACTTTATGCTCTTAAATGTAAACATTAGAGTTCCAAAGTTTTTATCATTAAACTATTTAAGCTCCATAAACTTTCTAACCTAGATTATATGGAATTGAAATGGATCCTACCTATTTAATTTAATACATTTTTTTAGGAGAACGTTTACAAATTACATCAACAACCACCCTCAAGGGGTTTGAACACAAAGACCACTTAAGAAACAACCATCATCTTAGGTGTGATATCTATTTTTAATACATAAATATAATATTAAATTAATGTTTATTTTCAGATAGCTAAACAGTCTTCTCCCAACCATGATCCCTCGTAAAGCCGAGAACTATGCTTATCAATAAGGAATTTAACACACAGCCAACATATACGCACCCCCTCACACACTCACTTACGTCACAGTTTGAACCTTAAATGAACATTTTATTAATATTTTAAAAACATTAATTTAAAATTTAAAATTAACAAAATTAAAATGTTACACAGTTATATCTATATCTTATTTGTTTTATCATTTATATGCGTTAAATATGGTTTCTATTAGATTTTCAAAGATTTGATTTATAGTAAGACAAGGGAAACTCACTTGTCTTTTCAAAGAAAAATAAATTAAAAATGATGACAATTTATTTGTTGTTAATATGGTTTCCGTGAGATTTGACTTATAATAAAACAAGGGAAACTCACTTTATATTTGATTTATAATAAGACAAAGAAAACTCACTTGCCTTTTCAATTTATATAACAAGCGAGCATATTGTATCATTATTTTTTAATAAGTTATATTATTTTTTAATAAGTTTTGTGTGATTTTTATTGAGGTTATTTTTTGTTAAAAAGTAAAATATTACATTGTTTTTATTACATTTTTAATAAGTTAATTAATTATATTTAACTTTGTCTTTGTATCCAAAATATTTTTTATTTGTTTTTTATAAAAAATATTTTCCATCTTCCTCAAGCTGTCAAGTCTTCACAATCAACTTCTTGTATTTATTTGTTTTTTATAAAAAATATTTTCCATCTTCCTCAAGCCGTCAAGTCTTCACAATCAACTTCTTGTATATCATATGCCTTTTGAAATTTAAATTCTATCAAGATGAAATTCAACACAACGAATGACTAATATATATTTGTTGGTGAAGGGGTTTTTGAAAGGGCTTCAACCCTCTTACATCTAGAAAGATTTATCAGGAAGTCACCAATTGAGACTAACAAAAAAGAACAACACATGTTACATAAAAAACAAGCATGTAATCCTTTATGGAAAGCACCTTAGCTAAAAACATATCCTAAAACATCAGACCAAAATGACATAGCAGGATCAAAGACAACTAGGAGTCGCGTTGGAGAGTGGGTAATCTGTCGAGAAAGCCTTTCATATAATCATTATACTTCTTCAAGAAGTGCAGTAGGTTGCCTCTCTCAAGAATCTCCAACATCTCCTTATCAAAGTTAATTAAAGTCGGTTTGACTTTGACAATGTCACCCCCCATATCTAATTTGGCAAGTTTAGCAATTGTTTTAACAAGACTCTCATGTTCTTCAAGCACTGAGGCAACACTCCTGGCTGGAAGTCTCCTTATAGTGAAGTTCGATTTCACGGATTGCATGTGATAATTGAAGTTGCACCACCTTGAGATTGGTGCATTGCTTTTCATGTGTCAGGATCAATCACTCCTTCCATCTGGATTGAGGATAGTTCTATCGGGTGCATTTTGAGCTCTCTTGGGATTGGAAGACGCGCAAGTAGTCAATCCTCCCCAGTAAATCTATTAAGAGTTGAAATCAAATCTCAAAACACAAGGATTAGAAATAATAGCACGTATAGTAAAAATGGGAAGACAAGTCTGATTAATTCTTCTATTTTCATTATTCCCCCTTTGCCCAAAAGGTCACACTGGTTGGCCCGACAAAGACCCCAATCTAGCTGGAGGTTTAGTTCTAAATGGAGATTCCATTGTTGGGTTCTCCAAAATGATTCCAGCATCACCTAGGGATATTTTATCATTATCTGGGACATATAATTGGTTTCAAAACTATAATTGTTTGGATGCATATGGGATACAAAATAGCAAGCCTGAAGCACCCACCCACTTGGGGCCCTAACAGGAAGAAATCAACTATTCTTTGAACTACACATTACTTTTGATATTTTCTAATTGTTTGATATCCATGTTCACCACCTCCAGTAGCTCTGTTGGGAAGTTACTCTCCCAAACTTTGAGTTCCTCCAAATTGACTCTCAGATTGACCATAATATTAGTTGCTTGGTTCTCTTACCTAAAAACATGGATAATATATGAACTATCAAGATTCTCTAAACTATTGAGATCAGATCTTCAATACTCCAACTTGCCACCTACGAGCCCTTAGCACAATTGATTATATTGAGCGAGTCACCTTTGATCACCATCCTTTTGACATTCAATCTATTTAGTAAGAGGACCCCTTGGAGCAAGGCTCTGGCCTCCACAAAGTGACTAGTTTGAGTTCCTAAGCCTTTTACATAAGCAAGGATGATCTGTCTTTCGTGGTTTCTAATAACACCCCATGCACCAACCCTTATCGAGTTGCCCTTATAATCCCATCGAAGTTTAGCTTGGCCCAATTCCTTGTAGGAGATTTCCATATTGTTTGAGAGTAAAGCAGTGAGAGCAGAGAAGTGGGTCAGACTAGGGGGCATTGAGCACTATAAAAACCCCACCGAAGTTGCAATATTTGCTACTTTCATATTGCTCTCCCAGTTATCCTTGAAGTTGATACTCTGAATATTTTCCACTACAGTTGCACAGATTCTTGCCTCAATAAATTTACAATATTTTTTTGTCTTTGAAGGCTTTGTTGTCCTCTCTTTCCATAGACCCTAGAGGGTGTGGGGCAGGCTAAAGTTCCATAGAGAGTTTAGTCTTTTGCTGTGAAATGGAGGATCCCATTGGATACACAGATAAGCTAAATTGTTCGATGAAACCCAGGAAATATTAAACTTGCTTAGGATCATATTGAGTACTTCCAACGAAAATGGGTAACCAAAAATAAATGCTTCACACTCTCCCAGTTATGCTCACAAAGATAACATTTTATGGGAATTGTCAACCCTCTTTTATGGAGGTTGTCAATGGTGAGAACCTTGTTTTGGACTACTAGCAAGTAGAAGAAGTTAATCCTGGGGGTTAAATAATTTAAGCTAGATTTTGCAACTAGGATCCACCTCCATCCTTCATCTTCCATTAGGTCATAAGTTGATTTCACAATATATCACCCTCCCTTGTACTTTTTCCAAAATAAAAAATCTCCTTCTCTTTGTGAATGGTTAATATTTGTTGTCCAACTTCTATATCTATAAATATAGTCTATAACAACCTCACAATTTCTTGATACCATATTTTAGGGTTCTTATTCATTCCCCTAATATTTCAAGATATTTTTCATTGTTATTTTTTGTTTTTATTTGTGGGTTTAGCCCCACTTCTTCTTAATACTTGTGATATTTGCTTTTGTTTTCCCATATCAATATTCCTTTGGGTTTCTTTTGATCTATGTTTTTTCTTCTTGGGTCTTCCTCTTTTTTTAAATTCCTAGCAATACTTTCATCTTCATCAATCTCTTCAATCTTCTCACACTGCTCATAGTAAGACTTATCGTCTTTAGGTTTGCCTTGTTTTGAAGGATCTGAAGTGCAAGGAATAACCTCAAAAGCACAATCTTTTTTATATTGCCCTGAAAACCCTAAAGTGCAAGGATACTCTTATGTAGCAATTACCTTCTTATTCTATCCTAAAAACCCTAAATTATTATGGATTTCCTCCATCCTCATTTATTTATTATGTAGCTCTTGAAACCTTAAAGTGCAAGGGATAACATCTTCACCACTTTAATTTTTATTACCTAGAGAGGATTCTATACTACTTGAGAAAAAAAGAAGATGGTTTACATGAAATAAACTTGACCTCTTTTGTCATCTTTGTTTTAGGATTTATCTCCACATCTTCTTTTGCACCTTTAATTCCTTTTGAGCTTGCCAAATGATACTATAGATAGGCTTTCTTTACCTCATATTTTGGAGTGGAATATCCTTGATCTAATCTAGCTTCTATTACTGTATGATTTCCTTGCTTCATCTTGAAGTTTATCTCATGGCTAGAATTTTATCTCTTTCTTCATAGTTTTCACTTTGCAAACTCTTGCCATGTGTCCAATCTCATAATAATTATGGTAACAAAATGTGATATTTTCATAATCTACTTCTTGATCACATTGTCTTGATTTAGATTTAATATTAATGTATTGTGGTAAAGGTTTTGAAATATCCATAGCAACACATATTTGAGTATATAGCATGATTTCTCTCCTTAGTAGTTAGTCCTTCCTTGATGAATTCCCTAGGGTAATTCCAATATTCTTCAAAACATCCTTATTTATAAGCTAATATGGAAGTCCAAAAAGCCTAACCCACACTAAAAGCTTCTTAATAGTTTTTGTCTCAACAAAAAAAAAATCATTCCATGGTCTCAAATAAAGTGCATCTCTTCCCCTAAACCATGGGCCACCAACCATTATTTTATCTTTAATTTTTTAACTGAAAAAGATGATGAGAAAAATCTTTAGGAAGAAAAGTCACGGAGTAATTTGAATTCAATCCCCACTTCCACTTTATCCAATTCTGAATCTCCAAAAACTCTTACCATGATCTATGGAACTTAGATGTTAACCCTCTACTTTTAAGAACCATTATATCATGCTCAATCATCTCATCCATGATACTTACTTCTAGTAGAACATTTGCTACCTAGATCGAACTTGCAATGTATTTGTTCTTCTGCTTGTCTCTAACTTGGGCCTCCATACTTCCAACTATGGCATCTTGAATTCTAGCTAAGGAATCCTGACTTCCCATCAAGGCTTTTAAATATGGATTTTCTTGCATACTATCTAATGGGGCTTGCTCTTGGCTTGCACTTCCTCTTGGTTCGCACTCCTCAACTCGCACTTGCTCTTGGCTTTCACACTCTCCTACCTTGCACTTACTCTTGGATTGCACTCCCTCTTGGCTCACAATTGCCCTTGTATCTTATTTTCTCCATTGTTCCTTCGCTGCAACAATATTTTGGAAATAATGTTTCATGCATTCGTGGTAAGGGTTTGAAGCATTGATGCACTCCAGATGAACTCGTCGCTCTTCTACCATGACTAAATTTTGGCTTGTACTCCCTCTTGGTTCGCACTCCCTCTTGGCTAGCATTCGCTCCTAGCTTGCACTCTCTCCTACCTCGAACTTGCTCCTAGCTTACACTCCCTCCTGGCTCACAATATCCCTTGTCTTTTCTTTTTGGGGGTGTTCCTTCGCTTCAGTATTTTTTTTATATTTTCTTCAACTAAATCCTTTAAATCCTCCTACGATCTAAAACAAGAAGTGGCACTTGTTCCTTGATCACACTTTGCTTTCTACTTCTAATTTCTTGCTCATACTTCCTCCTCGTTCCTAGCTCATGCTCGCACTCACTTTTGACTGCACTCATTCCCAGCTCGCACTCACTTTTGGCTACACTCACTCTTGGGTCATGCTCGCTTTCAACTACACTCACTTCCAGCTCCCACTTGCACTCATTATTGGCTCATGCTTGCACTCACTATCGGCTCACACTCACTTCTAGCTACACTCACTTCCAGCTTGCTTGTGCTCACACTCTCTTTTGGCTCATTTAAATAACTTATATGTTAATCTTGTAGGTGTTTTTTTTTCAAAAATATTGAAACATTATATGTATTATTAGTTAGATTAGATTGTATTTGAATTTAATTTTAATAAATTATTTTCAACTTGTCTTTCTATTGAATATACTTGATATGTTGGTTGACTCTCTTTTCCTTTTTTTATTCACTATGTTTTCTATGTCCAAAATTTAATATGATTTTCGTTGAAGGATAGAAGCTCCTTTAGGAAATTATATTTATTTTTATATAATGTTTTTTATATTTTGAAGATACTATGTCTATCAATAGTTGTTGGACACCAAGAATAATGTCTTTGTTTGTTTTATTTTTTTTAATTATGTGTCTTCTATTGGGGTCACTTCTAGTAAAACACTAAAACGTTACATTTGTTATCAAGTCAATTAAATCATATCCAACTTGCCCTTTTATTAAAAATATTCTTCATTTTATTTTCTATTAAATATATTTTTCATCTTCCTCAAACTACTATGTTTCCATAATCAACCCCTTGTAATCATTTTCATTAAGAGATAAAATCTCACTTGACTAGTTACGTTCTAAATTTTTTAATTTCACCAAGATGAAGATTTAACACTATGATTGGCTAAATTATCTATGACCCAATTTCCTTCTTTATAAATATACTTATATTTCCAAGAGTATGCCTCTAATAATAGTTAATAAACATAAACTATAATGTTATTTTTTATCCAATACCCACATCCATTTTTGTTGATAAAATTAAGGATAATTTGTGAATCCCCCTCAAATGAAAAATATTTCCATCCTTATTCAATTGCAATTTTGATCCCTATAATAAGTGACCTAGCCTCTTCATAGTTGCTGAGGTTCCATATGATTTTGGGTAAGGAGAATTTTACCTTTGTTATTTTGAAAAGCACCACCTCCACCAAATTTTTTTAAATTTCCTTTGGAAGAGCCGTCAAAATTAATTTTGATAAATCCAATTTCTATGCATTTTCATTTTACCATAGATCGAAGAAAATCCTTTGTATTAACTCCATTGTCATAGATGACCCTTCGATGTATATTCAACTCTTGTAACCAAGAGGATAACACCTCTTTTTCTGCACTTGAGACTTCTTATGATGAGCACCATGTTTGTAAATATTTTGTAAGAGAGATAATAATTGATTCAAACTTGGGCATGATTTTAAGATTTATTTTTAATAATATATTATTTTTTTCAAACCATAAATACCAACAAATTATAGTAGGACTAATCCTCCATAAAATACATAATATTTAACCTTTGAAATAATTAATCCAACATTTCATCAACTCTTTCAATGTTGATGGATATGCCCAATATATTTTCATATTTTTGAGAAGATAACCTTAAATGATGTAAGAAAAGGAACAATGAAGAAGAAAATGGTTTGATGTTTCTAGATCCTTTTTACATAAGGCACATCTGAAAGGTCCATGATATCCTCTTCTTTTTAGAATCTTTCATAAGAATCTTGCTTTAGACTGCTAACCAAAGCAATGTTGAGGCATTGGGGAGGGCCTCTTGTGACCAAACATTCTTCCAAGGGAAATCATTAGGAGTAGAAAATTTTGATTTCTATAAATCCTTATATCCCAAATTGACCGAGTACCCACCATCTTTTGATAGATACTAAACTGACTCATCCTTTTGCATTAAAAAAGGAAAATAAATTTTTTGATGTATCTTTTGAAACTTCTTTGTTATTTCTTTGATTTCTTCTTCTTCAACTAGGTTACTAATAAAAATCCATGATTTGGATTGTTCTTGATATTAATATAAGCTTTGAAATTTGGACCCTAACAAGGTAGACATGCCTAAGCCAATGGTTACCACTTTGAATTAGAGATAAGAAGAGAAGGCTTCAATGAAGCATTAGACCAAAAATTTGAATAATCCTCCTCATTTAATGACCATCTATTATATTTCTTAATAAATTGTAAACTATTTGATATGAAGTTATATGTTGGATATTCTTTAGATAGAGTTTGTTTCCTAAACAATTTTATTATGTCAAGAGAATTTGTATATTTTTGAAGTAACATTTTCACACAATTGTTTCCTTATCCTTTGAATAATCTCCATCCAAGTTTTGCTCCTAGGTCAAAGTCATAAGTTTGAAATTCTACATGCCTTCCTCTCCAATATTCTTTCCTTTGTAAACCCTATACCACTTACAAAGAGAAGAGCTAAATTTTTCCTTACTTCCTTTCCAAAGAAAATATCTTTGAATTTTATCAAATTCAAATGCTATACCTATTGAAAACCTTGAAAATGACATCATATAAATATGTATGGATTGTAACATGGTCTTTATGAGTTGTAGCATTCAAGTCATGATTAATAAATCACCTTTCCAACCTATCAAACAAGATTTTATTCAATCCAAATTTGAATCTCAAAGCTCCTTCTTCTTTCTTTTATGAGACAAAGGAATACCCAAATATGTTGATGGAAAATTTCCAATTTTAAATCCTAAAATATCTAGAATAAATATTATAAATTTAGGGTGGTGTTGGTGAAAAATCACTTGGATTTTGTAGAATTAACCAATTGTCAAATAACATTCTCATAGCATGATAATAATGATTTAAACTCCATAGCCTCAACCTCTTGATTGGGAGATAAACCAAAAGAAAAATATCAACAACAAATTGGAGATGAGACTTGGAGGGACCATTTATTGCAACCTAAATATCTTTTTTTTTTCCTTGTATTTTTGCCTTTGAGAAAACTCTCTCTAATGCCTCTACAAGAATAATAAATAGATATAAAGATAGTGGATCATCCTAGTAGAGTGCATGGGATGACTCAAAATATTTGATAGGGGATCCATTGATCAAAATATAATATTTTTTAGTGCTATAACAATATATAATCCATACAAACCAACCTTTATTAAAATCAAACTCTTTGAGAACATCATGTAAAATACTCAAGTAAACCCTATTATATGTTTTCTTCATATCTAATTTCATAAGCATACCTAACCTCTCATTGAATGAAGATAATGTATTACCTCTTGTACAATGATTACACCATCACAAATTTGTTTACCACAAATAAAACCACCTTCTTCTTTTAAGATAACACAATCTAGAATGTTTTTGAATGTTTTTCAATATGTTTTTCATAATTTTTAAAATAATCTTATAAATCATATTACAAAGGCTCATTTATGAATATTATCAAAATATTTTATCTTCTATTTCTTTAGAACCAATATAATAAATATGGCATTGATCTTACTTATTATAGCCTTTCTTTTTCATCCCTCTTTAATCATAGCTAACATATCACTCTTCAATAAATTTTAAATCTTTTGAAAGAAAATTTTAGAAAATACATTGGGTTCAAGTTCCTTATTAGGATGGAAATAGAAAATTGTGTCATACAACTCCTCCATATAGATGTTCAACAATATCTTGTTTTTTTCTTGTGTGATAATCTATAGAATATTCTTTAAATTATTATGTCGAGCCTCCTTATATTGCCCAATATCTAACAAAATATATTTGAAATAATTGATTGCTTCATTTTTTATATCTCCTTCTTCTCAATATTTCTTCCATCTAGAGTTGAAATATTTTTGATGTGATGAAAAGATAATTTTGTTTTCGCTATAGCATATATTTTTTTGGTATTTCTCTCTTCTTTGTTGATTCATTTCTCCTTGATATTTAGAACTAATATAACTGTTTATTTTTCAATACATTATGATAAGCAGAAAGTAATTATTTTTCTTGAATATAAAATTCTTTGATCCACTCCATTTTTCAATGGGTTTATACAGGTTTTTATGAGGGGTCTTGGTCCCCTCATATTTAGTAAGGTTTAAACCTTAGACCTCTAAAAGAGAGACCAAAGACCTTACCACTGCAGTAAGCTTACAACTATCTTGATCCATTCCATTGACTTCTACTATCTCTTGTAAATTTTTGAGCTTGAATTCACTTTCCTCCTTTTCTTTAAATATGTTACCCAAATATTTGGCATTTTAAGTCTTTGTTTTCCCCTTTAGATATTCCATATTTTTTACGATCCATCTAGATGAAATCAAGGGCTTAAAACCACATAGACTAAAAGTAAAATGGTAATTTCGTTATGGTAAAATCATTACATCAAAGGCCATACATTATCTTCATTCCATGAAAAAACTAGGTATATTTATGAAACTAGATATGAAAAAAGCATATGATAGGTTTTTTTTTAAGTGTTCTACATGATATTCTAAAAAACGTTTGGTTTTTATTAATTCTAGCGTGAAATATTATATTTTGATCAATGGTTCTTTTGCTAGTTACTTTAAGTCATCTCATGGACTCCACCAAGGTGATCCACTATCTTCTTATCTATTTATTATTCTTGTAGAGGCATTAGGGAGAGTTTTCTCAAAGGTAAAAATGGAAGGAAAAATAAAAGGTATTTAGGTTACAAAAAATGGTCCCTTCAAATATCATCTCCACTTTGTTGATGATACTTTTCTTTTGGACCATCCCTCAGTCAATGAGGCAATGAAATTGAAATATTGTGAGAAGGCTACTAGATAGTCAGTTAATACTACAAATTCTAGGATTTTTTATGAACACTACCCTAGATTTACAATGAATTATTATGAATATTTTAAGGTTTAAAATATAAAATTTTCCATCAACCTAGTTGTGCATTTCTTTATTTTAAAAACATAATAAAAAGGAGTTTGTGTCTCTTATTTGTATAGAATAAAATTTTGTTTGGCAAGCTAGAAAGGTAAGTTATTAACCATGATAGGAAGGCTACAACTCATCAAGACTACATTGCAATCCATCCCTATTTATATGGTATAACTTTTAAGATTGCCAATCCAAAACACCTTCTCCATAGTAAATCTCAAATGTCCTTCAACAACATTCTCCTTTGATGTTGTGCTTACTACAATTCACACCAGACTTGGTGCTAGTTGTCTTCCTCTCATATTCACTTCTTCTATTTCACTTCTCCACCTTAGCATAATCATCCTTCTAAAAGCTTTAACTCCTGCTATCTTCTTCCTCCAGTCTCTGCAATTATCTCTTCTTGTAGCTATTTCACTCAAGGTGGCTATCATGAAGTCCACTCAATATGGCTCTGATACCACTATTAGGAAAATATTATTATGCTTCATTGGGTAAACAATTTCCAAGATCATAAATAACATCAATAATTATGCATATATCAAATGAACAATAATCTCACATAAAGCTTTATTAAAACTAGTAAAGTAATGCATAAATGCAAAGCTTCATTGAGTTACATATTACATGGTTTTGTCTTCAATATATAGATACATGAGACTCTCCACATTACATGACTCTTGACCTTTATTCTCCTCAAAATCATAGGAGAACTTAACTCTTCATATTCCTCTCTTACATAATAAATCTCACATATTACATAAAGATAAAGTCTCTCATGATTGCACATAACTCCCTACTTCTAAACTTGACACATCACTCATATAACTCACACTTGCTAACAAGACACCTCATACACTTAATTACATGACACATACTCTCACTCAATAACTTGACACATACTATAGACACAAATAATAAACACACCCCCTAAATATAAATATTTCAAATATACTAAATAATGTAATAGCTCCAACAATTTATATGGTGTCACTTTCAAGATTGCCAATAGGTATAGCATAAAAAGTTGATAAAAATTAAAAAGACTTTCTTTGGAAAGGATGTGAGAAAAAATTAGGTTTTCTCTTTGTAAGTGGGATAATGTTTGCAAAGGAAATAATATTGGAGGGGCATACTTATGGAATTGTAGATGTATGAGTTTGGCCTTAGGGGAAAACGTGTGTAGAGATTATTCAGAGATCAAGGAAAGAGTTAAGCAAAAATCTTACTTCAAAATATGTAGGTTCTCTTGATGCAATGAAATTATTTAGGAAAATAATCCTACTCAATGGATTGCCAGTTTGGAACTTCATATAAGGTAGATTATAATTGATCAAGTTACATATTAGATGATCAATTAATAAGGTAGATTTTATAAATTTTTAGTTTTATGCTTGGTCAAAGCCTTATCCTTTTGTCTCTGATTCAAAATGGCAACCATTGGCTCAAGCATGTATACCATGTAAAGGTCCAAAACTTAAATATTATTTTAATGTAAGCAACATCTCTAAATTATGAATTTCTATTAGTAACATGGTTGAAGGAGAACTCAAACAAATTATAGATGAGCTTCAAATAATGCTCCAAAATTTCTATTTGTCTATTTTACATGAAAGAATGAATTGGTTTAGAACCTATCACAATATGGTGGATACTCAAACAAGTTGGAATATGAGGATTTATAGAAATCAAAATTTCCTACTCCTAAATATTTTTCTTAAAAGAATGTTTGGTCACTAGAGGATCTCCTTAAGTCCTCAACATTCCTTTGGTTAGCAGTTCATAGTAATACTCTTACAAGGGATAGTCTACAAAGAAGAGGATATCATGGTCCATTCAAATGTTCCTTGTATGAGAAGGATTTAGAACCGTTAAATCATTTTCATCTCCATTGCGCCTTTGCTCGTGCCATTTGGGGTTACTTTTTAAAAAATTACAAGAATATATTGGGTAGCTCCATCATCATTGAAAGATTTAATGAAATGTTGGAGTAATTATTTCAAAGCTAAGAAATTGTATATTCTATGGAGGATTGGTCCTATCATTATTTGTTGGATTTTATGGCTTTAAGGGAATAATAGACATTTTAAAAATAAATCTCAAAACCATGTCGAAGTTTAAAAGTATAGTATTGCCTCTCTTGCATAATGTTTATATATATGGTGCTCACCATGGGAAGTCTCAAGTGCAGAAAATGAGGTGTTAGCCACTTGGGTATAGGATTTGAATATACATGTAATAGTTATTTGCGACAACATTAAAACAAAGAATCTGCTTTGATCTATGGTAAAATTAAAAATTCTAGAAATTGGGTTTATCAAAATTAATTTTGATGTTGCTTCTAAAGGAAATTCTAGGAAAAGCTAGTGGAGATGGTGTTTTTTGAAATAATGAAGGCAAAATTCTCCTCACTTACTTAGAATCATATGGAACTTCAACTAACAACTATGCAAAGGGTAGGGTCATCAAAGAATCTCTTCCAAAGCCTTGGAATAGGGTCATGGTGTCAATTCTCCAATACTTCACTGTAGATGACACTAATTACATTCTCCATATCTTTCGTTTGGTATTCCTTAACTATCTTCATGGTAACAAGGTCATCAATATCCTAGAGTATATTTTCATATCTATTGAAAGGTCTATCCTTAATATCAAGAAAGGAATCTCCTCCCTTCCAGTCCACTAGGGACTCATTATTTACAGACATGTCCTCCAGAGAGAGTCCAACAAATTTATTATCTCTTACATTGTTGGCCCCTCGACCCATAACCAACTGTCTAGTCACTGTGAAAGCCCTTTCCATGTTGTTCCCAAAGAAACTATTCCTAAGCTAGACTCTCCCAAAACTAGTCGTACATTGGAGGTCGATGTCGAAGCTCGTGGCACTCCTCCAGAAGTCAAATTTGAAGGTCATCGTTACTCTTCTCACAACAAATCTCAATTGATAAAACATAAGTCCCCCATAATTTGTTGGACATTTTGAGTCAAAGTTGTCATATTGATGTCAAGGAATATGTCAAGGAACAATGCAAAGGTTAATGGCAAAAGAGCTTCATAATATTTTTAATATTATGTGGAAGCATATGAAGGCAGGTTTTTATTAAAACCATGGATGATCAAATAAAAGGTTTTTCATAAACCCGAGAAAGCTTTTTGAAAAGCTAAAGGAGGTTTTAATATTTATTTTATAAAATATTTAAATTCAAATTGAATTTAAATTCTATAAATAAATATTATTTATACAAAGTGGTAAAATCAAAGAGGGCTTTAATAAATCCAAAAGGGGTTTAAGAATTAATTTATAAAATTTAAATTCTAAAGAATTTAAATAATTTATAAATTAATTATTCAAATTTCGAAGGCGCCGACGTTCAAAATTATTGGAGGCAATAGGTATATAAACTATATGCCTTAGTGGCATAAAATCCATCCTTCGTTCGAAAGAAATCAAAGTGGCAAGTGTTGTTGTGAATACTCGTGCGGGGAAGAAGACAAATCTTTGTCTTAAGGCGCTAGTGAAAGTGTTAAGACCATTGAGGGCTAAACCCTCATATCCACCAAGGCACATGGCCTAGTGGCAAGCGATCACGAGTTAAGGCGTGTGGATGTAGAGTGGTCCACGTTCGATTCACGACAAGAGCGTTTTGGCATGTTGTGCTTAAGCATCAAAGGAAGTGATGCGTAGTCTTTTTGGTTTCGACGCATTGGGGGAAGAACATAGAGCATGTTGTGCTCTTGGTTCCTCAAACAAGTGCCTAGCTCATACGAGGGCTGGAGCCGCGGCTAGGGCGTTGGGAGAAGCTGCGTCGAGGGTTCGAATCTCACCTAGGCGGGGGTAATAAATTTTACATTAATTTTTAATTTTCGAAGGTGTAAACATAAGGTTTAGGGAGCTATAAGGGGTTATGAAAAGGTGTTTATTTTAATTATTAAATTTTTGATTAAATGAAGGAATAAGGTGTTGAACCTTATTTTTAAATAAAATTATTGTGACATTTTTTATTTATCAAAAAGTGAATTGAAGAGTGATTAAATTTAAGAGGACTTCTTGCCATTGAGTTAGTTAGAAAAGGAGATTGTATTGACATTATTTCTGGTATTAAATATTGTTTTAATTAGGATATCATAAGGTGTACTTGGTCAATCATTTTTCTATATGTTGATGGATGCTTTCTCTAAGATGGAGTGATAAGGTGTATGAGTGTTTTAATATTTTACATTGTATCTTTGAGAGAGTTTAGTATCTTCTAACTCCTTTGAGCTTGGCAAAGAAGTGTTTGTGCTTGTGGCAGATATTTGAGGTTCCTTCATCATCAAGAAAAAGGTATGAGCACATTCTTCCATAGTTGAGTTGATTGGTTGGTTTTCTAGAAAATAAGTTTGGAGTGAAAAGGACTTGATTAGGGTTTCCTTATTAAGTGTGTTGAGTTAATGCTTCAAGGTTTTCTCGAATAAAGAGTTGTTTAAACCTTGTCTTATAAGAATTGTTTTTGAAGCCATTGATTGTGTGAAGAACTTGAACTAGCATTTGAAAAGAACATGAGAATCATTGTTATTAGAAATTTATTGATAAGCATTGTTGGAAATATTTTGAGTGAAGAGTCATATACTTGGACTAGGGATTGCAAGCAAGGATTGCTTCATTGAGTGATTGGTTGAGTAGAGTTGGTTGAGCCTAGTCAAGTGGGTGTGTGAAGTGATTTTTCAAGTTCCATAAAACAAAATATTCTATATTCTAAATTGATTTGATTGAGTATTGAGGTGAATGTGAAGCATATTGAGTCTCTAAAAATTCTCCTTATGTTTCTAAAAGATTGATTTAAAGTGATTGAGTATTGAGGTGAATGTGAAGCATATTGAGTCTCTAACAATTCTCTTTATGTTTCTCAAAGAGTGATTGAAAGTGATTGATTATTGAGGTGAATGTGAAGCATATTGAGTCTCTAAAAATTCTCCGTATGTTTCTAAAAGAGTGATTAAAAGTGATTTAGCATTGTGATGAGTATAGAGCATATTGAGTCTCTAACAATTATCTTTATGTTTATATGAGATTGGACAAGTGCTATTGTGGACTTGTTGAGCAGATTTCAGGTAAGTCTTAGTGAAGACTTGAGAGCAGATTGGAAAAGTTCTAGAGAGGACTTGTGGACAGATTAGTGTGAGCTTTTGTGGAAGCTTACAAGGCAGAATTGAGATAAGTCTTTAATTAGACTTGTAAGCATATTTGATTGATTGATTTGTTCAAATATTGGGTTAAGGTTTGGGGAAGATCTAGCTGAGTTGATTTGAGATTAGGTCAAGCCTTGTGTTAAGGCTTAAGGATAGAGATTGAGGACATATTTGTGCTAGACCAAAGGACTGTGTTTAGTGCAGATCAAAGGACAGAGATTGAGGACAAATTTGTGCTAGACCGAAGGATTGTGTTTAGTGCATATCAGAGGATAAATTTGAGGATAGAGTTTGGTGCAGATTTAAATACAGGATTGTGCCAGACTAGAGACAGATATTGAACAGATTTGTGCTAGATCGAAGGACTGTGTTTAGTACAAATTTGAGATAGAGATTTGGAGGTGACAAAGTATAGAGGATGATAGTCTCCAGTGGATACAAATCCATTAATCCAGGGCAGTGAGGACAAGTGTATTCAGTTTATAGAGATCCATTAGCCAGAGCATTGGGGGCAACAGTTCTTCTAGATCACCAGCCAGAGCAAGAGGAGAAAGGAGTTCCCCAATGGATAGAGATCCACAAACTTGATTGAGGGGATTGGTGTCTCCTTTGGACATAGGTCCATAAAAATTGTAATAGGGAAAGATTCCCAAGAGATTGATTGAGAAAATTTTAGTGAAATATTTTCTCCGTGGAGTAGCCCACATTGGGTGAACCACGCAAATTGTGGTCTTTATTGTGTGTGGTGATTTTTGCATTGCTTTGATTACTGATATTGCTATTGCTATTTATACATTGCATAATATTTATTGGGAAAGAAAAGTAAAAATTGATATTATATTGTTCACCCCCCTCTTAGTATAAGCTTATGTTATTCATAATTTTGGAGCAATATGGCGACTTCTCCAAAGACTATCCTATTGGCACCCACAAAATCAAGCATGAAGATGCTCTAGTGCAATCCTCCTCCTAAAAAGGAACTCCTTTATGTGGCTACTCCAAGTTGTCCAACCATATTTAGAAATGTGCATGCATCCCATTCATCACCAATAAGGGTTACATGCAGGAGCTGGATGATCTCATGAACCACTAAAATGAACATGTCATTACTGCGACAAGTCTCTATCATCATGGAGGAGCTCTGCAACCAGTTTGAATGTGATGATCCAGTGGACAATGTTGACTCCCCTATTCCTGATATGGATAGTTGATAGGTCTTTAACCCTTGGTTGGGGTTCTCTTTTAGTTTATCTCTTTTCTCACTTAGGCAGTCCTCCCAATTTGGAGACCCTCTCTCTTATTTTCTTGGTGCTGCCCTTCTCTTATAGATCGTCTTTGGTCCTTATGTTGTCTCTTTTGGTTGGAAGAGTTAACCTCCCTTGCTGATATTTTTGTATAAAGTTCAAGATCCTTTCAAAACCCCTTCCTCCAACTAAAAAAAACTATGCAAAGGTTAGGGCACTTCTTAAAAAGGATTAAAATTGCAAACAAAAATATATTTCAATTAAGGGGGATTGACAAATTATCATTAATATTATCAACAAAAATGGATGTGAGTATTGGATTAAAAATAATATTATTGCAAATGTTCATCATTTATTATTTTTGCAATCTCTTGGAAAAGTAAACATATCTATAGATAAATAAATATAGCAAGAGACAATTTAGCCGATTACAATGTTGATCTTCATATTAGTGAAATTTAAATTTTATAAGTCAATTGGCTGAGTGAGATTCTATCTCTTAATGAAAATTATTTCAAGGAGTTGATTGTAAAAACATAGCACTTTGAGCAAGATGAAGAATATATTTGATAGAAAAGGAAATGAATATATATTGTTGGCTTTTAAGCCAATTATCTCAAGTCCCAATATTTTGGATCTTGAGTAGACTCAAATATAAGAGCAATTAAAATATTATATGGCCAAAATAATTAACAATAATATTCATAAAATGACAATAATCTGAATATAAATGGCCAAAATCATTCATGTAATAACATGAAGAAAATTATAGTAGAATTGCTCAAAATATGCATACAAGATTCAATATTATCAATTTATGAATGTGACCTTCTTAGATATAATACATGGAGTTTTATCTCCATAATATAACCTTAGAAATGTTTCTCTTCAATATTTAACTCTTGCACTCCTCCCATATCCATGACTTGCAGCCTTTCCTATTCCTTACATAAGATAAATAATCTCATATCCTTTGGCTTCTCATCTTGCCACTTGTATACATGACTTTTGACTCTTTATTTACTTGTACACTTAACTCTATGACACTTACATACTTCCTAATACATGACACTTGTGCACTTTCTCACATTACAATATTACACACTTAATTATATGACACTTGTGCACTTTCTCACATTACACACTTGCACACTTAATTACATGACACTTGTGCATATCCTACACATAAACACTTACATAAAGGGGAAATATAAATCACACTCCTAAACTATAGACTCAAACCGTACTCTAATATTTACAATGTATTATAGCTACCATGGGGGTACATTAGCATGTACCAAATAATGTAATATTCTCTAACACCCCCTATATTACATTATTTGGTTGTTGAAGACTTTAGTCTTCAATATTTATCTTTTGCTTTTGTTAGGTAACATTGCATTGTGTATGATCTTCTATTTGATATCCTTCTTCATATTCTTTCTTTAGTTATTATGTCTTTACCTCTTTGGTATGATCTTCTAGATCTTGCTCATGAACAACTTGATTTTCTTCTATATCTTTTGTTTCCGGTTCATGTGCTTCCTTCGATTCCGCTTCCTTGATTTGACTGCAGTCTTGAATTTGATGTTGTCTTACAAACTTTGAACAGTCACTGAGAATATCATAATAAATTTTTGAATTTGATGAGATATTATTGTCATTTTACTATAATATGTTGTATGACATAATTCACTTCCATCATGACCAATATCTTTTATTACTGATTTTATTTTTAGAATCTCAATCAACTATTCTTGCTTTTGAATTTTATCCTTATGAATTTCAAGTGAAAGTAATGTCATATACATTATACTACCTATATCAATAGGTATTGTAATATCATCTTTAGATTTATCAATTGCTTCAACAATTTTTGAGTGCAAATAATATTCAAATATTTCAAAAATTTCATTCATTGCTTCTCTATAGATAAATCTTATTGTTATATCTTGCTTATATAAAAAAATTTAGTCAATTCACGTGTGCCAATTTTTATAACTTCCAATATTTTATTTCTTATTATGACCTTCAAATCATTTTCTTCCATGATCATTTTTTTTTTTTTTTTAAGTTGAATTCCTTATTACTCCAAAGTTTAATAAAAAATTTCCACTTTTAATTCTTCAATTTCAAATTTTCTTTTCATAATTAAATTTGCAAATTCAAAATTTCAAATTCTTCGAAGTAGAAATACTTTTATCTCCCTAATAATTAAACTTGCAAATTTTCTAAATTTTCCTTTTTTGGAGTAGAAATCCTTATCTCTCCAAAATTTAATATTTATCAATTTGTTCAAAAATCAAAATTTTGAAATAAGTTGCAAATATAAAATATCAGTATTTTAGATATTCCAAAATATTAAGGTTGAAGTCCTTTTAAATCCCACCTTTAATTTTCAATTCAAGTGTGGTAAAATTCCTTTTTCCTCGACCCCTTAATTTTATACTTCCTAAGATTCTTAATTCTTTAAATATAAACCTTAGTACTATAATCAAATATATATATATCATAAATTAAAGCTTAATAACCTTAAAATAAAATTTGTGAGTTGCTAAGGTTCTTTTAAACCTTATCACTCCAATATATTAGCACTCTATAATATGTTTGTCCAATATAATATTACGGCCCAAAATTGAGTTTGAACACCTTACCTCAGTCCATGTGTATTACTCTTCACATTAGAATGTTTGATATTTCAATGACTTTGTCAGATCCTTGCAGGGCTCGTTAGGGCATGTAGCTGGACAAATCAATATTCTCAAGGAACTTTATGCATGCAAGACTTAATATGTTACTCAGGTGACCTTTCTCAGTATCATGATCGTTCGAATACCAAACAACATTTCTTAGATAATTCCTCAAGTGGCTCTAAGCATTTGCAACTACTTGGATATCCTTAGGCTACTCCTCAAGATAAATATAGCTTGTACAACCTTAGGTTGAAACCTTATGCACCATCAAGCTCCTTTCGATAATATCTACTCCAGGAAACATCAATCTCAGGCGATGTCTAGCTACTATTGTGACTTCAAGCTCTTTGAAAATGATATTTTGGATTCCTATTTCACTTTTAAGAATGGTTACGATGTCTTCTAAGCTCCTCTTCAAAGTTCATTTAAATTTTCCTCCAGATTTTTGCTCTTAAAACATATTGCTCTCTACTCAAACTATTTTTGTTTATAATTGTCTCAATTAGCAACAACTTTCTCTCTTTTCTACTCTGATGTTTTAATCTTGTTGCTTTCTTTTTTTTTCTATTATATCTCAAAGATAGAAACAATTCCAAGGCTCAAGGCCTTTCTAATATCTTCTAGTGGCTTTCAACCACTCAATATTATTTTTCTCTTTTAAATAAAAATATTTTCTTTAATTTTGAGTTGCAGCTATCAACCCAAATGTCCATATAGAAACTCACACTAGATTTTTTCTCCAATGCAAGACTCCAAATTTAATTTCTTCAAATAAAGTCTACTCGAAGTAGCTCTGATACCATTGTTGGTTTTTAAGCCAAATTATCTCAAGTCCCAATATTTTGGATCTTGAGTAGACTCAAATATAAGAGCAATTAAAATATTATATGGCCAAAATAATTAACAATAATATTCATAAAATTATAACAATCTGAATATAAATGGTTAAAATAATTCATGTAATAACATGAAGAAACTTATAGTAGAATTGCTCAAAATATGCATACAAGCTTCAATATTATCAATGCTTGAATGTGATCTTCTTAGATACAATACATGGAGCTTTGTATCCATAATATAACCTTAGAAAAGTGACTCTTCAATACTTGACTCTTGCACTCCTCACATATCCAAGAGTTGCAACCTTTCCTATTCCTTACATAAGACAAATACTCTCATATCCTTTGGTTTATCATCTTGCCACTTGTATACATGACTCTTGATTATCTATTTACTTTCACCCTTAACTCTATGACACTTACTTTCTAATATATGACACTTGTTGAAGCAAACCATACCAATAGTTATATTGCCACCACAATTAATATCAAAACTTATTAATCAACAATGCACAATAATGACTGAACAACAAAATGCAAAATATAAATTCCAATCCAACAAATAGCAATGGTGAACCAATCAAATCAATGCTTCCGCAAATCCACAACCACTCCGAGAGGGCAAAGTCTCATAGCCACTTTGAGAGGGCGAAGTCTCTTGCGTCTATATGCAAATTCAATTATAATTCTCGATGATGAAAACTAATAAAACATGCTTCCTATTTATAAATGAAACCAATGATAACCTAACCCTAATTCTCAAGAGTTGACTAATTAAATCAATTGCTCGAGATAAAAATATTTAGTCGACAAGGCTATATTGGGATCATTACATGGCTCCCTCCCTCATAAAGCTTTGTCCTCAAAGCTAGAAAATACTGGAAAATACTCTCAAGCTCCCATGTAGCATCTTCTTCTAGAAGGTCCTACCACTTAATGAGAAACTCTTGAATTTTACGAGATCGAAGATGATGTACTCTGGATCGCAATATTGCTTCAGGATGGAGAGTCATTTGACCTTCTTCATCGAGTAATGTAAGCTCTATCTAGGACTGCACCTTCTAGTCAATAACTTGTTTGAGACAAGGTACATGAAAAAATAGATGGATGCAAGAAGAGGGTGGAAGCTCTAATTTATATGCTACTTTACCAATGTGACGAACCACTTTGTACAACCCATAAAATCGAGGAGCCAACTTTTGATTAGACTTGATCTTCAAGGAAAATTGCTTATAAGGCTATAGGCACAAAAAGACCATATATCCTATGTTGAATCATCGTTTTGAATGATGTAGATCTTGTTGTTGCTTCATACAATTTTGTGCCTAGGTCAAATTATCTTTAATAAGTTTAAGCATAATCTAACGTTGTTGTAACAAATCATCTACCTGGGCTACTTTGGATGTGCTTGGAACATAGTCTGTGATTGCTGGAGGATTTTGACCATACAAAGCTTTAAATGGAGATATCTTAAGGGGAAAATGGTAAGAAGTATTATACCATTATTCTACTAAGGAGAGCCACTGAATCCAGTGATATTGCTTATCTTGAGCAAAATAAAGAATGTAAGTAACCAAATCTTTATTGATAATATTTGTTTGACCATTAGACTGTGGGTGATATGAAGAATACATACTCAACTTGGTACCACTAAGATGAAACAATTCCTTCCAAAAGTTGCTAGTGAATATAGGATCACAATCACTCACAATGGTTTTGGGTATACCATGTAACTTGAAAATGGAATCAAGAAATACCTTGGCCACATTACTTGTTGAATAGGGATGTTGTAGTGCACAAAAATGAGCATACATGGAAAGATGATTTACTACCACAAAGATCATTGTTTTACCCTCTGATTTGGGAAGACCCTCAATGAAATCCATGGACATGTGCTCCTACTGGTAGTTAGGATAGGTAAGGGTTGCAATAACCCAATAGATTTAACTATTTCCCCTTTTTTACGTTGACATATCTCACACTCAGTCACAAATATATTGACATTTGATTTTAAGACTTTCCAAAAAAAATGATTGCTTCACTTGCTAGTATGTTTTCAAGAATCCTGAGTGTCCCGCTAGAGGAGATGCATGCAAATCTTGGAGAACCATTGACTTAATAGTTGAATATTGAGGAAGATAGACACGATATTTTTTGTGAAGCACTCCATATGAATATGAGAAGTAAGAATGCAATGAGGATCTTGATTGTAATCCTTGAATGATTTTAGCAGTCTCTAAATCAGCAAGTCATTCTTCTTGAAGTTGAGAAAGCCATTGTGGATAAGGACCCGATATGGCATTGATGGCCACATCATCTTCATATTTACGAGATAAAGCATCAACTACCATATTTTCCTTACCTTTCTTATACTCAATGACAAAATCATAATCTAAAATTTTGGTCATCCATTTATTTTGTTCAGGATATGAGAGACATTGTTCTAAGAAATGCTTTAGGATACTATGGTCAATCTTAATGATGAAATGACAACTTAATAAATAATACCTCCATTTATCTATGGCATGTAAAATAGCTAGAATTTCCTTCTCATAAGTATATCATCCCAAATTATTGCTAGATAATTTCTTACTTTCAAAAGCCAATGGGTGACCATATTGCATTAGAACAACTCCAATACCTATGCCATAAGAATCACACTCAATGACAAAAAGCTTGCTAAAATCGGGAGTGACCAAAACTAGAGTGGAACACATTACCTCTTTGAGGGATTGGAAGGCCTTAGAAGTAGCTTCAATCTAAATAAAGGTAATCTTGTTTGTAATATTTGTGAGAGGTGTTACAATTTTACCATAGTTACGAATAAATATTTTGTAATAACCTGTAAGTCCTAGATTTGCACAAAGCTTTTTAAGGGATTTGGGTAAAGGACAATCTTGAATAGCTTTGATTTTATGAGGATCTACCTTGACTCCTTCATGAGATACTATATGTCCTAAATATTCTATCTCTTGGATCCCAAAGGCACATTTGGATATTTTAACAAAGAGTTCTTCCTTTTGTAACAGATGAAGGACTTTGTCAACATGAACTAGGTGATCCTTCCAAGATTTGTTGTATATTAAAATATCATCAAATAAAACTAGGACAAACTTACAAACAAAATACCGAAATACATGGTTCATGAGACTTTTAAAAGTATAAGGGGTATTAGTAAGACCAAAGGGTATGACTAATAACTCACAATGATCCTGTGCACAAAAAGTAGTTTTAGGAATATCCTCATCTCTAACCCTAATTTGATAAAAACCAAAGTGTAAGTCTAGTTTAGTGAAATATCTAGCACTATGTAATTCATCCAACAAGTCATCTATAACAGAGATAGGAAACTTATCTTTGATAGTTATCTTGTTGAGAGGATGAAAATCAGGACACATGTGCCATGAGTTATCCTTGCATCATACCATCATCACTAGTGAGAAATATGAACTAATGCTTGGATGAATAATTACATGCTCTAATATTTCTTGGACCAACTTCTCAAATTTCAATATTTGGGGTTGTGGATAGTGATAAGGACGCCTATTAGGAGGTAGACTACTAGGAATCAAATGAATAGCATGATCATGTGAGCACTTGTGAGGTAGACCACTTGGTTCACTAAAGACTTCATAATTATCCACAATATCTTGAAGATCCCTTGGAAGAGTTGTAAGAGACGAATCCAAGGATTTGACCTCTATGGAATTCACTTGAGCAAAAAAACCACAACCACATTTCTTCAATATCTTCTCCATACTATGTGAACTCACCACCTTGGAGGGAGGAGGTTGAATTCCTTGAAGAGAAATGACCCTTCCATTCTTTGTCCACTTGATATGTATTTTTTGTAGAGTAATAGTAACATCACCAAGATGAGATAGCCATTGTGCTCCCAAAATGACATCTGAACTTCCTAATTTCATAGCAAAGAGATTTCCCATCCAAGTATAATTCCCCATTTGGAGTGTAACTTTATATGTTCAACCCACACATTGAGCAGTACCTCCATTTGCAATCAAGACTTGAAATTTATCTTGATTTGAAGTATTGATATACAAGCCCAAGGATTTTGCTATATTAAAATCTATAAAGTTATGTGTACTACCAGAATCAATCAATACATTAACATGTTGGTGTTTAATGAATCCTTGTACCTTGATAGTGTGATGAGCTTGAATATCCATAAGTGCATGAACAGAAAGAGCCACAATATCATCCTCTTATTTTGCTTCATTTACGTATATTGGTTACTATCCTGAACTTGTGGATGGCTTTGGTTGAGGCAAATCTTCTTCCTCAGCCACTGATGCATCTTCATATTATAAGAGAAATCTATGACATTCTGCACAATCTTGGTCTCTTGGATGATGTGAACGACATTTAAAGTAGAAAAATCATGTGGAGGGCTTAACATTACGATAAGTACAACGAGAGTTGAAATCACGTCGATATGGAGGACCAAAATCTTGGAGTTTTTGTTCTATCACTTGAGCTATACGATGTGCATCATCAAGGGTATAAGGATCATGCATGTCAACTTCCTTCCGAATTTTATTCTTAAGGCCATAGGAAAAAGCAAAGACCACCACTGCTGGACTCAATTCTTGTGTATAGGTGAGTAGACTTGTGAACTCGAAGCAATAGTCTTCTACTAAACTTGTTTGCTTAATTTGCATAAGATGTACCACATATGATGTGGAAGATCCCTTATCAAATATTTGAAGAAATAATTCCTTAAATTGAGGCCATAAAAGAGGACCACCATGTTGACGAAGCTACCATAACAACCATTGATAAGCCTGGGTACCTAGTTTAGAAGCTGCTAAGGCAACACGACCTTTTTATGGAATATGGTGCAAATGGATAATACCTTCCATTTTGGCCAATTTCATAGCAACAAATGGCTTAAAGTTATCATAAATCCTCCTGCTTAGGAAATGGTTGTGTTTGTGCATATTTATTTATTATTGATCGATTTTTAATTTAGGCAAGGGCAACTTTAAGCCCTTTGTTGCTTAAGCTCTTAATTTATCTTTAGGATGCATTAATATTTGCATTTTGAAGTATAAATCTTAATTGGTTGATGAAGTAAGGTATTAATAATAATGTTAATATTATAAATACTTATATATAAATACTAATGTTTATAGATAATATTAACATTACACAAGAAAAATTAATAATAGTATTAATTAATTAATACTACGAGGAGTAGGGAAGAAAGTAGAGAGGGGAGGGCTCTAGTCCCTCCCCTGCTCCCCCTCCCATGGCTCCTGGTTCCTACCCAGTCCCTGGCTCAACCCAGGTCATCCCTTCCGGGGAGTGGTTGTTTGCAGATGATCTCCTGGGGGGAGATCCTTCTCCACTATCTGTGCCCCTCCCGACCGGCTAGGGTTTCCTTGGTTGTTTTTTCGGACTGGTGCTTCCCAGGGATCCCTATTTGGTTGGGGATCCCTTCCCTTTTTCCCTCAGGCTTCCCCCTGGGGTTTTTTGTAGGTTATTCGCGTGGATCTGGTCCCCTGCGTTTCTCGGTGCGGTGGAGGTGACGGTTTAGGGTTTGGACAGCTTCCCCCTTTTTCTTATGAATCCTCGGTGGGCTCTGTGCTTGGACGGGATTCTTGGTCCCTACTACTGGGATCCTCTTTTGTTTTCCCGGGGTGGGTTCCTTGTGGTACAACTCTTTGGTCACTTCCTGATGGGCTGGATCCTCTCTGTGCTGGCTGTCGGCTTCCTACAGGATGGCTCTCGCTGAACGGAATGTTTTCTCGATGGGCGGCTGGTTTCTCCATAGGGCGGGATCCGCCAAATCCGTCGGTTTTCCCGCGAGGCGGGATCCTTTCTTTTCTGCTGGTTTCCCGGATGGCGGGATTTCCATGTTGCTTCCCGCTAGGCGGGACTTTTTGTGGTGGTTTTGACTGCTTCCCGCAAGGTGGGATTTTATTGTAACGGTTTTTCTTTGCTTCCTGCTGGGCGGGATCTTCTCGATGGTGGTTTTTGGCTACTCTCCGCTGGGCGGGATCTCCAAAACTACTTTCTTTCTTATTTGTTTGTTTCCCGTTGAGAGGGATTGTTTCATGCTTACTGTTATCGCTGGGCGGGATTTTTGTTTTGGTGTTCAGTTTCAAGGGATTGATGCCCTAGGCCCATTGCTTATGTAATCAGGTTTTGGGATCCTTGTTAAAACCCGCTGTAAATACAAACACTACTTACCAAAAAAAAAAATACTACGAGGAGTAAATAAATTATTTAATAATACCTTTGCTAAAGTTAACAATTTAAATCTTATTAAGTTAAGGTTTAAATAAGGACATATTTAACTAAATATAGTATTAATTAATTTAATACTATGGGAGAGATAATAATAATAATTAGGGCAACCACATATATAAGTCTGTTTATTATTATTATTATGGAGATATAATAATAATAATCAGGGCAACCATATATAGAAGCCTGATTATTACTATAAAAAAGAAAGATAATAGTAATTAGGACAAACAAATATAGAAGTTTGTTTATTATTATAAAAATAAAAGATAATTATAGTAATTAGGGCAACCAAATATGGAAGTCTATTTATTATTTTTTCAATGATTTTACACAAGTTTTTATGAGGGGTCCCAGTCCCCTAAATACTGAGTGGGGTTTGAATATTAGACCTCTCAAGGAGAGACCAAAGTCCTTACCACTACAGAAGTTTTTTTATTATTATAAAAGGGAGATATAATAGTAAAAATTAGGGCAACCATAAGTATGTTTATTATTAGCATGAAGGATGTCTATATAAAAGGTGTAATTCACCCATTTGAGGGAGGACAAGATAACTATTAGGAAATATTTTATGCAATTCTCGGATGGGTGAACGTAAGGAAAAAAGTGAAAAAAGGAAGTTTGAAAAAGCCAAAGCAAGTTAGGTCATTATTCTCTAGATCCCTAGTAAGCTTTTTAGCTATGCTTACATTCTTTTCTTTCGTGATTTTAAAACTTCATAATCTCTTCTTGGATAGTTCATTGTTTTTATGTAGATATTAGAGCCTAGAATTTAAAGTCCCACCCTATAGATTATAACCATGCTTTATAAAAACTTGAGTAGATATAGGATATATATGTGCTTTATACATGTATATTGACCATGAGCCCTTTTGACTTATTAACAATGATTTAATAATAGTTTTTATTATTATTATTTTTGCTTGATAATAAGGGGTTGTACTCGGGTCCCCCACCCTTAACAAATTATATCTCTCTTATTTAGAGCTTGAGATTTTACAAATAGATACACTTATCATCTCAATTGAGATGCTATAGCTAGAAACCTATATCATTTTACATAAAATGTTTGAATTCTTGATTTTTATTTTCTGGATCTTTTCAAATCTCTGTTTGAATATAATTACTCCAAAATTTAGCATCTTTCTTGATATTTTTCTATAGAAACCTTCACAATGCCAAAACTTCACCTCTACTATTTATGCCTTGCATCTTAGTAGAGTAATATTTCCAAAACATCGCACTATCATAGTCTACTTTACCAAATATGGATTGCTAGTTTCCTTCCTAAAACACAAGTGCAACCAAAAAAATATAATAAATAGTCTAAATGAAAACACATTATTGTTACAAAATAAAACATATATTACCAATGGAAAACATTAAAGTAAAACTTAATCACTAATTGATTTAGGCAATCAACATTTTTTGTCAGCTTCAACTAAACTTTCTACTTCCTCTAACCATGGAAAGGAGAATTTAACTTCACGATCCTCAATCAAAACCCTTTTTTTGGCTAGCTTATCTGCACATTTGTTTCCTTCCCTTAATATATGTGTAAACCTGATTTCTTCAAACTCTTTAGCAAGATCTTGAATTTCCATAATTATCTCTTGTATGTTCCATGGAGCCTTTGCTTCCTAAAAATTACATTTATTACTATGAGAGAATCGCCTTCCATCCATACTCTATTCCATTTCATTTTTTTACATATTTTTAACCCTTCTAAAGCTGCCCAAGATTTAGCTTCATTATTTGTCTTAAATCCACTATTGAAAGCATAATGAGACAAATTCTCTCCTCTATTATTTCTAATTATTTATCGTCCTCCTGTTGGTATTGGATTTCCTTTAGATGCTCCATCAAAATTCAATTTAACCCACTCCATATTTGGTGGTTTCCACTTTATATTATTTACCTTATTTTTGCTTCTCTTGTACCCAACATCATAATTCCATTTAATGACTTGAATCCATCTATCAAGACTCTCTACTTCCAAATTAGGAATTGGGTAAGTTGATAAAGTTGGTTTAGACTCCTTTATAGCTAAACATATCTTCTTTTTCATTACCATAGGTTTGTTTATTATTCAATATTAATATAGTTTAATAATATTAATTAATATTAGTAAATGGTTGAAAATTATTAATTAATATTAATTAAAGATTAAAGACTTTAGTCATATAAATATTTATGGATTATTGTGTTCAGTTGGATGTCAATATTAATTGGAAAAGTATGCTAAGCAAACAAGAAAATGACGAGGGTTTTTTCTGGCAGAGAATGAGGGTTTCTGCAGAGTGTAAACTGTAATTTTTTACGGCTATCAATCATCAGAGCACCTCTTGGGTACTGTGGAGGTTGAGTGCTCTGAGCACAAGCAGTGGAGAACAACGAAGAAGGCCCTTTGGGGCCAAATATTCAGGGGGTCTATGGGCCTCCTGGAGGGTTATCAGGAATCCAACACGATCATGCAAATATTATGTTCAACAGGGATAATCTTCATGACATCGAATCAAGTGAGCAACAAGCAAGGTGAATAGGGGAAATTAATATCCAATATTCCTCCATGCATGTGGACCAGCAAATCCAACAAAATGAATAGGTATTGAACAAAATCGATCACCCTTTTTAGTTCATAGCACAAAATAAGGAGGAAGGGTATCCTCTTCGAAAGTACAGACAAGGGCTTAAATGAAATAGAAACAAGATTCAAGAGTTGGATCAAGCAAAGGGAGATAACATGTTGATGGCAGATTCAGACCTTGACAAAGCTACAACTATGGCTAGGGCATATAATAAAAAAGAGCCAATCATAACAAAAAAATTCGAAGGGATGGAGCCTAAGGACCTCCCTCCAAAACTAAATTTTAAAGAAGCAATCAGTGCAGGACCATCTCAAATAAGAGGGAAAAATAGCCAATGACTGCCAAGGAAACCATTGAGGATGCCGAAAATTGATCCAAGGAAAATAGAGATGGGTTGTATGAAAGCAGCTAATGGATCCCCATTAGTGGAGTTGGCAATGGAGGATATCCAAGAGTGAATAGACACGATGGAGAGGAGAGGACTAATTTATTGGTTCATGGGATTTCGATCGAATCTTGCTACCATCAAGCAATGGGCTACCAAAAACTGGAGAACTAAAGGTGAGTTCCAAATCTCTATTTACCCTAATGGTTATTTTCTTGCTATGTTTACCACTAAAAAATATAGGGAGGATATTTTTCAAGGGGGCCATGGTTCTTAGGTAGGGTAGGGCTTTTCATGAAGCCCTGGCATACCAAGTTCAAAGTTGAGGAAGAAATACCATCAACTGCACCTATCTGGGTCCATTTATTCGGCCTCCTAATAGAATACTGGAATCCAAATATTTTAGCAACAATTGGAAATTCTTTAGGAGTCTTCATGATGATAGTTGATAGCACTCAACAGTTGGATCACATGATCTATGCTAGGATTTGTGTTCTAATTGACTTTGACAAACCTCTTCCAGAGAGGATCACTTTACAATATGGGGAAGAAATATGGGAGCAACAAGTAGACTATGAAAATATCCCTTTTAGATGTAGAATTTATCATGAATATGGCCATCTAGCCAAGGATTATCCTCAAAATATCCCCAATAAAGAGAAAGAGGATGAGGATTTAGCAGGATTTCAAATCCCCAAATAGAAGAATTTAAAATATATATAACATCGAAAGATAAAACAATAATTTCACCTAACATCTTTGAAGTTCTATCTGTAGATGAACAATCAGATGAGGAGGATGACAAAATGGAAGCAATGATTAAGGAAACACAATATGATAAAGAGAAGGAACAAGAAGGAATGGATGATGAAATAGGAATAAAAGAAACTACCCTAATTTTGAGAAACAACCGAGGAGAGCCATCTCATCCAACAATGGACCTTCAAGAAAAGAACAACATAGAAAATTTAAATAAGTGCAAAACTAAAAGCCAAATTCAAACAACAAACAAGTCAGTTCCTCAAAAATATCATATGGATCCCAACAATAGTGCCTTGGTTCCAAGTAATCATTATATAGCCCTTACAAGAATGAAGCAAGATACAAATAAAAATATGAGGATGGATACCAACCAAAAGGTAGGATGTAAATCCAACCAGCATCATATGGCAGAGGAAGGTCAAAAGTTAATTGAGGAAGGTAAGGTAGCAGAGCTTACCCAATACTTCAAATCGGGTTAATTATGAAGATTATCACTTGGAATATTAGGGGACTTAAAGGAAGTCCTTCTAAACAATCAAAAATTAGAAGAATGATTCAAAAAAATCAGCCTCAACTTCTCTTTCTTCAGGAGACAAAGGTTTCTATTGATGAAATGGAAATTATAGCAAAAAATATTTGGCCATCCAGTAAAGTAGTGTCCCTCAGCACCCAAGGGGCCTCGGGAGGAGTGGCAAGTCTTTGGGATCCAAAGGAAATTATAGTACAATGCATGATGGGGAGTAAGGGAATGCTAGCAGTGGTTGCCCAAAATAGAGATTCAGATCAGGTTATACTTTATATAAATGTCTATGCTCCATGTACTATAGAAGAGAAATGAACAATATGGAGAAATATAGCTTCTATCACCTCTCAATTCCTGGAAGCTTGGGCTTTGATAGGAGGAGATTTCAACTCTATCCTTTCTTTAGAAGAAAAAATGGGAGGGAGTAGGAAGTTGGATGGGAGTTCCGAACTCATGAAGGAATACATGGCCAACCTTCATCTAGTGGATATCAAGCCAACCAATGGTTTGATGACTTGGTCCAATAGAAGACAAGGCTCAACATGCATTCTTGAAAGGCTAGATAGGTTCTTGCTTTCAGACAAGTGTTTAATTCAAGGACACATCCCAAAAGTGAAAATCTTAAACAATGTTGGATCTGATCATTGGCCAATTTTAATTGAAGTGTGGAAAACCAAGGGTAAGCCAACTCCATTTCATTTTTAGTTAATGTGGCTCAGAGAAGAATCTCTCAAGTCAAGGATACAATAGTGGTGGCAAGAAGGTAAGCCAAGACATGGTACTAAGATGTATTATTTTGTCAAAATATTGTAGTATATTAAATTTAAAATAAAGACTTGGAATTGGGAGGAATTTGGAGATGTTAGGGCTAAGAAAAGGGAAGCACTAACCCGACTTGAGGAGCTGAATGAGAAAATTCATCTTGAGGGACTCACAGAAAATAGGGTGAAGACAAAAATTAATCTTTCAGCCCAGGTGAAGGAATGGGACAGAAGGGAAGAAATAATGTGGAAACAAAAGTCAAGGATTCAATGGCTACAAGATGGAGACCAGAATACAAGTTTCTTCCACAAGTCTCTCCTAGCCCGTAGAACTCATAACTTTATCCCCTCACTGAAGAATGATCTAGGAGATATAGTCCACACATGGGAAGGCATGTCTTCATTAGCTGTGAATCATTTTTCAAACCTCTTTACAACCCAATTGCTTGACCCAGAAGCTCAACAAGAAATTCTTCAGGCTATACCTACTCTTATTTTTGATGAGGAGAATGTGGCCCTAACTGCTCCTATAACTAAGAAGGAACTACAAGAGGTAGTTTTCAAAATGCAAAAGGGGAAAACCCCAGGTCCAGATGGTTTCCCTATTGAATTTTATCAAGAATTTTGGGATGTTTTGCAGGATGACATTCTTGAGGTGGTAGAAGAGGCTAGAAAGGCTAAAGAAATCCTCAAAAATATCAACAAGACTTTTATAGCTCTAATTCCTAAAGCTCAAGAAGTGGATAACATTACTGGATATAGACCAATTGCTTTATGTAATGTTATTCTAAAAATCATTTCGAAGATTATGTCAGAAAGGCTCAAACCTTTGCTTCACAAGATCATTTCTCCATAACAAGGAGGATTTGTCGAAGGACGACAAATAGTTGATGAGATAGTGTTAGCCCAGGAAGCAATTCATTCTATGGAAGCTCAAAAATCCCCCTCCATGTTCATTCGATTGGATTTGTCCAAAGCATATGATAGGGTGGATTGGCACTTTCTCATCCAAGTTTTGGAAAAATTTGGATTCTCTCAAGAATGGACAAAATGGATCAAAGGTTGTATTTCCTCAGTTTCTTATTCAGTTATTCTTAATGGATGCCCTACTCATTGGTTCTCAGCTTCTAGAGGCATCAGACAAGGAGACCCTCTTTCTCCATATATTTTTATCATCCTTGCAGAATGTTTGGGAAGGACTTTTGCTAAGAATCAGGATTGTCAGAGGTTAGAAGGAGTTACTATAGCTAAAGGAGTCAGACCTATCACTCATTTACAATTTGTTGATGATTCCACCCTTTTGGGGAAGGCAACTATAAAGGAAGCAACCTCAATAAAGCAAATTCTTCACTATTTCACTAGAGCCTCAGGGCAACTTATTAATGAAGACAAATCTAAAGTTCTTTTTTTTCATTGCTCACCCAGAAAAGAGATGTTGATAATGGATAGATTAGGATTCAAAAAAACTTCTCTCCCAATTAAATACTTGGGTGTTCCAATTAATCTGGGTAGCCAAAAGAAAGAGCATTGGAGCTAGTTATTAGAGAAAGTGAAGAACAAAATAGGCAGTTGGACCAACAAATGGCTTTCATCAAGAGGTCGAATAACTCTTATCAAATCAGTTCTTCAGTCTATCCCAATATTTGTTTCAGCAGTGTTGAACATCCCCAAGTCAGTGCTCAATGAACTGGACAAAATTAGTCACAGATTTCTGTGGAGAGGTTCAAAAATGGAGAAGAAATGGGCCCTAGTAAGGTGGGAGACTCTATGTCTTCCTACTCATGAAGGGGGTTTAGGTCTCAGATCGGCAGTCAAGAATAATAAGGCTTTGGCAGGAAAATTATATTGGAGATTAATTAGCCACCCCAATGCCTTATGGGCCAAAAATCTAAGAGCCAAGTATGCAGAAAATAAAGATCCATCTGACTTAATTCATCATCAATTACCTTCTAGAGGGTCCCCAATTTTAAAGATCTTAAAAATTGGAGAGGAGTTGATAAAGAAAAAGCTCTTTTGGGTTACACAAAATGGTCAAAAGATAAATTTTTGGATAGACTCTTGGGATGGGCACCTTCCGTTGTCAATCCAACATCCAAAATTGAGGCCTATAATGGAGAAAATGCATAGGATGAATTGGATAAAAGTTGCCAAATACTATACAGATCAGACAAGAAATGTTGAGGTGGGAAGGTGTTGGATCCCAGTAGAAGAGTGGCCAATCCAACTTTTTGAAGCTCAAAAAAAGGATATTCACAGAATCCTTCAAATGAGATCGCCTTCATGGTCACAAGTTGAGGACTGCATTGGCTGGAATAGTTCAGGGTATGGTGAGTACATTGTTGCTCAAGGCTACTTAGCCTTAAGCCCTATTAATCCCCATCAGGATCAAGATCTTTTCAAGCAGTTATGGGCTCAAAAGTTATGGCCAAAAGTCAGATTTTTTAGTTGGTTACTGCTCCATAAAAGGGTTCTCACAGGGGAGCAGCTTATGAAGAAAGGTTTTAATGGGCCCTTTCAATGTGTAATGTGTTGGGATAACAATGAAACTATTAACCATTTGTTCATAGAATGCCCCATAGCTGCAACATTATGGAAGATGATGGCTTCCCTTCTAAAATTAAGATGGTCCAATGAACAATCCATAGAACAACTATGGAGATATTGGAGCAAACAAGAAGGAAAAGATTGGTATGTGAACCAGATAGTTTGGACAAGTATGACTATTCTTCCTTGGAACATCTGGAAGGAGCGAAACAAGTGAATATTTCAACAAGAAAGTAGGGACATCCACTATGTCTGGCTAAAGACCATAGAAAATGTGAGAGAGACTATCGAGTATTTATTAACTCATCCTCACAATTCAAATCAACTATGGGAACAAATAATGGCTCGATTAAAGATAAGAAATGGATTAGCCCAACATAGAAGGAAGAAAGGGACCGGCCAAATGATGGATAGAACTCAACAATGGTAGCCTCCCCCAAAGGACTTCATAAAAATCAATACAGATGGAGCATCCAGAGGAAATCCTGGAAGAGCTAGTATAGGAGGGATAGGTAGATTGGAGGATGGTACTCCAATTTTTACTTTTGCAAAAAAATTAGGAATTCTATCCAATAACTTAGCAGAAGGGTAGGGTATTCTGAGAGGTTTGTAGGAGGCTCTTAAGATAGGGTGGAGAAGGGTGATTGCAGAATCAGACTCTCAAGTTATGATCAATTACCTAAATTCAACTTCAAGGTCTAAGAAGATTGATTGGAGAATCCAAAAGATTATAGATAAGATTAGGTTAATCATAAACAACTTTCAAGAGGTTGTTTTCAATCATGTGCCTAGAGAACAGAACAAAGTGGCAGATGCTATGGCAAATTGGGCTCTTGACAAAGGAAATTTTAAGTGCTATGGTTATCCTCCTAGGTGGTGGCCAGAACAAATTAGGACTGATCTTCTCCTTGTTCAGTCTCTTGATGGCAATGCAGGAAGCTATGTTTAAATTGACCCCTGTAGTGGTTATGCAATTATTGTGATATTTTCTATCTTGGTGCTATTCTTCAACTCTTTCCTTGATAGAGATTGTCATGGGATTTTTCAATAGCTCCAATGGCTTAGTTGGTTTTGGGTGTTTTTGTGTTTGTTAGTGTTGTTGTTTTTAATTATTGTTGTTGTTTCTGTATGTTTGTGTTAATTGGTGTTTTGTGTTTTGGTGTGTGAGTGTTTTCTATGTTTTTGTTTTTGTTTGTTGTCTATTGTTGGTTGTTTTTTTTTAGGTTTTGGTTGTTTTTGTTTTTCATGTTTTTGTTGGTTGTGTCTTTGTAGCATTTTGTTGTTTTTGTTATGTTGTTCTTGTGTTTTTTGTGTGTGGTTTGTGTTGTGCTTTTATTTATTTATTTATTGTGTGTGTGTTTGGTTGTGCTTTATCTTTTCGACACACTCAAGGAGCATGTTTTTTTAATCTTATTGTGTGTTTGTGTTTGTGTGTTCTTGTTTTTTGTTGTTTCAGGTTTGCTCCTTGAGTATGTCAAAGGTGGTAGGCCAGGTGCGAGCCCTGGGTGATTTTGGTGGAAGAGATACCCCTGCCTCCTTGGGTCTTACCCAAAAGTGGCATCCCTTCTGGGATGTTTTCCACACAAAAAAAATGTCAATATTAATTTATATTTTGAAGAAAAAAAAAAAATATATATATATATATATATATATATATATATATATATATATATATATATATATATATATATATATATATATATATATATAGATAGATAGATAGATAGAGAGAGAGAGAGAGAGAGAGGGATTATATTTGGGTTTACTAGGATAATACAAAACCCATGATTGTCTAAGAAGATTGTGAGATTATGAATTGAGATCTTGCATTGTTATTGATGATTTTATTGTATAATGCATGTTAGGCTTACATATACATTGTATATTTTAACTGAAAAATTGTCTTGTTATTAAACGATTTTATTGTATGATGCATGTTAGGCTTGCATATACATTGTATCATTGAATTGAGATCTTGCATTGTTATTGAATGATTGTATGATGCATGTTAGGCTTGCATATACATTCTATTAGGATTGAGATCTTGCATTGTTATTGTATAATTTTATTTAAATAATGTATGACGGCTTGCATATTCATTTTAAATTGTTATCCTGATCCCTATGGTCATGCTCGTGAGCTTAGTGAAGAAAATATATTTAAAGAAGGATACATTGAAAAGAGGATGAAACTTGTGACTTTGAGTTTTGGTGCTTGAATGTAATATTATTTTTGGGATGAGAAATATTATGAGTATCATGTGTAAAAAGTTATGCTATGGAAATATTAATATGAAGGAATAGAAGTCTTGTAAATATTCTTAATACAACAGCTTGATATTTGTTCAAAGGATGAAGAGGAATTAATATTTTTTCATGTTAAGTTATTGGAAATAGTTAGTTACTTGCAAAATGAAAAGGATGTGTTGTTGAAGATAAGGATAGAATCTAATTGTTGGATTGTGGTTATGATTATTTTAAATGTTGATTTTGTCCTTTCATGCAAATAAATGAAATGTTAAATGCTAGTATTATGTTCTAAAAGCATTTAAATTTATAGCCTTTAGTAATGTGTTATTATAATTTAATATAGCATTTTATTTCCTTTTGGGAGAGATGTTTATTATGTTTAAATGTTGAGACTTTTGGGTTGGCAAGGGGTTCTTAGGCATGATTGATCCATATTAAAAAACCCTTGAGTCAAGATGAATGTAATCTTGGGAGGAGTTGTAGTAATGCAATAACCAAGTATTTGTGAATTTGGAAGGAGTTATGATGATGCAATAACTAGGTTTTTGTGAATGATACACCTTGAGCGATGAGCCTCGAGTGTTCCCAAAGTGATGAGGCTTTTGGGTAGTCTTAAGTGGTGAGGTATAAAAATCTAATGATGGATTGGTATGGGACAATCCAACAGATCATTCACAAGATAATAAAGTGGCAGTACCTTGTGGTGAGGCAAGAGTGACAATGCTCATTACCAAGTGAGTGGTAATGGCCTTAGCCCACGAAGGTGCATGCAACTAAGAACTAAGGTATTATGCCAAAATAATACTATATAGATAAAATTATGTATGTTTAGGGAATAAACATCCCCTTTTAAGTATTATAGGCCTTAAAGGATAATCACTAGATCATGGTCAAGTTGTCCTATACTAGTGAGGATATAGGAAAAGTGGGGGGACAACTAATGGCAAACCCCCAAAATATGATAAGTTGGCAAATTGTCCACTTGAGTGTCATCTGCAATAATAATAAACTCAAAAGTGGTTATGCTTTAATACTGATAAAAATATTGGGTCTTCTTTATGATTTTTTCTTATGAAAATTAAAATATCTCTCTCCCTTGGGTCGAGAAAGTGGGTCATTACATTTGGTATCAGAGCCTAGGTCATAGGACTTAGAGCTTCCATGGAGAGAACCTAGTTTGAACCTTGAATTGATGTGTTACTTTGGGGAGGCTTACTCTTTTAGAGACCTTAAATTGATTTAGTACAAGGCAGGTATTACACATTGTCTTAATCGGTTAGACCAAGGAGTAAAAATATTAGAAATTACTTCTTATTTGGAATGGCACCTTACGAAGAGGCAAGTGTAACCATGATCATTCTCAGGTGAATGATAATTGTCTTATAAGATATGACACCTTGAAAGTAGGCAAGTGTGACCATGCTCATTATCAGGTGAGTGATAATGGTCTAATTTAGTTCATGGGGAGATGAAACTAACTAAACTTAGAAGTACAAGGAGAAATTGTAACTTATCCAACCTATTTTTGTAGATAGGAGATGACACATGTTTTGAGAGGAGGACATTTTAAGAAATTAAGGCTAGCTATGTAGGAGGAAGCTACAGTACATCCCCAAAATAAATCTGGAAGAACAGTGGACTCTAGTAAGAGAGTGAAAATATTAATTCAGTGGTTAAGTTGCTTCAAGAGTAAATGGAGCGACAATAGAAAATGTTGGAAACACTGGTTAATAAAGAACCTAGCAATAGGAATTTAAAGGGTAGATAAGAAGGAAATATTGTTGTAGGAATCCATGAGGGTAAAGCTCAAATTGAGGTTGAGTTTGTCAAGGACTTTAAGAATGTCAAGGTACCTAAATTTATAGAAGAGAAGGGGGTGATGCAGCATAATCCTATCAGAATGAGTTGGAAACTTACTCTTCCTTGAAGAATTACTCACCAAAAATCCAAACTATTTGGGCAACCCTTCATCTTCAAGATGCAGCCTTGGAATGGTGGAATATATTCAATGTAGGCAAAGGAATATAAGTAGTGGATCTCAAATGGGATAGTTTTGTAAGGGCATATAAGAAAACATTTCTATCGGATCAGTTTTAAGTAGAGAATTTGAGTAATTCTCTATGCTTCAACAAGGGACATTGACTGTGGAGGCATATTATCAAAAATTTATCAAGCTCTTAAAGTACGTTCTTGAGTATGATACCAAGGAACAATTGAAGGTGCAAAACTTCATCTTGGGAGTAAATCTTAAGATTTGAATAGTGATTAATTTGCTTAAGCCCAAAACCCTACAAAAAATATATGATTTGGCTCGACAAAAAGAGATAAATCAATACACTAATAAGACATTCAACTATGGAGTGTTGACAAAAAAGGAGAAACAAAAACTTGGGAAGAGGAAGAGTGTTGGGTTTACAAAATAGGACAATAAACAAAATAAAAAGAGTAAAGAAAATCCAAAGTTCAAAAATAGGAACAATGGGAACAAGAAAAACTTAAAAAAAGAATTTTCAAAGAAAGGATAATATAAAACCCCAACCTCAAAAGTAGAATGATTTAGCTCATAAGGAGGTTATAGGGGATAAAATACAGAAAAGGTCTCAGGCACCTATGATAGGTTGTTTCATATGCGAGGGTCCTAAATTTTGCAAATAAGTGTCCCCAACGACCATAGTCGAGGAGCAACCTCATCGAATCTATGCAGCCATAGGAATTCAAAATCTAGATGGTCAAGCAACTCCCATGTTGTTAAATGGTAAGTTGTTCAATAGGAATGTAAAAGTTTTGATTGATTGTGGAGTTATATATAGTTTTATTTTTACTAGTATTATTGGGGATATGCTAAAAAAACCTAGATTTTTGGCATAAGGGTGGAAAGTTGAATCTGAGTCTAGATAGACTGACTCAATGAAACAATGTTTTCCTATTGTTGATATTTCTTTACCCAAAGGATCAACTATTTGGCACTTATATGTAGCACTGCTACATGTCTTTGATATTATCTTAGGGATGGATGGCTAAAAGCTCATGAAGTCCTAATCAATTTTTAAGAAATATGGATGGATTATACTAATAAGGATAAGCAAAGATTAAGGATTCAAAGCAGACAATGGTCTTTTCAACCACATTTATTGTCAGCTATGCAACTTAAAAATGCAATCAAGAGAGGGGGAATGTTGTATGTAGTTAAGATAAATGACAAGAAAGATGATAATGAAGATGTAAAAATATTTAAGAAACATTCAATTTTGCATGAATTTAGGGATGTATTTTTGGAAGATCTCCCAGGCCTTCCACTTCGGTGTGAATTTGATTTCATAATTGGGTTAATGCTTGGAGCTAAACCTATTGCTAGGACACCTTACAAAATGACTCTTATTGAATTGCAAGTGCTTAAAGTGCAACTCCAAGATTTGTTGGAGAAATTTTTGATTAAACCTAGTGTGTCACCCTAGGGTGCCCCATTATTATTTGTGAAGAAGAATGGTTCCTTAAGATTATGCATTGACTATAGGATGTTGAATAAGGTGAGCATCAATAATAGGTATCCATTACCCAAAATTGATGATCTATTTGATAAATTAAAATATGCCATTATTTTCTCAAATATTGACTTGAGATCGGGATATCATCAACTATGAATTCGTGAGGATACTCACAAAACAACCTTCAAGACTATAAATGAAGATTATAAGTTCATAGTGTTATCATTTGGATTGACAAATACACCAACAACTTTTATGAATCTAATGAACAATGTGTTCAAAAAATATCTGGATCAATTTGTTTTGATATTTTTGAATGATATTTTTATATATTCTCACACCAAAGAAGAATATGACTAACATTTGAGATTGGTGTTAGGGGTTTTGAGGAAGAACTAACTTTATAAAAGTTGTCAAAATGTGAATTTTATACTTTACAAGTTCAGTATGTGGAGCATATTATATTAGCAAATGGGATTGTCATAGATCCTAAGAAAATTGAAGCCATATTAAGTTGGCATGCATCCACTAATGGTTCGAAGTTAGAAGCTTTATGGGAATAACTAGGTATTATAGATAATTTTTGAAAGACTATTCAAAAATTACCTACTCTATTACCAACCTTCAAAGAAAAGGAAAAAGGTTCAAATAGACTTATAAGTGTGAGGTCACCTTTGAAACTTTGAAATATAAGCTAATTACAACACCAATTCTCAAGGTACTCGATCCTCTTGCAAAATTTATTATATGTACAAATGCTTCCTTAGAAGGTTTGGGAGGGGTGTTATCCCAAAATAAAGCTACAATAGCATATGAATCCAAGAAAATTAAGAAGCATGAACTGAATTATGCTACACATGACCTAGAGCTTGTAGAAGTTGTCCATGCTCTTAGTTTGAAGACACTGTTTTTTGAGAAAGCCTTTCAAGATAAGGACAGATCACCAAAGCCTGAGTTATATATTTACCCAACTTGTGTTGAATGCATGGCAAATAAGGTGGATAAAGTTCCTAGCAGAATATGACTTTGGTATAGCGTATATAAAAGAAAAGGAAAACAAGGTTGTTGATGTCTTAAGCAGGATAAGGCATATAACAACATTGATATAGAATCATGTAGATTTGATTGATAATGTCAGGGAAATTCAATTATAGGACTAGCATTGCATTGAAATTTAGGCTAAAATTAAGAAAAATCTTAAAGAAAAGAGGATTTTAACATAAAATATGGGCTTTTATGTTTTAAAGACAAGATTGTCATACCCAAGATTGGTGATTTGAGGAGAATGATTATGTAGAAGACACATATTTGTCTATATTTTGCTGATATAAGAGGTTTAAAGATGAAAGAAAATATGAAAAGGAATTTTTACAGGCCTAGAATGAAACTAGATGTCAATAGTTTCATTGCTAGATGTTTGGAATGCCAGAAGGTAAATGTAGACCATAAACATCCAACAAGAAAATTATACCCACATGATATACCTACTCAAAAATGATAGGTCATATCCATAGATTTTATCATGGGTTTACCTAAGATAAGGTACCAACATGATGCAATACTTGTGGTGGTAGACAAGTTGATTAAAGTTGCAGATTTTATACTAGAAAATATTAGGGATGATGCATCGGTTGTGGCAAATAAGTTTACCAAGAAAAAAATTAGGTTACATGGTTTTCCTAAGGTGATGATATCAGATAGAGATTCCAGGTTTACGTCGAAATTCTAGCAAGCTCTTCATCGTGCATTGGGCACTAAATTGAATATCAGTTATGCTTATCATCCAAAAATAGATGGGAAAATAGAGAGGATTAACCAAGTCCTAGAAGGCATGCTTCACATATATTGCATGGATCAAAAGTCTAAGTGGAAAGACTATTTACATATGGTTGAATTTGCATATAATAATGGATACCGTGCATCCTTGGGAATAGCTTCATTTGAAGCCTTGTATGGAATAAGGTGTAGAACACCTTTATCATGGGATAATCTAAAATATTGGGTGGTGATCAGATAAAACATTGGCAAAGAGATGGAGGAGCATCTCAAAGTGATTTGATAAAGGCTCGAGGAAGTAATTGATTGATAGAAGAGCTATGTTGATCTAAAAATATCACCAAGAGAATTCTTTGTGGGAGATAGAGTCTTCTTAAGGGTAAGACCCATAAAAAGTTCCATCAAGTCAATTAAGTTAGATCCTCATTTTGTTGGGCCTTTAGAAATCATGATAAGATTAGTCCAGTAGCCTATAAGCTCTTCTTATCGCCCAACCTGTCAAATATTCATGATACTTTCCACGTATCCCTACTTCAAAAGTATGTTGATGATCCTTCTCATGTTTGGAATGTGCCAAAATTGTAGATGGAATTGAGAAACAATGGTAAAATTGTTCTATTGATCATCAATGCATTACATAGTTTTATAGTTCTTGAAAGAACTAAAAATAGACACGGTAGTTGAGAGAAATCCTCTTAAACTTATTACAACAAACTAACTTAAAGATAGCTCTTATCCTAACAACATGCTAATCTTGGACTATGGTCAAACATTGATCAACCAAGCCAAAACCTCAACATATGCTAATCAAATTAACTAGAAATATGTAAATCAAAACATTAAACAAAAACTAAATACTAGGACTTAATACTTAGTACAAAGGAGGCAATGTTGAAAATATTCCAAAATTCTCCCCCTTGATGCTAAAGACACTCATGCAAGAGTTCTTTAAGCATCATAGAGTTGGAAGAAAATTTTTCTCTTATGTTTCCTCCAATCTTGAATCAAGAAATCAGAATTTACAAAATACTTATGGTGGCACTCCTTCCACTCTTCATGTGGAATTTCCTGCAAATGCTTGAGTGCCTTATTTTGTTGATTAGCTCCCCCTTCAACAAAAGTATATCCTCTTGTGATTTTCGGCAACCACTCTCTTACATCTTTATCATTATGGTATTTAAACCATGCTCTCACATTTTGATCTTCTTTTACATCTTCAACACTAAACAATACTCCACATGAGTATTTACAATTAATCATCTCACATAAATGATTATACCATACAACTCTTTCACATATTTTCACACAAAATATCACAACAAATATGGCCATATAATGACCAACTACATATGCAACATAAAGTTGATCCTCACACAAATATTCTCTCACAACAATGACTTTACAAGAATCCTTCTCCTCAAAGGTCAGTCAGTTCCTAACCAATGGATATTGATTCTCCATCTAGAGGTAAGAGAACACTCCAACATCATCCATCTTATCAGATGTTGGATAAAAACTTTCAAAGAAGATATACGAGAAGTCAAGCTAGTGAAATGAGTTTAGTCTTGCAAAGACTTGCAAATATGCATTTGTATGGTGATGATGACTCCCAAGAACCTCGGGGAGATATAGTTAACTATGCCTTGTTAACTAGTGCACAACTTGAACCTTCTAGTTATGAGAAGGCATGTACTCAAAAAATTTGGCAAGATGCCATGAAAGAGGAGATAACCTCTATAAATAACAATGACACTTGGGAGCTGGTAAAGCTTCCTAAAGGCAAGAAATATGTTGGATGCAAATGGGTCTTCAAGACCAAATTCAATGTTGATGGAAGCATTGAAAGGCACAAAGCAAGATTGATTGCAAAAGGATTTACACAGAAGTATGGTATTGATTATGAGGAGACATTTGCTCCTGTAGCCAGATAGGAAACCATCAAAATAGTTCTTGCTTTAGTTGCTCACAAAGGTTGGAAAGTCCAACACATGGATGTAAAGAGTGCATTTCACAATGGTTACTTGACAGAAGAAGTGTATGTTGAGCAACCATGGGGATTTGAAGAGAAAGGCAAGGAACACCTTGTTTACAGACTGAAAAAGGCACTCTATGGCCTCAAGCAGGCACCACAAGCTTGGTACTCATGCATTGATGGGTACTTCAAATATTTTGGGTTCGCCAGAAGCAAAAATGAACCCACCCTTTACTACCTGAAGCAAGGTATTGACATCCTCATAGTTTGCTTGTATGTAGATGATCTCATATTCATGGATAGTAATGAAAAAGTGAATATGGAGTTCAAGCGCTCCATGATGAAGCAGTTTGAGATGAAGGATCTTGGCTTAATGCACTACTTTCTTGGAATGGAGGTTCCTCAGTCAGATACAGGGATCTTCATCTGTCAACATAAGTATGCTTGGGACATGATCAAGAAGTTTGCTATGGAGAATTGCAAACCGAGTTGCAACTCCGGTTGGACATGGGATCCAATTAAGCAAATATGATGGAGCACCAAAAGTTGACGTGACCACTTTCAGAAGCATGGTTGGGAGTTTGATGTTTCTTGCCAACACCAGACCTAATATTCAGTATGTTGTTTCTCTTGTCTCTCGATTTATGGCTAGCCCTTTTGATCTGCATTTGTAGGCAGCTAAGAGAATTCTCAGATATGTAAAGGGTACATGGGATTTTGGAATCCATTACCATAAATGTAACACTATCAAGCTTGTAGGCTTCAGTGATAGTGATTGGGGCAGCAACATTGATGATAGGAAATCAACTTCAGGGAACTGTTTTAGTCTAGGGTCAGGACTAATAACATGGAGTTCCAAAAAGCATACTGTAGTAGCTTTGTCCTCTATAGAAGCTGAGTATATAGCAGTCACATATGCTAGTACTCAAGTGTTATGGTTGAGAAAAGTGCTAGAAGATATTGGAGAACCGCAAAGTGATCCGACCAGAATCTACTGCAACAACATCAGTGCCATTCAGTTGGCATACAATCCAATCCACCATAGTAGAACAAAACATTTTGATATGAAGTACCACTTCATCCGAGATATGGTGGAGCAAGAAATTGTTGAGCTTCAATTCTGTCGCACTTTGGAAAATGTTGCAGATATCTTCACCAAAGCGATGGCTAAAGCTCAATTTATAAAGCTGAGAGACTGTGTTGTCAGTCCTCTCAACTTTAAGAGGGAGAATGTTGCAAATGTGAAGAGGGTTACAGCCTAGAAATATCTAGTTTTTCTAGGCTCAGTGTGAAAACAACGGTGTTTGTCGGCAAGGTTTAATTGTCGGCAAGATTTTATTTTTCCTCTCCCTATTCTCTCGTATTCCCTTTCCTCCCTATTATTGTGCCCCTTATCTCTCCTTTCCTTTCCTTATCCCTCCACACCGACTACCTTCCTCCTTCTCCAACCTCCTTCCTCATCTTCCTTACGTTCTATATATATATGTGTAAGTTTTTTAATATAAAAAAAAAATTAATAAAATTAGAATACGCCCACAATCTAAGAGGTGTGACCTATTAAGATTCTAAGATTCTATTCTAAAAAACTTGAGAAAATGTACCTTAGATCCATATAAGGTCTAGTGGAACCATTTTTTTGAAAATTGTGCTACTTGGGAAGATGATGAAATGAGAAAGCAATTCCCATTTTTGTTTGAATAAAAATATTTTATTTTCAAAAAATACAAGGGACTATGTTTAGTCCTAGGGGGAGTATATAATGGCCTACCTTGGCAAGACTTTGCCTTGTGGGTTGCTTGTTGTAATGGTGTGCTGATATTTAATGCATGATCCTATTTTATTTTATCAGTATGAGTTGATAGTTGTACTTGATGTTTTTAAAAGTTGGATTATGCTATTTTTTAAATATGGTACTACTAATAAATTTTGTGATTTCAAGATCGAGTACTCTCACAAGTGGATTAGTATGAGACAATTATCAAAGTTGAGAGTAATGAAAAATGAGAAATCAGAAATGATGGATTATAATCAATTTGACAGCCATAGGGGTAATATGCAAGCCTATCATATAGAAGCATTTGCATGTGTGCATGTGTGCATGTGTGATTAGATACATAAATGAGCAAGGAGGTTTCTATAAAGGCAAAAGAGCCCTTATCCTTTATTTAGGGGATCTCTCCGTAGGTGGTTGATAACTTCAAAGTTATCATAAAATCTTCATGCTTAGGGAATGATTATGTTTGTGCATCTTTGCTTATTATTGATTAATTCTTAATTTGGGTAAGGACAACTTTAAACAAGAGCCCTTGTGTTGCTTAGGCTCTTAATTTATCTTTAGGATGCATTAATATTTACATTTTGAAGTATAAATCTTAATTGGTTGATGAAGTAAGGTATTAATATTAATGTTTAGTATTATTAATACTTAAATATATAAATACTAATGTTAATAGATAACATTAACATTACACAAGAAAAATTAATAATAGTACTAATTAATTAATACTATGAAGAGTAAATAAACTATTTATTAATACCTTTGCTAAAGTTAACAATTTAAATCTTATTAAGTTAAGGTTTTAAATCTTATTATTAGTTGATTGTTTGTTTAGTATTGCTTTCAAATTGTGGGCTCATGGGCAATGTCAGTGTATTGGTGCCCAGGGTAGTGCTGGTGGTATTGTTAGCTTTTGGAATCCTCAGAAGCTCTCTCCTATATGGTAGGTTCTTTGATAAATTTTCTCTTTCTATGGTTGCTTCTTGTAAGGAATCTAGTGAAGTGGTCTTATTAACTAATGTTTATGCTCCCTCTGATCTTGCTGGGAAAATTTTTCTTTGGAATCATATTCGGATGGTGCGGTTAATGGCTCCTCACTATCCTTGGATTGTTGTTGGAGACTTTAACACTATCACTAGTTTGGAAGAGGTGTGGGTTCTTTTGGACAAGCATCTTTGACCCTTAATGATAATATCATTTTCTTAAACCTTGTGGATATTAAACCTGGTAATGGTATGTTTACTTGGAGTCATCGAAGATGTGGTGTTGAGGCTATTTTTGAGAGATTGGATCATTTTATAGTTTCTTCTTACTGGATCAGTAATAATTGAAAAATCAGCTCAAAAATTTTGGATTGGAGAGGTTCTGATCATTGGCCTATAAAGGTAAACGTCATTCACCAAGGAGTTTATAGGAAACCCTGCTTTAAATTCAAGTTAATGTGGCTTCGAGAGCCTTCTCTACATGATTTAATGAGAGTATGGTGGTTACATGGCAGGCCTGCTCATGGAACTACTATGTTCTCCTTTGTTAAGAGGCTCTAGTATGTGAAATATCAGCTTAAGAAGTGGAATAGGCAAAGTTTTTATAATCTTTTTAGGGCGAAGTTGGCTACTCAAGATAAGTTAGATGTTATTACAAGACAAATTAGGGATTATGGCCTCACAAAAAGGAATCTTAAAGAGGAATTTGATGTTGTTAAGGAGGTAGCTGAGTGGGAATTGAGGGAGGAAATTTATTGGAAATAGAAGGCTTGGATTGATTGGTTGTAGGAAGAAGACAGAAATACTGCTTTCTTTTTCAATTCAGTTAAAGCTAGAAGGTATGGTAATGCTATTTCTTCTCTTGGGGTCCAATTGACTACTGCTCAGGATATTTCAAGGGAGGTTGTAAGGTTTTTTTCTCTTTGTATTCTGAGGATTCTCTCTTGGCGGTTGATGAAGAAAATAGGATTTTGGGTTGTATTCCTTCAGTTGTCACTGCAGAGATGAATGAGTTGCTAATGAGACCAATTTCAATCGAAGAGTTGGAGGGTACTATTTTCTAGATGAATAGGGAAAGCACTAGGGCCTGATGGTTTTCCTATGGAATTTTTCCAAGAATTCTAGAAGATTGTCAAAATGGATCTTTTGTCTGTTGTGTAGGAGTCTTTCAAAAATAAAAAGATGTTGAGAGCTATGAATTCTACCTTCTTGGTGCTTATTCCTAAGTGGGAAGGAGCCAATTCTTTGGATCTTTTCAGACCTATTGCCCTATGTAATGTGGTGTACACAATTATCTCCAAGTTGATTGCTAAAAGACTTAAGCCTTGGCTTCGTAAGGTTATTTCTGATTAACAGGGAGGTTTTGTGGTGGGTAGACAAATTCTTGATGGTGCGACTATTGTTGTTGAGGCCATTCATTCTATGGGAATTTATAAAAACAAAGCTATGTTTATAAAATTGGATATGGCTAAGGCATATGACAGAGTTAAATGGTATTTCTTAAGTAAAATTCTCCTTGCTTTTGGTTTTGACTCCAACTGGGTTAGTTGGGTGATGAGTTGTATTACGTCTCCATCCTATTCTGTCCTTATCAATGGTGAGCCTTCTACTTTGTTTCAGGCTTCGAGAGGTCTTCGTTAGGGGGATCCTTTATCTCCTTATTTATTTATTATTATGGTTGAGGGTTTGGGTAGACTTATCAAATCGCATGTCAGTTAGGGTTTAATTCATGGTTGGAGGTGGGGTAATAGTTTACCTGCATCTTCTCATATTCAATTTATGGATGATATTGCTCTTATGGATCTGGCCTCTATTAGGGAAGCAACTAATTTTAGAAGATCTCTAGATATTTATTTGGCTGCATCGGGGTAGAAGTTAAATGAGGGGAAATCCTCCATCTTCTTTTTCAATACGGATCCTCTTATACAGGCCAAAATTGCTTAGATTCTTCGATTTCAGATTGAAGCTCTTCCTTTAACTTATTTGGGAATTCCTCTTTTTGTGGGTCGTCTGCCTCAAGGCATCTAGAATAATATTTTGGATAAGTTTAGGGCTAAAGTCTCTCATTGGACTGTTAAGTGGCTTTCTTTTGCTGGTAGAGTGGTGCTTCTTAAGTCGATGGTTCAAGCTTCATTTATTTATCGGTGCATGACTCAGGTCGCTCCTGATAGTTTTATTCATGAGTTTGAATCTATGTCAAGAAGATTTTTATGGGCTAGAAATTTGGAGTCTTTAAAATGGAGTTTGGTTAAGTGGGAGACTGTTTGTAGACCGAAATAGGATGGTGGATTGGGTCTTTGTTTGACTTCTCTTTCTGGTCAGGCATTGGTGGCCAAGTTTTATTGGAGATGGTGCATTTCTCAAGACCATTCTTGGGCTAAAATTATTTTCTTTAAGTATCTTAATGGGGTTGCGGACTCTGAGATACCTAGATACAATTTATCTGGTAAAGGTTCTTTGATCTGGAACACCCTTAAGAAGGGGGCGTCTCTTGTTAAGCAAGGTTTGTTTTGGATTTGTCTCAAAGGCTCGAAGGCTCTTTTTTGGCATGATTCTTGGGATGGTTTCCCTACAATTTTATCTATGTTTACTCATCTTTAGAAGCTATGTAATTATTTCTTGGCTGCTGGTTGGTACAGGGTGATGGATTATAAAGTTGCCAAAAGAGTTGGGTAGGTGGAGGTAGTTCAGTGGAAAGATCCTAGAGATTGGCCGACAGGTGGTTCTGTTCAGGATAGAGAAGAGTTGGCTCGTATTTTGGCTACTAGGGAGTGCTCTTCTTTACAAGATGATGATGTCTTGGCTTGGGGTCCGGATACTAGAGGGGTTTTCTTAGTGGCTTTTGGTTACCATGTTTTATATAGGCAACATTTTGGGGATGAGGAGGTTCATTGGTGGAAGCAGGTTTGGAATACGTTTTCTTGGTCCAAATGCAATTTCTATTTATGGTTGGCTACTCGGAACAAATGTCCTACCTAGGATAATCTCCAAAAGAGAGGTTTTCAAGGCTCTTCACTTTGTTTCCTTTGTGAGAATAGTGATGAATCTGTAGGGCATTTGCTCTTACAATGTTCATTTGCATGGGAAATTTGGCATCTTTGGTGGAGGGTGTGAAAATATTATTGTTCTCATACCTCTTCTCTTGTAGAATTCTAGAGGAATTTAGGAAGACCTCCTGCTAAGGCTTTCTTTCTTCAAGTTGAGTGGAGTATTGGTCCCTCATGTATTATATGGCAGATTTGTCTTGAAAGAAATTGAAGACTTTTTCAAGGTAGGAAGTTAACTATTTATCAGACTTGGTAGAGGATTATTGGTATGATCCAAGAAACTGTTTCTTCTAAATGTCATATCAGGCTTCCTTTGGAGCAATCTAAGATTTTGATGATGCAGGAACTGGGTTTAGTGGAGAATAACCCTCGGCCTTCTGTATCAGTCAGGAGGAGAGGCCTTAATCAAAAAGTACAGAGAGATGGTAGATGGCATCCTCCACCTCGGGGGGTGTTTAAGATTAATATTGATGGCTCTTCTAGAGGGAATCCTGGGCATGCAAGTATTGGTGGTGTTGGGAGAGATAGCAGTGGTGCAGTTATTTTCATTTTTTCTTGTTATAAGGGGAAGCAAACTAATAATTATATGAAGGCCCTTGCGATTTGTTTTGCTTTGGAAAAAGGTTATGTTATGGGATGGTGAAAGATAATCTATGAGTCAGACTCTCAGATTATTATTAATTTATTGAAGACTCATAATCTTTCTAATGTTCATTGGCAGCTGGCGGTAGTAGCTCGACAGATCTTTCAAATCTGTTGGTATCTGGAGTTTACTTCTTTTGTTCATATTCCTAAGGAATGGAATGGTGTGGTTGATTGCTTGGCAAAATGGGCTTCTGAGTTTCAAGAAGATTAGAATGTTAGGGAATGGGATCAACTTCCATTGGACTGTTCTCAACATCTTGCTAATTTGCTTGTTGTGGATATGCCTAGTTGAGGTTGTTGTTTGTTGGATGTCTCTTGGTCGGGTGCTCAATGGTATTGGGGGTTTCTTTCTTTTGGCCCTTGTAAGGGTTATTGTTATGGGATTATCTGGTTCTTGTAAAGCTTGTTGATTCAATAAATTTTTACCATTTACCAAAAAAATTGGGGAATATTTAACTAAATATAGTATTAATTAATTTAATATTACAGGGGAGAGGATAATAATAATTAAGACAACCAAATATAGAAGTATGTTTATTATTATCATTATGGAGAGATTATAACAATAATTAGGGCAACCAAATATATAAATTTGTTTATTATTATAAAAAGAAAATATGACAACTAGATATAAAAGTTTGTTTATTATTATAAAATTAAAAGATAATAACAGTAGTTAGGGCAACCATATATAGAATTTTGTCTATTAGTATTATTATGAAGAGACAATAATGATTAGGGCAACCATCTATGGAAGTTTATTTATTATTATAAAAATGAGAGATAATAATAAAAATTAGGGCAACCAAATATAAAAGTGTGTTTATTATTAGCATGAAGGATATCTATATAATAGGTGCAAGGCACCCAGGGAGGACAAGATAACTATCAGGAAAGAGTTTATACACTTTTCGGATGGGTGAACGAAAGAAACAAAGTGGAAAAAGGAAGTTCAAAAAGGTCAAAGCAAGTCGAACCATTCTTCTCTAGATCCTTGGTAAATTTTTAAACTATACTTACATTCTTTCTTTTTTATGATTTTAAAACTCCATAATTGCTTCTTAGGTAGTTTATTGTTTTTATGCAGATTAGAGCTTGGAATTTAAAATCCCACCATGTAGATTATAATCGTGTTTTATAAAAAACTTGAATAGAGATAGGATATATATATATATATTTATTTATTTATTTGATTTGGCTAGTGTGATAAGCCCTTATGACCAACGCACATGGCTGAGCAGGCTCCCCCCAACCATGACCTCTCCTAAAGTCGAGATCTATGCTTGTCAATAGGGAATTTAACACACATCCACCCCCTCACACACTTGTCCACACTACAGTTTGAACCTTGGACCTCTCGAAGAAGAGCCAAAGCCTGAACCATGCATTTTTTCCCTTGGGACCTTTAGACATAGATATTGACCATGAGCCCTTTTTAACTTATTAATATTGATTTAATAATAGGTTTGTTTATTTTTCAATATTAATATATTTTAATCTGCCTTTGTAGTGCAAGTGGAGAAGGTGAGCCTGGCCTTATTGAATGGGAGATCCACGGTTTGAACCTTTGCGAAGCAAAGGATGACATAAAAAATCTCTTGTGGCTTCCCTCGAGATAGTGGTATACCCAGATGAGACGGTATTACTGAGCACCTAAGAGCGGCTCTTGAGGTTTCTTTCTAACCTAAAAGTTTTAGTTCCTGAGGGTTATGTGGATTGGTAAGACTTTGGGAACTTACCAAGAGGAGACCTAGGTTCAAACCTCGGGGCATGCCCAATATGGGTAAAGGTAGTAGTCTGACCTGAGTCCGCTGAGTGTGCACCAGCTTGATGACAACAATAACAACCCCGAGCCACCAGGGGTCTCCTTCACTCCGGGTCATGTTTACCGAGGTGAGATAAGGGTTATAGTGGTAGCACCATGATTTGACACTACGATCGGAGGTAATGCAACTTGACCCTATGACCAGTTTCTAAAAGAAAAGGTAGTTGTCGATTCCTCTATGTATCAATTTTTTTTATTAATATTAGTAAATGGTCAAAAACTATTACTTAATATTAATTAAATATTAAAGACTTTAGTCATATAAATATTAATAGATTATTGTGTTTGGTTAGATATCAATATTAATTTATATTTTGAAGAGAATATATATATATAGAGAGAGATTATAGTTGGGTTTACTAGGAGAGTAGTAAACCCATGATTTTATAAGAAGATTGTGAGATTATGAACTGAGATCTTGAATTGTTATTGAATGATTTTATTGTATGATGCATGTTAGGCTTGCATATACATTGTATCGATCTACTCTTGAAGCAACTTAACCACTCTCCTAATATAAATTATAAATTATTTTATAACAAAAAAAAAGAAACTTATATTTTTAATCCCTTTAATTCATAACATTTATTTATATTGAATATTTTTATAGTAAATTATATAGTTATTATTTTAAAGCGTTAAACTGTTATTGTTAGAAATAATACATTAGTTTAATTAATGTAAAAACATTATTAGAAGGGTGTGTCCCTTCGGACTACCCACATGCATTGTATATATACTCATTATAAATATAATAAAATATGTGCCTCATTTTATATTGATAAAACTTATATGGTATCAAAGCACTAGGGTTTGCCATCAAACCTGGAAGAATTGGAGCACCAGGGTTTGCCATCAAACCTGGAAGAATTGGAGCACCAGGGTAAAAACATAAATTTTCCTTATCTGCAAACAGATCTGTGAAGATTGGTGCATCCAATGCCCAAAACATAGACATAGATGTATTGGGAAATAAGTCTCTGAAACGAAAATAATTTGAAGCCAGAAACGAACGCAACGGTATAAAATTTTAATATTAATACAGTGAAGGTGATCCCTTTATTAAGCCGCGTGCATAATATTTAGGGTTTCATGCAATTATTAAAACATAGGATAAGGTGACTATATAAATATTACAATTTATCAACCACCTATATAAATAATAAGGTGACTATATAAATATTAAATTTTATAAGCCACCTATATACATAATAAGGTGATTCATATATAAGCCACCTTATTATATATAAACCACCTCATATTTATAAATATGATATTAAAGTAACTTTATTATTAAAGTTACTTTATAACTTTTATAAAGTTATAGACTTTAATATTTATAAATCTAATTAATAAACAACTAAAAACAAAAACAAAAGGTGACAGTAAATATTTTGCCCTCATGAAATGGTGATATCAACTGCTCCTAAAATTTTGCTCTTCAATTCTCAAGTCCTCAAAGGTGACAATTATGAGGCTTGTAAAACAAAGATTCAAGCCATTCTTAAATTAAAGGCCTATGGGGGATTATTACTGGGACTGAGCAATGTCCACAGACAGTTGACAAGGATCAGGAGGTATTTGATCACTGGAACCTCAAGGTCCGTATGCTCCTTCTACTTGGTATCTCAGATGATGTCCAACCACATGTTCGAGATGCTAAGAATTCTACTGAAGTATGGACGAAGTTGCAGCAAGTGTATGAGTCCAAGAACCAGAATCAAATTCTTTATCTTCAAGGACAGTTGCACACTCTAAAGTTGGAAGGTGGAAAAAATTTAGAATCATTTCTTTACCACGTAGCTATGCTTCGTGCCTCCCTACAAGCAATAGGAGACTGTGGAAGATAAGCTCCTTGTACCCATTATCCTGAGAGCACTCCTGGAGTCGTATCACACCTTTGTGACATCCTTGAACATCCTAAAGCAGAAGCCAAATTTTGAAGAATTGGTCAACCTATTGCAATAATAGGAAGCATTCCATGAGAACTCAAATGAAGAAGAGCAAGCCATGATAACAAATCATATGGGCATGATGTCATTCCACCAAGGAAAAGGTAACCAAAATGTTAACAAGTCGAAGAAAAGTTATTTGATTTATGGTAAAAAGGGCTATGACTTACACAAATGGTATAATAATTTTACTCAGGGAGATTCGAGTAACAAGAATCCTACGCAAAGAGGACCACCTCCTAAGAACCAGGGAGAATGGAACCAACGTCGACCACAACACCAACAACAAGGGAATGTTGCCAATACTGACGATGAGGAGGAAACTAAGGATTTTGCTCTTGTTCATCAGGAGCAACTATCCACCGCATTTTCCCTCTAGGGGGGAACATACCCTACTTTGCTTAGACCTAAAGGACGACCTAGAGGCAAACGACCGAGAGGTAGATCCAGAGGCAAATGATCGAGAGGCAGACCCAGAGGCAAAACGACCTAGAGGTAGACCTAGAGGTAAAATGCCCAGAGACAAACCCAAAGGTGATAGACCCAGAGGCGGACCTTGAGGTATTTACCTAAGCAAGAGTAGCCAGAACCAAGAGCCAGAGCAACTCAACCAAGAATATCGAAGCAAGAACATAATACATTATCCCACCTAATGTATTATGGGGGGAATGTTAGAAATAATACATTAGTTTAATTAATGTAAAGACATTATTATAAGGGTGTGTCCCTTCGGACTACCCACATGCATTGTATATATACTCATTATAAATATAATAAAATATGTGCCTCATTTTATATTGATAAAACTTATATTTATGAGACTAAATTTTATGTATTACAATAATTGTTATATACCCCATAGATAATATTCTCACAAGGACTCCTAAGAGCGGGGTTAAGATTTATTCGTGCCTAAAATATTTAAGGGAGCATTAAATGATATAATATTTGTAATGTTTGGTGATTTTGAAAAGTTATTTTGATTAAGTCTAGTTTTTATATGTTAGGTATTTAAGTATAAGAATATGTGAATATAATATAATTTTGTCGAAATCTGGGAAGTAATTGGAAAACTTAAACTTGCTTGTCTCAACCGCCAAAAGATCTCCACGTGGTCATTTTTATGTTGAGTCAGTTTTAGGTTTTGAGCAATCGAGATTTGATTGGTTCTTGGAACCTTAGAAAAATTTATTTGAATTTATTTTGGTTGCCGCATGTGAACACAATGTTCCTGTGATTCATGTAAGCCCTGCAAAACATGCGTGTATACTGTTCTACGAACAAAATGAATTTTATGATTTGTCTTCCTTATATTAACGTAGGCATAAAAAACTGACTGGGAATAGAACCATATTGTTGAAACATCATCGAAAATATGATCAGTATCGTTGGAATGTTAGAATAGTTGCTGAGAAATGAAGGTGCACCAAAACCCGTGAACTAGCATGTTTTAAACGTATTTTGCCACTATGAATACCAATATTTGCACTCACAAAATGAAATGTTAACGAACAATTAGATATCGTTTGTCTATGCCTGACAACATCAGCTGCTAAAAAAAATCAACCGATGAATCTCTGATTATTTAACAATGATTGATGCCTCGAAAACGATGATGACGCTTGCTAAAAGATATGAAAATCACTAGAAAAAATTTGCGCAACTTCCAGAGTCGTGGTTCTGATACCACTTGTTACAAAAATTTATTCTGTAAACTTTTAAGGTAGGAAAACACCAATAATATTTCTTAAGGAAGGAACAACTCCACAAGATCTCCTAATATGAAAGTGTCACTTAAAGAAAGCAAAGTCCTATAAGCCACTTCATGGGCACAAACGATTATATATGATTTTTCTTCAATTATGATTCCAATGACAAATATCTCTTCATATATATATATATCTTCTAATTTTTATTTGGGAAGCCAACTATAAATATAATATAATATTATAATATAATCAATCTTGGGTTATGTGTGGTCCATGCCAACCCTTATACAATATAATAATATATCCCCAAATATTTATTCCTAGGTATCCTATCTTCCAATATGAAAGCGCCACTTAAAGAGAGCAAAGTCCTATAAGCCACTTCGTGGGCACAAACGATTATATATGATTTATCTCCAATTATGATTCTAATGACAAATATCTCTTCATATATATATATATATATATATATATATATATATATATATATCTTCTAATTCTTCTTTGGGGAGCCGACTATAAATATAATATAATATTATAATATAATCAATCTTGGGTTATGTGTGGTCCATGCCAACCCTTATATAATATAATAACATATCCCCAAATATTTATTCCTAGGTACCCTATCATATTATGGCATGATGGGTCATACATAAAATTATAATAATATATAACTTAGTATCATATTATAATATTATGCACTTTGTAACTAATGGAAGGTGAATCACCACATGGGTGACCTTCTAACTCATGGAAATTGAACTGTCACATTTTAATATAAAAAGAGATATACCCTAATTGTAAAAAGAAGTCATATCAAGTATTCTTTGTAAGAGTCTTGGCTTGTGGAGCGAAGATCTTGTGGAGCGATTCCTTTCTTAAGGAGTATTCTTAGTGTTGCCTTACCTTAAAGGTATTATCTACGTCTATTTTATTGTATGGATTGTTATTGTGGAATTTATTTGTGGATGTATGCTTGATATTTCTATATATTGATGAATAATTTATTATTAATAAGAAAAGAGGTTCAAAACAATTGGTGTCAAAGTAGCAATTCTAGCAAAGTGAGGTTGTTTTGCATAGCTAGGGTACATTTAAAAAAAAAAAACGTCTCATCTTATGGAGGTCACATATATTTTTTAGTAGTCATTTTTTAAATATATTTTTTCCATTATGTAGATCATTTTGAGTACTACAAAAGTGATTGCTCATTTATTAAACTCTGATAAGTATTGAGAAAGTTATGGATATTTGAAGTTGCTTTATTTATGCTATTTTTTGGCTATGCGATTTTTTTTTTAAAGGAAAAAAATTCATATCAATTTTTGTAGCAATCATTTTTAGAAGCTTTTTGCACCATTATGTAGATTATTTTGAATACTACAAAAACAACTCATTTGTCAAATTCTAATAAGTCTTGATGGAGTTACAACTGTTTGAAGTTGGGCTTTTGAGGGTGTTTTTAGGTTATGCGGAAAATTCGTGCAAAGGGAAAACAAATTCATCTTCCAGTCTGGGTAAACAAATAAGTTGTTGTTTGTTTTGCTTTGAAAAAAACTATAGATTTCATTGTTTGAAGAAAAAATAGACGAAATCTCAAAAACATTATTTTTAAGAATTTTCCATTATTTAAAACCCTAATTGCTTTGGATTAAAAAAATTATTATTATTATTATTTTTTTAATACATGGTGGAATCGGTAGCCGCCACGAATCCGGGAAGGCTGCTCGGTTTTTATGGCCACCATAGTATTCTGTGTTGATAAGAAAACCACACCTTTTGTGTTAGATAATGATCGCCAATGTTTTCCAGAAATGATGATAGTAACACTAGGGAATGGTTGAAAAACTGGATTTTTTTTTTTTTAATTATTTTGAGTAGGAATGGAAAGGTAAACTTTGGTTTTCTTTAGAAGGAGAATACTTGTGCAAATTTTAAGTATGAATATAATTTTTCTCGGGCTTTGGCTCTTCTTCAGGAGGTCCAAGGTTCAATAAGTGGTGTGGGCGAGTGTGTGAGGGGTGGTTGTGTGGTGGCTTTGTGTTAAATTCCCTATTGATTAGTGTAACTCTCAACTTTAGAAGGGGTCATGGTTGGGAGGAGACTGCTCAGCCCTGTACGTCGGTCATAGGTGTTTTTCATACACATGAGAATAATTTGAAATTGCATTTATAAGTAAACGGGGATTGAAGAAAAATAAATAATGCGCTGATAAGAAAACCACACCTTTTGTGTCAGATAGACCAAACAATGGTCAAAAATATTTGTTCGAATCTAAAAATTATATTTTGCGAGTTCATGGTTGTATTTAAAATTATTATTATTTTTTATTGTTTCCATTAACCTTAGCAACAAATATAATTTTATCAATATGTCCTTGGCGAAGAGGTTACAAGTTCAAATAAGGAAAATGAAAGACACAAAGCTTGAGGATAAGTATATTCAAAATTTTGAAGATTTAAAGGTAGCCATTGATATCTGTATTTTTATGCTATTGAGATGGATGGTGTTGATATTGTTCTTGGTTATTCTTGGTTGCATTTCTTTTTGGTACTATTAACATTAATGTGCAACAGAAGTTTATGAAGTTATGGTATAAAAAAAAAAAAGATAACCCTTAAGATATTTTTCAACTTAAGGAACATGTATTAGGGAAAACATATGAAGCTGTTGTAGGAGAAGCAAAAACAATCTGAAATAGAGTTTAAGGAGATATTAGTAGAGATCCAAGAAAAAGCAAAAACTGAAGATGAACCAAAAGAAGGAAGCAAGAAATAATAGTCGAAAGTTGAACAACAAACTAAGGTTGTAGCATATCCTCATCGAAACCATCATGAGAGGCTACAATCAGGGAGATAACTCATAAAACATCAAAGGAGCTACAATAGACATACATGGAGCCATAGGAGTAGAAGTTAAAGGTATTCAAGTGGTACAAGAGCAGTTTAACATCCTTGCAAACTACCATCAATCAAAATTTCACTTGGATGGAGAGATGCTCAAAATTGGTACCAATTAACAACATTACTTACAAGATCATATTATTTAGTTTCTTTCTATGTTTTAAGAATGAAACATTTTTGTAAGAGAGATGAAATATTAGGTACCTAAGTATATGAACGTGGGGATATAATATAATATTGTATTATGACATAGACCACACATGAAGTTATACTAATATATAACATAGTGCCATATTATAATATTATGCAATTCGTAACTCATAAAAGGTGAATTACCACATGGGTCACCAATTGAGTGTGCGCCAGCTTGATGATGACGATACAAACCCTGAGCCATCACGGGTCTCTCTCACTCCAAGTCGTGTTTACCAAGGCAACATAGGGGTTACAGTGGTAGAACCATGATTTGATGCTACGATCGAAAGTAATGCGACTTGACCCTGTGACTAGTTGTTCAATAATGAAAGGTAGTTGCCAATTCCTTTATGTATAAAAAAAAAATTAAAAGAAAGTCATCAAATTTTTTTTGTAAGAGTCTTGGCTCGTGGAACGAAGATCTTGTAGAGTGATTTTTTCTTTAAGAAATATTATTGGTGTTGCCCTATCTCAAAAGTATTATCTATCTTTATTTTATTATATGGACACCTCAAAGGTATTATTTATCTTTATTTTATTATATGGATTATTATTGTGAAATTTATGTATGGATGTTTATTATTTCTACATATTAATGAATGATTTTTTTTTTTTTAAATTTACATGGTGGAATCGGTAGCCTCCACGAATCTGGGCATGCTGTCCAACTTTTATGGCCGCCACAGTATTCTGTGTTGTCTGCCCCAGAAGCCGCCACATAGATCTTCGCGCAGTCTGCCCCTATAACCACCATGCCACAATCATTTTAAACCCTTTATGCCGCTGAAAGCACTAGGAAAGGGACAAGCAGGCCCGAGATTTGAACCTTGGACCTCCGCCCCCTTATGGGGTTTGGATGAACCAATTGGTCTACACCTCGGACCTATTAATGAATGACTTATTGATAATGAAAAAATAGTTCATAACATTACATTTGACCTAACTCAAAGTTCTTTTTTTTTATAATAATAATCTTGGTTTCATTCTTACCAAGAAGAGACCTAGGTTCAAACTTTGGGGAAAATCTGTAGCAAAGGTAGTAGTTTGATTTGAATCCTATAAGTGAGCGCAAGATTGACGATGATGATACGAATCTTGAGCACCCGGTGGTCCATTTCATCATGGGCTATAAAACAACAAGGTGGAATAGATTTGGTGGATGCAACCCCTGTGATTTGAACCCTGCGCTTACCGACTACTAAAAATAGTGTGGTTGTAACCAACTCTCTTATCAAGAAAAAGAAAATTCTTGGTTTCATTTATAATTAAAAAAAAAACCTATTCATAAATTTATCTAACCTTTCAATGCAAAATATTTTAATCTAACATTCACTTTGAGATAAATAAAAAATATATATTTTTTCTAAAATGTTTTTTACCCATTCTCTTTGCATTAACTTAGTCATATTGAGTTATTTAACCCATTTGGTGTAGTTAAGATTTAAATTGTGATATAAGCTACATCATTCATATGTCTCGACCATTAAACCAAAACCTTAGTAACAAATAGTATTTTTTAGTTTGGCTGGGTACGCACCAAGAAGAGATGATGGTATGAATACCGAGCATCCGATAGTCCATTTCACATTAAGCTATAAAGCAACAAGGTGGATGTAGCCCCTGTAGTTTGAACCATCCGATAATCCATTTCACGTTAAGCTATAAAGTTAAGCTATAAAGCAACAAGGTGGATGTAGCCCCTGTAGTTTGAACCGTACACTTGCCAACTAGTGTGATTGTAACCAACTCTCCTATAAAAAAAAGTAATTAATATTTTTTTTATAATACATAATAGTGTGATTGTAACCAACTCTCCTATAAAAAACAATTAATAGAGAAATTAGTAACACCGTGAGATGCGAGCTCTTAAAACCCTTCCTGTAGTTCCTTACTGTAGCCCGATGAATAAAATGTAGCTCCTTACTGTAGCCCGATGAATAAAACGAAGTAAATGCGGGCTCTATAAAACGAAGTACGTTTGTTATGAATAAAATATGGTTTAGTCTCAGGGTGCATAACACGGACTCCCCATTTCAACGCCTCGTTGGAAGAATAACGGGAGAGCGGTAACGCTTTACCAAATAAAGAAACGCGTCAAATACTGGCAAGGACGTCCTGTGCTGCACTATTCCACCAATGGAAATCCACTAACAAACGAATCTTTGCTTTCCCAACAACAAATTTTTTAGAAAAGTGACGCCCTTGCAGGACCGACGACAATTCCGCTTTGACGGCAAAGTTTAGCCTTCCCTTCAATTCCGCTTTGACGGCAAAGTTTAGCCTTCCCTTTCGCCCAATGGGAAGAATTCGCTAAAGTCGTGGCAGAATTTCGAATCCCCAACCTCCTTGACGGCAAAGCGCGACGTCACGCTTGGCGGATCCATTCGTACGAGTAATTATGCAGCGGTCTAACCCCCAACCGTGAAGCTTTAATTAATTAAAAAGTAATCACGACCATCGGGGGAGCAAAACCAAAATACTATAATATTCTGCATCGAGCTCACACGCCCCACCTCACTCCATTACTGGCAATTAGGCCAGTAACAAATCGTACCATGGAACACGCCATTTATGTCCAGGGGAACGAAAAGGTCAATAAATTCCCAATGCTATTCCTCGTAATTCCGAGCAAAAGAAAGGGAGACTGATACGACCAAATTTCTCGCAATTTCTCTTATGATTTTCCATAAATTTTCGTATGATGTACGAAGGTTTTGTTTTCCTGATGCGGGCTACAACAGAGAGGAATGCGGGTTACATATGAAGAGACTTCCGAGCCGAGAGGTGAGTTCTACTGCTCGACCTTAGCATAGTACTTTTGGAAAGAATGGCGTTATGTTTTTGTCTTGGGGATGGAGAGGTGCGTATTCGGATTTTTGTGAGTGGTTGAGTTAGGGTTGGTGAAATCAAAGTTCTGGGTGAAAAGGACCGAGTGAAGTTTTTTTTTGGATTTCGGAGATTTGAGTTTGCTAGGGTTTTGTTTACCAGGTATCGTGTGGGAATTGTGTACTCTAGCTGTTTGCCGTTAGAATTGAGAAGAAAAGGGAAAATGATTTGGGTAGGATGGGTTCTTTCATGACAAATGCGTAGAGGAGGTGTGTTTTAAGCAATTAAAGTGATTGAAGAGGTGCTTTAGGGACGGAATAGGAGGCGAATGTTTTCATTTCGAATGATAAAAGGTATATGTGTAATATACTATATTTAAGGGATATTGCGAATCTGTTGTTTATTTTAGGTAAAGAATATACTTTTTAGAGCTTCTTGTTGGTTTTTGAGGGAATAGGTTTTGATCGACTTTGTCTGGGACGACGTTAAGGTTTTCAAATTGCCTATTGAATTGCTTTTGAAGCCCTATTTTAACATGTTTTGGAAGGGAGAACTTGTCTTGATTAGTCTGCTACGTTTAAGTAGCTTTAAGGAGCATTGAGTTCGTCAGGATTATGGTTAGAATTGAGGTTTCATGGTCGTCCCTATTGCGTCTGAGTTCCTGCTGTAGCGCTTTTGGTTGATGCCTCTTTGTGGCCTCTTCATTCCATGGCCTTCAGCTTTTAGATCTGAGTTTTTAAGAGGTGCTTTTTCCTACCACGCATGCTATTGCAGGAATTTATCTTTACAATCAGGAGAATCTAAGACGTAGACGTTTTCCATTAGAGAGCCCCTGCGAAACGTTTTTCATTCTTTTGATATTGGAGATGATTGATGACAGAAGATTTTTAAAAGAGCATTTCTTCTGGTGGAGTGTCTTGTAGAGGAGCAGTGGGCAGCCATTGGCTTTATATAGTTGTGGAAGCTAGTCCCGCTCTTGCCTCATTTCTTGACTAATGCCTCAATCTAATAAGTCAGTTCCCACATTTCATCCTTCGACCAGTTCTTGAGTGTCGTCTTTGAGAATGCTGACAAGTTTTAGGAGGGAGTGAGGGAGTGAGGATAGACGTACAAATAAAACAAGTCAATGCTGGCTATAATTTACAAATTAGCGAGACCCATCCGAACACGGATCCGACATGCTGCGCTCAGAGGTATCCAAATCTTGAATTTTTTTGTTTAACTCTCAACGCATGAGATCCATTTTAAGACAAATTCGTGATAGGGGCATTTGTAGAAGTTCAAGAATATAGAGATTGGTGCCTAGAGAGTTTTGAAGACCCCCAACACACATGTTAGATCCATTTTAAATCGACTTATGTGAAGTAGGAGTTACGGGTGCACTAAAATTTAGATTAAGTCTGAAAAAAGATTATTCATGTATAGTATTATACCCATTCTGGTTCATATAATTGAATTGAAATTGCCCATCTTCATTACTTAAGTCTTCATAATAAAAGAGTCGAAGGTCAAGATGCAACTATGATTGGAGGGCAAGTAATAATCATGTGAGCATATCTACCACCCTTATCATATCTAAGCCACCCTTATGATTAATTCTGTAAGCCATCTTATTGTGGTTTATAGCTTTTATGCATATAGGACCATTTTGCATCCTTAATAATTTTGGTGTTTGTAATTTTGTAATTCTTAATATTGATGTAATAGCTATAATATTGGATCCCAGTCATATCTTTATTTAGTCTACTACAGTTAATTGAATTACATAGATGGAGGAGTGCATTGTTATATTAGTTTCCATTTTGGTGTTTCTGCCTATACAAAGTTGGGTTGAATTTGTTGACATGGAATTGTGACAAGCATATCGCTCGAGAAGATATGCAACGATCATAATGGTATGATTGTAGTGCGATCAACAAACGACATAGTTTGTGTGCCATTGCCCCCATGGGAGGAGGGAAGATTGGAGTTTGCAGCCAAAGGTGATGCAGACTTGCTCGTTGATGCCAATGAAGGGCCAAGTGATGAAGATGTGCATGCCAACTAAGAAGTTTGTGCAAGTGAAAATGTTTGTGTTGATGAACAAATATGTGCACGTGTTTCTTATGATGCGATGCATGAAGAAAATGTGCAGTTAACCGAAGCTGTATATGCAAACAAAGATGTACACAACCAAAACCATTTGCGTAGGTGAAGTCATATATAAAGGCAAAGATGTGTGCACATAACAAGTTTGTTCGGGCGAAGATGTGTGCACAAATGCACAAGTTTGGACAAGTGAAGACATTTGCACAAATGTGGAAGTTCAGGTAGGTGAAGTTGGGCATGATGAAATGCAAAGAAACGATGAGTCTGATGAAGGAGAAAACCTAAGTTTGACAATGAAAGTTGATACTTGTTCGAGCAAGTTGTGCATTAGACATTGCACATGATGGGAGTTTGGCACTGGAGCAATTGGAAGTTGGTGTGTCGAATGGTGAGTGGGATGGAAGTTTGACATCGAAGCAAATGTAAGATGGTGTTTGACAACCTGACACTAGAGAAACTGCAAGTTGGTGTGCCCAAGGGTGAGTGGGACAAGAGTTCGACATGGGAGCAACTGTAGCTTGATGTGTTTCATGGTGCGTGGGATGACAGTCTAGCATGAGAGTAGTTGTGGTGTGGTGCGTCCGATGATGTATGTGACAAAAAATGAGATACAAAAAAGCCATTGCCTATGTCAAATCAACCAATCATGACAATGATCGATTTTGGTGTGATGCGCAAGCATCCCATGTTTCTTTGTGGTGGAACAAAGGACCTAGGAAGGCATTGGAAAATATGCTTACAATGTGGAAGGCCAATGGGCAGATGAATGGAGTAGATTCGAGGAGGTTATTCCTTGTGATACTACATGGAATTGTAATAGACTGGTATATGGGATTGCTAGAGGGCAAGTATTAGGCATAGAAGGAGTTATGGGAAGTCTTCTTGAAAGAATTTAAATTGTTCCACAATGACGGTGAGGTCTTTGCAAAAATCTCTAAAATGGAGCAAGGTTAGATGGTCTATTTAGTCCTACAAATGAAGGTTGAATGGGTTGTTTACCCATTTGGAGGATGATCTGTTAGACACATTTAAGAAGAGGTTTTGTGGGATGCAAAGAGGCCTTTAAATGGGCCATGAACTCGAAAAGTGATGCAAAGACCTTACTACAATGCTACGGTCACCTTGGTGAGGATGAGAGCGACTTCGAAGATGAAACGGACTCTGATAATGATAATGACTTTGAAGACAAGAGTGATGAATCCAAACATGAGAGCAAAATGAAGGATGATTTGAGGATATTATCCAACTGTTGGGGTTAGGAAGTTAGTACAGAGAGTGACTTTGACGATGAGGGCGATGAGAGTGATGCTTAAAGAATGAGCTTGATGCGGAGAACGTGTGTTGGGATGTAAAGTAATCGCTATAGTTATATGTGACATAGAGGGTGACTATTCTAAGGAGAGATGTCATCCATGATGTGGTTTGTGACAACCACCAAAGTTTTGGAAGATGATGAATTGAGTAGGATACTTAGTGTAGAACCATTTTGCAGTGATGAATATGTCATCTTTGGGGACACTTTGCATGCAAATGTTAGTGCTGTGAGTCAAGAAGAACCAATGATTTTTGGAGGGTTCAAAAATTTGAAGAACAATCGAAGCCCTTACAAGAAGTAGAGAGCATTGTGAACTTGGTTTAAGTTGAGGCGGTTGGGTGCATATAGCCCAAGGTCCTTGACATTTAGGTCTAGGTTATATAGGTCCAAGCCATTTGGATTGGAGCTCAGGCTCTGTGGCCCTAGTTTCTAGCCATTTTGCCTTTGAACCATGTTGTCTAGGCCAATCCGAAGGTCGTTTGGGTTAAGCCAAAGATCGTTTGGTGGATCGCGGGAGCATGCAAGCCCAAAGAGAAGTTATAGGAGAACATGAGTAAGGGTTTAAAATTGCTATTTGGGAAAGAGAGATTTTGAACGACCTCCAACCAATAAAAACCCTTATCGATCAAGAAGACGAAGAATATGAGATTGCCAGAGATTTCAAGCTAGGATTTTGTGGAATCAAAACCAACCAACAAACTGGAGAAACTTCCCACACCATCCTAAGGAATCAAGTGTAGTTAGTTCACTAAGACCGTACAATGCTGTCTAGGAGAGAGAATTGGTCATCTGAGCACAAAGGAGAGTAGCCATCAAGGGCAACATGCTATGCATAGATATTTAAGTGGCCATCTAGGCCAAGACGAAGACTATGCGAACAAGGTGGTGTCTAGGTAAGAAGACAAGCCATATGAGGGAAGGGGGTGGGCATCTAGGTTGTCCAAGAAGAAATGAAAAATTGCCTAAGTGTTCTAGGAACAAGCTCAAGCTTCGCCTTTAGGAGATGTACCGATGCCTTCTACAATTACAATCAAGTTGTTTGGAATTACATTGTGGACAAGGGTTTGCAAGTTGTCATTTGGAGTTGTCTTGTTATTTGAGAAAGAGGCCGTTTGGGCTTGTTCTTTGGGGCTAGCTATTTTGCTCTACTGTCTTAGGCTGGCCCTTTGGGCTTGTTGTTGGGGGCTGGCCCTTTGGGTTTGCTGTTTGGGCTTGGCCATTAGAGGCATCCATCTAGAAATGATTGTTAGGTGTAACCATCCATGGCTTGTTACTTGGGGATGGACGTTTACACCTGCTATTTGAGATTCTAGTGGAGGCTATAGTCTAGTGCTACTTGTCTAGACCTATTATTCGGGGCTAGTAGTCAAGATCCGCCGTTTTGGCCTAGCTGTCAAGACCTACCATCTTGAGTTGGTTGTTAGAGGTAGCCATGGGTTTGGCTGTTTGAGCTTGTCGTGCGAACCTAGCCATTAGAGATTGCCGCTAGTAGTTGGCCGTCTAGGCTTGCCATCCAAGGTTGGTCGTCTAGACTTGCTATCTAGGACTGGTTGGCCTATGATGGCAGCCATCTAGAGCTAGTCGTTTGGGCTGACTGATGACGATCTTCATTTGAGGCAATTGTCTAGGAGGTGCCATTGGGGACTTATGGTTAAAGTTGAACATCCAAGCAACAATTTGAGTGCTGCAAGTGGGGGACCAAAGGCCACCAAAATGTTGTCCAAGGGAAAAATTTGACTTAAACAGTAAAGAAATTGGCCTCCAACACAAGCGGTGATGGGTGTTGCTCTTCATACTTCTGATGCGACATGTTGCCCTAAGTAGAGTAAGCAACGGGAGAACTATGTTTTGCTGGCAAAGGTTTGTAATGGGAGTGATAAGGAGCTAAAATTTCAAGAGCCAACAAACCCAATTCTCATTCAACAACTTGGAAAAGATTTTTACAGCAATGATAGTAGTCTGCCAAACCAAATGGAAGTAACTCTGTCTCTGCAGTTTTTCGACCCCCCTGCATGTCTTTGCTTCCCCCCTTTTAAATCTTTGGCGTGACTCTCTATTTCCCTTTTGCGGCCCTTCGTTTCATTTCTCGCGTCCCCTTGTTGTCCTGGCCTTCGAAACGTTTTCTCCTGACTCTTGGTCTTCCTCTGCTTTCGTCGCACCTTGGTGCCACGTGCTGTTCAGTGCTGCCAATGTAGACTTCGTCCACCTGTCAACCAATGGTGCTGTTCGGAATACCCACCATTCGATAATTCCTTCTATAACGGTCCCTGTAACTGCCTGCCCTTTTCTTTGGTCGCGAAAATGCGACATGTCGCGATATCGCGACACTTTTGGCTTCTCTGTATTCCTATCCTTTTCACGTCGCGAAAATGCGACATGTCGCGATATCGCGACACTTTTGCTGTTCTGCCATCCTGCCCGTTTCGAGACGCGAAAATGCGACATGTCGCGATATCGCGACACTTTTCTCCTTGCGCCTCCTCGTCTTTTTGGTCGCGAAAATGCGACATGCCGCGATATCGCGACACTTCTCCTCCCTCGCGCCTTCGTTCGTCCTTTGGTCGCGAAAATGCGACATGTCGCGATATCGCGACACTTCTCCTCCCTCGCGCCTTCGTTCGTCCTCTGGTCGCGAAAATGCGACATGCCGCGATATCGCGACACTTCTCCCTCGCGCCTTCGTTCGTCCTCTGGTCGCGAAAATGCGACATGCCGCGATATCGCGACACTTCTCCTCCCTCGCGCCTTCGTTCGTCCTCTGGTCGCGAAAATGCGACATGCCGCGATATCGCGACACTTCTCCTCCCTCGCGCCTTCGTTCGTCCTCTGGTCGCGAAAATGCGACATGCCGCGATATCGCGACACTTCTCCTCCCTCGCGCCTTCGTTCGTCCTCTGGTCGCGAAAATGCGACATGCCGCGATATCGCGACACTTCTCCTCCCTCGCGCCTTCGTTCGTCCTCTGGTCGCGAAAATGCGACATGCCGCGATATCGCGACACTTCTCCTCCCTCGCGCCTTCGTTCGTCCTCTGGTCGCGAAAATGCGACATGCCGCGATATCGCGACACTTCTCCTCCCTCGCGCCTTCGTTCGTCCTCTGGTCGCGAAAATGCGACATGCCGCGATATCGCGACACTTCTCCTCCCTCGCGCCTTCGTTCGTCCTCTGGTCGCGAAAATGCGACATGCCGCGATATCGCGACACTTCTCCTCCCTCGCGCCTCCTCTCCTCCTCTGGTCGCGAAAATGCGACATGTCGCGATATCGCGACACTTCTCCTCCCTTGCGCCTCCTCTCCTCCTTTGGTCGCGAAAATGCGACATGTCGCGATATCGCGACACTTCTCCTCCCTTGCGCCTCCTCTCCTCCTTTGGTCGCGAAAATGCGACATGTCGCGATATCGCGACACTTCTCCTCCCTTGCGCCTCCTCTCCTCCTCTTGGTCGTGAAAATGCGACATGTCGCGATATCGCGACACTTCTCCTCCCTCGCGCCTTCTCTCCTCCTTTGGTCGTGAAAATGCGACATGTCGCGATATCGCGACACTTTTTCCCTCGTGAGCCTTCTCTCGGCTTTTGGTCGCGAAAACGCCTTCTCTCAGCTTTCGGTCGCGATATCGCGACACTTTTTCCCTCGTGAGCCTTCTCTCGCTTTTGGTCGCGAAAACGCGACATGTCGCGATATCGCGACACTTTTTCCCTCGTGAGCCTTCTCTCGCTTTTGGTCACGAAAACGCGACATGTCGCGATATCGCGACACTTTTTCCCTCGTGAGCCTTCTCTCGCTTTTGGTCGCGAAAACGCGACATGTCGTGATATCGCGACACTTTTTCCCTCGTGAGCCTTCTCTCGCTTTTGGTCGTGAAAACGCGACATGTCACGATATCGCGACACTTTTTCTTCTTTGCCGAAGTGTCACGATATCGCGACACTTTTCCTCCTTTGCAGTATTTTGCTTTTCGTTGGGTGCTCCTGCATCAAACACCCGGGGTGGATTGAGAAGTGACCTTCACTTCTGTACTGTTGGAGGGAAACCCAGGCGGTCAACCTCTATTTTTGACAACCAAGTTGCATCTTCTACGGTCTGCCTTTCCACTTGACCAAATATTCTGAATACTGCCTGTTCTCGGTACTTCTGCCTTCTCGAGTGTCTAGTATTTCCTCTATCTCATCTGTGGAATACTCCACAAATCTGTTCTTGGTGTCTCACTACTACCTCCTTCATGGTATTCTACTAAGTCTAAAATATTAAAAATAGGTGATATACTCAGCTCACTTGGCAGTTCCACTTCGTAGGCATTTCCTGAATCTCTTTTACCTATGATTCTGCATGGTCCAAACCTCTTCATCTTCAGCTTGTTGTAGGTTTTGCTAGGAAACCTCTCCTTTCTCAAGTGAACCATGACCTCATCTCCCACTTGGAACTCCTTGAAACGCCGCTTCTGATCCACTTTGGCCTTGTACTGAGTATTCATCTTACTGATATGCTGTTTTACCTCTTCATGTAAACTCTTTATGTGCTCTGCAAAATCTTTAGCCTCAACACTGCTCTTTTCTCCTTTACCCATCGTTCTCAACTCAGAAGCATTCCTTGGGTTGTTCCCGTACACAATCTGGAATGGTGATTTACCAGTACTTCTGTTGGTAGAATTGTTGTAAGCAAATTCTGCCTGTGGCAAAATCAAATCCCATCCCTTGGGCTTATCTCCTACCAGGCATCTTAGAAGATTACCCAAACTTCTGTTCACCACCTCTGTTTGTCCATCATTCTGCGGGTGGTATGCGAAACTGAACTTCAAATCCGTTTTCAGCTGCTTCCACAAAGTCCTCCAGAAATAACCCACAAATTTGGTATCTCTGTCAGATACTATACTCTTGGGTAGACCATGAAGGCGTACCACCTCCTTGAAAAACAAGCCTGCAACATGAATTGCATCACTCGTTTTCTGACATGGAATAAAATGAGCCATCTTTGAAAACCTGTCAACCATAACAAAAATGGAGTCACTCCCTCGTTGTGTCCTTGGTAGGCCAAGAACAAAATCCATACTGATATCCTCCCATGGTCTCTCTGGTACAGGTAATGGCTGATACAATCTTGTATTCTATCTCACTCCCTTAGCCATCTGACACACTCTGCAACCCTGCACAAATTTCGTCACATCTTGCTGCAACTGTGGCCAATGGTAGTTTTCACTAACAAGGGCAATGGTCTTATCTCGACCAAAATGTCCAGCTAGTCCTCCACTATGCTTCTCCTTTATCAGATTCTCCCTCATTGAACTTCTAGGAATGCACAATTGGTTCCTTCTAAATAGCATCCCATCTTGGATTATAAAATCCAACCACTTAGTTCTATCCAAAGCAATAGGGGACAAACATGCCTTCCAAGCCTCTGCAAAATCCGGATCCTCTGGATACAAACTCTTGAGTTCTTCAAACCCAACGACTTCCACTTTCATCTCTATCAACAAATTTTGCCTTCTACTCAAGGCATCTGCAACTCTATTAGACTTCCCACTCCCATGCTTCAAAACAAAGGTATAACTCTATAGGAATTCAACCCACTTCAAATGTCTCTGGTTCAGTTTTCCTTGACTATTAATATACTGCAAAGCTTGATGATCAGTATATAAAACAAACTCTTTTGTTAACAAATAGTGTCTCCATTTCTTAAGAGCCTGAACTATAGCGTAAAATTCTTGATCATAAACAGAGTATTTCTTCCTAGCATCATTTAACTTCTCGCTAAAATATGCAATAGGTTTACCTTCCTGACTCAACACAGCTCCAATGGCACTGCCACTAGCATCACAATCAACCTGAAATACTTTATTAAAATTTGGAAGTATCAAGATGGGTTGTTCTGTCACCTTCTTTTTCAATATCTCAAAACTTGCACCTGCCCTTGTAGTCCACTTAAACTCCTTCTTATCCCCTCTCATGGTTTCTGTCAGGGGTGCACAAATACTGCTAAAGTTTCTAATGAACTTTCTGTAGAAACTTGCAAGACCATGGAATGATCTTACCTCCGTTGTGTTCCTTGGAGTAGGCCACTCAATGATAGCCTTCACCTTCTCTGGATCCATTTTTAGACCCTCATCCGAGATGACAAATCCCAGATACACCAACTCCTTCACAAAACTGCACTTCTTCAAATTAATCAGCAACTGCTCCTCCCTCAGTTTTTCAAAAACTATCCGAACTTGCATCAAATGCTCTTCCAATGTCTTACTAAAAATCAGAATATCATCCAAATAAACAATAACAAACTTCTCTAGGAATTCTCTCAATACCTCATTCATTAACCTCATGAATGTACTAGGTGCATTGGTTAGACCAAACGGCATAACCAACCACTCATACAAACCCTCTTTGGTTTTGAAGGCAGTCTTCCACTCATCACCCTCTCCGATGCGAATTTGATGATACCCACTCTTTAAATCAATCTTTGTGAAGTATTTAGCTCCACTCAAACAGTCCATTATATCGTCCATTCTAGGTAATGGAAATCTATACTTAATGGTAATCTTATTTATGGCTTTGGAATCGGTACACATTCTCCATTCTCCATCCTTCTTCGGTGCTAGTACTGCAGGTACTGCACAAGGACTCAAACTCTCTCTAATCAACCCCTTCCTCAACAACTCTTGAACCTGTCTGTTCAACTCCTCATTCTCCACGGGAGACATTCTATGGGCTGCCTTATTGGGTAAACTAGCTCCTGGAATCAAATCAATTTGATGGCTAATCTTTCTCACTGGTGGCAAACCCTCAGGCACATTATCTGACACAATATCAGGAAACTCTTCCAACAGAATTTCAACCTCTACTGGAATATCCATACATGGTTCCTTCTTCACAGTAGGAATTAATGCATAACACATAGAATCTCTCTTCAGGCCAGCCAAAAATTTTCTACCATCTACCAAACAGATTCTAGCACTACTGCACACCTTTTCATCCACTTCCTTCAATGGCTTCAACTTGTGGCGCACTCCACCTTTCGTTAGAGAGTAAGTATTCGCATGCCCATCATACACCGCACGTCTATCAAATTGCCATGGCCTCCCCAACAACAAATGGCAAGCATCCATAGGCAAGACATCACACAGAACCTCATCTTGATAATTTCCAATATGAAATTTAACTAAACACTGCTCACTGACTAATGCTCTATGGTCTTTTTGCAACCACGCAATTCGATATGGATGCGGGTGCTCCCTCTTCTCCAATTTCAACTTAGCAACCATTTCTCCTGAAACCAAATTATCTGTGCTACCATTATCTATGATAACATTACAGGCCTTACCTGCACATTTGCATCTCGTGCAAAATAAGCTCTTCCTCTAATCCACATCTTTCCCTTCATTCATCAATGCTCTTCTTGTCATCAACACTTCTCCTTCTTTTGCTTCTTCAGAATGTTTTGATTCAGCACCTTCATCTGCTACAGCAGCTCTGGCCTGACCCTCGGGTCTCTTATTCGTCTTCTCTTGGTGTTGGGGACACTCATATGCCCTAGTGTCCCTCTTCCTCACAATGGAAACAGGTTCCACGAAATCCTCCTCTTCCATACCCACGTCCTGATCTACCTCTTCCTCTTTGGTAACCATTGTTTTGATTACGGGGCGGTAGGTATTCTCCTCTTTCAGATCCTGGTTATTACTTGTTTCACCAGTCTTCTTCTGATCTTCATATTTTCCTCCACTGGTTCTTCCACCACGACCTCTTCCTCTTTGTGTGCTTTCAAATCTTCTGTTCAGTTTCTCTTCAACCTTCAAGGCAAATTGATATGTATCCTCAATGGTGGTTATTCTGACCAAACTGAGTTCTTCTTGGATATTCATTCTTAACCCATTTATGTAACGAGCTACTTTCTCCTTACTATCCTATGAATGTCCAGTTCTTATTAGAATCTGGTAAAACTCCTCTGTATATTCTTTGATAGATTTGCTTGACTGTCTCAAGCTCTGCATTTTCCTCAACAGATCCAATTCGTAATCTGCAGGAATAAACTGCCTCTTCAACTTCTCTACCATTCGATCCCATCTGGTTATCCTTTCCTTCCCTCTCCTATTTCTTTCTAGTTGCACTTCTTTCCACCATATGCTAGCATGGCCTTTCAACTTTGTTTTTGCCAATTTGATCCGATCTGGATCTACAACCTCCTCATACTCAAAATACTCCTCCATATCATTGATCCAATCAATCAACTCCTCTGGATTGAGATTCCCAGAATACGTGGAGACATCAAACTTTGGCTTCTTTCCGATCCGAGATATGGCCTTAATTAATCTGGCTTTTGCAGGGTCCGTTGCTTCTTCTTCAACCGATGGGTCATCAACCTCCCAAGCTTCATCTTCACTATGGTCTTCTCTCCTTGGCTCAACCCCTCTTCGCAACTCCTCTTGCAGGGCTTGCACTTGTCTCTGCAAAGCTCTGAAATCTTCTTCAGGTACCACATTCCTCCCACCACCACGGTTTCTTCGTGGAGGCATTCTTCCTCGCTCTCTTCTCACAACCTTTCCACAGATCCTGGTGTAAACTGCCTCCTTTCGGCGATCTGCTCACACACTCAGGAACTCTCGCTTTGATACCACTTGATAGGGAGCTAAAATTTCAAGAGCCAACAAACCCAATTCTCATTCAACAACTTGGAAAAGATTTTACAGCAATGATAGTAGTCTGCCAAATCAAATGGAAGTAACTCTGTCTCTGCAGTTTTTCGACCCCCCTGCATGTCTTTGCTTCCCCCTTTTAAATCTCTGGCGTGACTCTCTGTTTCCCTTTTGCGGCCCTTCGTTTCATTTCTCGTGCCCCCTCGTTGTCCTGGCCTTCGAAACATTTTCTCCCGACTCTTGGTCTTCCTCTGCTTTCGTCGCACCTTGGTGCCACGTGCTGTTCAGTGCTGCCAATGTAGACTCCGTCCACCTGTCAACCAATGGTGCCGTTCGGAATACCCACCATTCGATAATTCCTTTTGTAACGGCCCCTGTAACCGCCTGCCCTTTTCTTTGGTCGCGAAAATGCGACATGTTGCGATATCGTGACACTTTTGGCTTCTCTGTCTTCCTGCCCTTTTCACGTCGCGAAAATGCGACATGTCGCGATATTGCGACACTTTTCTCATTGCACCTCCTCGTGTCTTTTTGGTCGCGAAAATGCGACATGTCGCGATATCGCGACACTTCTCCTCCCTTGCGCCTCCGTTCGTCCTTTGGTCGCGAAAATGCGACATGTCGCGATATCGCGACACTTCTCCTCCCTTGCGCCTTCTTTCGTCCTTTGGTCGCGAAAATGCGACATGTCGCGATATCGCGACACTTCTCCTCCCTTGCGCCTTCTTTCGTCCTTTGGTCGCGAAAATGCGACATGTCGCGATATCGCGACACTTTTCTCCCTTGCGCCTCCTCTCGTCCTTTGGTCGCGAAAATGCGACATGTCGCGATATTGCGACACTTCTCCTCCCTTGCGCCTCCTCTCGTCCTTTGGTCGCGAAAATGCGACATGTCGCGATATCGCGACACTTCTCCTCCCTTGCGCCTCCTCTTGTCTTTTGGTCGCGAAAATGCGACATGTCGCGATATCGCGACACTTTTCTCTCTTGCGCATTATCTTGTCTTCTGGTCGCGAAAATGCGACATGTCGCGACACTTTTTCCCTCGTGAGCCTTCTCTCGGCTTTTGGTCACGAAAACGCGACATGTCGCGATATCGCGACACTTTTCCTCTTGTGAGCCTTCTCTCGGCTTTTGGTCGCGAAAACGCGACATGTCGCGATATCGCGACAATTTTTCCCTCGTGAGCCTTCTCTCGCTTTTGGTCGCGAAAACGCGACATGTCGCGATATCACGACACTTTTTCTTCTTTGCCGAAGTGTCGCGATATCGCGACAGTTTCCCTCCTTTGCAGTATTTTGCTTTTCGTTGGGTGCTCCTGCATCAGGGAGCAATTGCGAAACTTGTATGGAACGGAAAAAAGTGGAAGGAGCATGGTAGGAGATTCAAGTCCTATGTTTAGTGCTTCAATCACAATGTTTAGTTGGTGTATTAGCGAGGACACCAACAAGTCTAGGCTAGGGGATAGATGTAGGTAGATGATTTGACAAGTTGACAAGTTTGCATGAGTGTATGGACTTATGTGTGGGAATGCATGCGCACAAATTAATGATATGTGCAAATAAGAGTTGTCGTATGTGTGTGTTTGTCACCTAATGTTGTGAACGTATAGGGTAACTTATGTTTTTGTAGAAATTTAATGTACTGTGGTATTTAAATTCTTAATGTACATGAGTAGTTCAGGGGTAGTTGGACAGTTGCCAACTGCCTACAGGTCCTGTAAATCCTATAAGTACGCATCTATCTTGGTGAATGAATGTTGTTGTCTGGGAGATGCTTGTTGCTATAGTTGTTAGTCGATGCTGGTTATGTATTGCATATAGTTGTTGTGCAGGATACTTGCTGTGTATGCAGTGTATCCATATTTGTAAGGTATTCCCATTGTGTATGTTTGTTTATATATTTCTAATGAAATTATATTGGTAGGGTGTTGTTGCAATTATAATCCTAAGCTCTTGTGGGTCTTGAGAAGAAAAATTAGGTGGCATTAACAAATGACATCCTAAAAGAAGCTTGAGAAGAAGAATGCATAGAAACATTATATTTCAAATTTTAAACAAGGGATGGGGTATTAGTAGACTCTGTTGGGATATATGAACACTGTCATTTAGTGGGCCAAGAGTGTAGACAACTAAGCGAGGATTCTTGGAGGTTGCCATTGGCAACTCATTTATTGTCTCTCTTGATCGACACAACCTCTGACCGTGTGCTTTAATGCTGGAGGATATTCAACTTTAATACTAGTTAATATCTTTTTGTCGAATATGATTTTGGAGTTCCATTGTGACTACTTTTCTGGGTCTGATAAATAATTTATTTGTATGGTGATTTATACTACTTGTTCATCCTGGCTGCCTGGATTTTTGCTTAGTAAATAAGGATCTTGCAAAAGAAACTTCAATTATTCTGTGTGCAAATGACAAAAGAGCCAAAGTGGAAAAGTAGCTAAAAATGGGTTCCTAGGCATCAGAGTGGGGTGTGGTTTTGCATACATAGTCCATACAGAATGTTATGATTGTGAGCATAAGAATTTCTAAATTTGTATTTCTGCAATTTTGGTTCAGATTTATGTCTTTTAAGACAGGGTTTCTGCTGTATGGTTTACAAACAATGAGAGCAAGTTACAATCGGGCTGATAACATGATGCCTTATTAAGTTCTTTGACTTGGGCTAGTGTGAGGTTCTTAATTAAATAAATATTGTTTGGAAGCAAGAAGGGCAAATTTGGCCTTCACAGCTTATAGATGATCCATTGTAGAACAGAATCAAATGAACAAAATTCAAATCTGGGGTCACCTCATATCTGGGCTGACATCCGTCATGAATAATTGTGTATCTAAGTTGAAATATATCAATGTATCGTAAAGTCTAGAAGCTTAGAGTTTGATCTTCTTTAGTTGCCTAGCTTGCTTTTTATCAAATTTCTTTCTTCTATATAGTTGATTCAAACGGAGAGATGTTTTCCCCTTCACAAAATGTTCATTGGGTTTGTTCATTGTTTTGTTCTGGGTGAATTGTTGTTGTTCTGATTTCATTCCTAAAATATTTGTGCTGAATAAAATACTAGCTTGTTTGTTCTTAATGTGTGACACCTTCTTTTGCAAGTTTTGCTGGTATGAACGCTCCTAACCAAATCTGTTTTGTTATCCTTGCTTTGAAATTGATGGTCTTGTGTGTCTTCAGCTTATTCGGCCCCAACCTTGTATGAGAGGGCTAACCTATGTGGTGTTATTTGGAGGTCAACTTCTTTTATGATATTTAAAATCATTTCAGCAATCCCTCTTTTTTGCGTTGAAGTCTTCTGCCTCTTACAGTTAATAGATTGGGCAAAAATTTCTTTTGATTTGCTGGCTTTATCCAGCCAGTGGATCTTGCATGGTTTCAGGAAAGAAGCGATGGTGCTTGATATTGCTTGAGGTTTCCGTCTTCATTCTTGTCCTTGTATCAAACTTTTTGGAATTTGCAATAAAAGTATCTTTCTAGCAAATGATCAAACATATCTACACCCAATTTTTCTAGCTGTGAAATCTTGCTTGATAGTTGTTTGTAATGAAGGCATGGTGTTTTAAAACATGTGTGTTGAGGAATAATAGGCGATTGGTGGGGGTGTACTTCTGTATGTCATTGGTCAATAAAATGAATTTCCTACAAAATGCCGTTGGCACATTTTCTGGTAAGATTGAACAACCTATTCACAAACTCTCCCCCACATTGTAATAAGCCACATAATGGGCTGTTGCCACATTCTTAGATGGTTTCTGGAATTGAATTAGTTACGCATGTCTCCTTGGAAATCGTTTGCAAGATTCCCCTAGATGATCTGGGCTGCTCAAGATATTGCTGTCACAACCATCTGTTTTAAAAATTTGAATTTTTATTTCCTCCACTTGTAAGATTCTGACAAATTCCAACTTTTAATGCTTACAAAAATGCAAAAAAATACCATAATCATTGTATATATGAAAGAACCTATGAGAATGACAAAGATTATGGTTGCAAGAACTAATGAAATATAGAGATTTAACATGCATCACCATGGAAAAAGAGGACATGCTTTGTTATAACAAAATGGAACAAATACATGAGTAGGACACAAGTAGAATGGCCCAATAATGTGTGAAATGACTCTTCTCAAACTAAGGCCTCCAATCTGCTCTTATCTTTTTGTCCTTTGTCGTAGGATTAGTCTTTCAGATGTCTTTGTTGGCTTTTGGGCATATTTACTGTATCGGACAATTCTCTTGCTTGGATACTCGTATCCATGTATTAGATATGGATACGGATACGATACTTCTTGGATACTGTATTCAGATGTATCCAAACACACGGGTACCATATCTAGACTTATCCCAATATAGCCTATGTGGGCCTAACGGTGAAGGCTTAGGTACTCTAGATAGGAAGTCTAAGGTTTGAATCCATAGGGGGTAGAGCATGTACGTCCCTAGGAAGATAGCACAACATAAGTGCCTCCCACACATAGTGGATCCGAGGAGTAGGAGGTGGTTTAATATATGTAATGCTCTTGGACCTTAAAAGTTACTTTAATTTTTTAACTTAATATAGGTTACCATATCGAGATGTATCCAAATACATGCCCCTATTTGGTCCATATCTAATATATCCTAGAATCCTCTATGCACATGTAAAGTTGTATTCACAACATGACATTAAGAGTAGAATATACAATTTTTGAAAAATAAATTAATAATAAAAAAATCAATGACAAATCATCTTCGTAGTTAATGAAAAATCCTATTCAAAAGTTATGTGTGTAAACATTTCTGTGTTTTATCTTTTCTATTTTCATGTATAAAACATATGCTTTTTATAATGTTGTATACAGCCGTATCCATGATAGGTGGTCTTGAAGCACTGCCAATGTTTTCTCTAGCCCAAAGTGACTTGCTACTTTGCTGAAGTGCTCTTCCCAAATCATCTTTGAGCACTTGCTAGCTGGTACATAAATATGTCCCATGTGATAGAGGAGGTTATCATGCAAATAAAATATCAGGAACATGCTTATCCACATGAAGAACTTGATATGTATCTTGAAAATCAGAATCTACTTCATGCAAGTCGGACCAATTCGAAGTCTTATGCCCATAGGAATCAAGCATGGTGGAGAGTGCCATGATTGGACGTTGACTCAAACAATTTGCTGCTGAATTGGCACTTACTTTCTTGTGCTTGATCATTAGATGAAACTGCTGTAAATATGTGGCCTGTCTCTAATGTCTTTTATTCCTTAGCTTATCCTGCATCTGAATGAACTCTAGAGGTCTATAATTTGTATGGATGATGGTTTCCTTACCAAGATGTAGTGTTCCCACTGCCTACATGCTTGGACAATGGCATAGATAAGATAATTCTATTAACGTCCACGAATGGCGAAAGTAGCCCAATGGGCTCATTGAAAAGAGTTGTTTCAAATTACAATGCACTGAGTAACCAAGAAAGACCATGAAAAATAAGCCAGAGTAAAGAATATGGTGTAAGCTACTCTAAAGTGGAACAACTAGATGGCATAAGATTATAGCCTCGAGGGTTACCCAAAATGGATAAACCCTAACATGCTAAAAGTAATGATTAAGAGAGAGCTAGAAGTCAGGTACAACAAAGATAGAAAGGAGCTTCAGTGGATCCAAGTGCCGACATTATTTTATAGTGGGATGTAAAGTAAAAGCACAACCATAGTCATCACCAACTATTTGGAAAGGGCCAACACAAGATCTAATGATGCTCCTAGGAGAATGGCTAGGACGAAGAGGGCCTTGTTGGCTAATCCTTGAAGGACATGGAGTTCAACCCCTCAAAAATCTTCTAGCATCCATGGTTGTGGAACCAATAGAAGAGGGCAAGAAATTGGTAAGTTGCGTCTATCTACAACTCCTAGGTATGTGAGGGGTGGCTGAAACCCAAAGGCAACTGTAGTCGTGTTGTGTTGCAAGCAAGAAGAAAGAACTAAAACCCTAGTAGCCACTCTTGTATGCTCACAAGGGTGCATAGGTTTGTCATAAAATTTTTGGGTGGTTGTAACTTTAACTGAGTGCTTATTACTCTCAACTACAAAGATAGAATGAAAGAATGAGGTGATTAGTTGAGTAATAGTTTGTCTCCCTTGTATAATTGATGTTGAAGAGTGATAGCTTCCTTGAGGTAAAGAGTCAAACATCTTTGGTCAAGATAGCTAAAAAAACTAGCAAGCGATCCACTTGAATCTCTATACAAGCAATAGGACCTCCCTCAAATCTCATAATAAAGAGGACACCTAAAGAGGAAATGTTCTTTAGTCTCCACATCTTGAATAGAGCAAAGACGACATACCCTATCTTCTCGAGGAAAATGGTAGTTCGTCTCCACTTGCAATTTATGTGAGTATACTTTGAGCTGACCAAATGGAATCATTAGGCTGGTGGCTGAAACCCAAAGGCGTAGAATTGTAGTCGTGTCGTATTGCAAGCAAGAAGAAAGAACTAAAACCCTAGTAGCCACTCTTGTATGCACACAAGGGTGCATAGGTTTGTCATAAAAATTTTGGATGGTTGTAACTTTAATTGAGCTCTTATTAATCTCAACTACAGAGATAGAATGAAAGTATGAGGTGATTAGTCGAGTAGTAGTTTGTCTCAAGATAGCTAAAAAAACTAGCAAGCGATCCACTTGAATCTCTATACAAGCAATATGACCTCCCTCGAATCTCATAATAAAGAGGACACCTAAAGAGGAAATGTTCTTTAGTCTCCACATCTTGAATAGAGCAAAGATGACATACCCTATCCTCTCGAGGAAAATGGTAGTTCGTCTCGACTTGGAATTTATGTGAGTATACTTTGAGCTGACCAAATGGAATCATTAGGCTGTGTGCCCAATGTCGCTCGACATACTTAGGACAAGTAATAAATGCCATTCTAAGGTGATAAGCTGAAAACTAATATGGGTATCTCTCTTGACCTGAGGCATAGTCACCCATGGATCTAAGGTGATAAGCTGAAAACTAATATGGGTATCTCTCTTGACCTGAGGCATAGTCACCCATGGATCTAAGGTGATAAGCTGAAAACTAATTTTGAAGATGCTCTCAAGGCGAAGAGGATGAATGCCAAACTTAGCCTGAACAATACATTGGGGAATTGTTTATTTACATCGGATAAATAGCTAAAGCAAAATAGTCTAGACCCTCTCAATGTGAGCCCAATCAACACACCCTAGACTTGGATCCCAAATCTTAGATCCATAAAGGATTGTGGGTTTAATGATGCAATAAAAGAGGTGCATCTTTGTGGGTATGTCTTGGAAGTGTTGGTGGGAGCATTGGAGTTCCAAGACTAAGAGAGATGCATATCCCTTGCAAAGACTTGACTATGAAGATGGCCGAAGATTAAGGGAAGGTATAGGGACATAGGATGTCATCCATCATCCTCGTGAATGTGGCAGGTGCATTGGTGAAGCCAGAAGGCATAACCAACCACTCAAAAATACTCTCTCCTTGGATTTGAATGTAGTCTTCCATATGTTAGTGGGCTTGATGGGTATTTTATATATTTGTATTTGAGATCAATTTTGGTGAAGAACTTTCACCATAGAGCTGTTTAGTAAGTCATCTATCTAAGGGAGTGGATAATGGTTCTTCATAGTGATTTTATTCAAAGCTCTTAGTAGATGTAGAGTCTTCGCATTCCCATTTTTCTTCAAAGCCAAGATAATTGGATTGTCACATGTTGAAGCACTTGGTCAGTGGTTTGATGTGCCCCTTTTGAATCAATTCTTGGATCTGCATCATGATTTCATCATTTTTAAGGACTAAGGTGCAATTAACAAGTGCATTAGGCAAAGGAAAACTAGGAACTAAATCAATGGAATGCTTTAGTTTGCAGTGAAGTGGAACATCAATTGGTGACTTGAACAAGTCATCATACTCTGCTATAGTTCGGTCCATCTGCTTCTGGTGTGTAGATCTTGTGATCGATGTAGCAACATTCTTCCTTCTACTTTGTGGCTTGATCATCAACATAATGGTTTTCCTTGTGTTGGCTATCATCTTCCTACATTGTTTGGCATTGATTAAGAAAAGAAAGGTAGGAGAAGATACCGCTAGTATCTTGAAGCACTAACCTTCAACGATGATGACACTTGGGTCTAGACTCATACACACTATGCCTCTTCCACTTGAATGGTTGGCCCAAAATTACATCACAAATATTTAAGGGCACAACATTACACAACTTCACTTTGAAGGGTTTGATGGCATAAGAGAGGAGACATTGTTGAGTGACACGAATGCGCCCCCTCCTGTTGTAACTATCCAACACTATATGGTTGTGGGTGTGGTGTGACATATAGATTTAAATCCTTCACAATCTGAGCAGAAACCAAATTCTTTTGACTCTCGTTGTCAACGATCAAATGCAATGGCTTACTCGTGACCCATATTTGAGAGTGAGATAGGCTTTCCTCCTCTTGTGATTTGCCATGTGACTCTTATGGTGCAGCATGTGTGATGGCAATGGTCACGTTTGACTTGGCTTCCATGATCTCCTGATCTCCTTCCCTCTATCCTCAGCCTGTGGATGTGGAGGTGGTGGTGAAGTGGATGTAGAGGGTTGCAACTCAACAAACAATGACTGAACTCCTTCATACTCCTTCCTAGAATGTCAGTTGCTCTTGTGATAATCGCACCATTTTATAGTCTTGGTCTTTGGGGGATTTTTTCTTGGGAGTTTTTCCTTTTGCTTCCAATTCTGATTTTGGGGCTGACCCCCTTTATCTTGATTCTTTGAAGTGTCACTCTTGCCTTTTTTTTATCAGTATTTAATGTTCTGATTTTTGTTATTTGCTCCTCCTTCCTTTCTGCTTTTGTTTTTGTGCTCCTACTCCAATTTGACAAGAAGTTTTTATGCCTGTCCCAATGTCTTGAATTCAAAAATTTCCATGTCTTCTTGAATGTACCATTATAGCCCATTGTAGTATTTGAGGATTCAATGCCTTATGGTATCTTGAATACCTAGTTTTGCTGCCATGGAATGGAAAGCATCAGTATAATCTTGAACAGACTGGTCTTTACCTTGAGGCAGTTGTTGCCATCGCATTTATTGGTTTTCATATGCTCCTATGAGATAACATTCTTCATTGACGACTTCCATGAAATAGTCCCATGTCAACACTACTAATCAATCTTTATTCTCCTCCTTGCCCCTGTTACAATATGCTTCCCACCAATTTCAAACAGGTAATGAAGTTTTCAAGAGTGCAAAAGTGATTTTCTCACTGTTGGTGAATTTATTTATAGAGAAGTATGAAGATAACTGATCCAACCAATTTTATAGGGCATCAACATTAATTTTTCTTTTAAAAGTAGGAATATCAAAATTCATTTGCACCTTAAAAGGTGTGGGAGCACTGAATGGTGCTAGTGCAACAAGAGGCCATGTGAAGGAGGATGTAGAATTTGCAATAGGGAGCCGTTGAAGGATTTGAGCAAATTGATCTATCATCTCATTCCTTTCTTTGACAAGGGCTTTGTTCAACATCTTCTTGAAAGGATAGATTCTCTAAGTGTTGTTCGTTCTAGTTCCTATCTGAGATCGTTTGGAAGGTAAGGGAGGTAATCAGAGGGATCTCGCATTTGGTTGCCAAATTTTCAATATCCTGATCTTTTGTTTATAGATATACACTCAGAAACTCTTTGATACCACTGGTCTGAAACTCAGAATTTTGAGTTAAGGAAGATCAAGTAACAGTGCAATTCAGAAGTAACAGAGTATAAAAAATCAGAACACAGAATTATAAGCAAAATTACAGAATGATTTTATTGCTTAAAAAACAGAGTACAATGCAAGCAATTTCTGAGAAGAGATGTAAGGCCATAACATTGCATCCATTATTCATGCTTTTTACAGTCAAGGGTGCATATCTTTGTATACAATATTTGTTGTGTTGGAAAGGATGAGGGGATGCTCAGATGCAGACATTTAGACAGTGCAGAATAGAAGGAATGGGAGGCATATTATAAATCAATGGGAAAAGAGGTTCATGTGATGCAGGACAGGAAGCATAGAGGAGTCTCTTGGATGAGGTCGAACATAGATGCTTAAGAAAGGATGTGGGGTTGCTCAAACATTGTGGGCTGGGGATGGCATCTTAAACTCCTCGACATACAGCTCATGTAGATATTGGTTGGAATGAAGGAGAAAAATAACACTGGACTACATTTTCTTTAAATGCCTCTTTAGAAAAAGGAGGCCTATCAGATGTCTGTGTTCACTGGTTGTGCAAAATGTAATCAATATAGATGCTTCCTTGTTATATGAGTAAAGAAACAAGTATGCGAATAATTCATGTATAGGCAGGTGAAGGTGGGAATTCATAAAGACAGGGAGACAAACAGGGGGATGAGTAAGGACAGGGAATAGGGGAGGATGAACAAGTATGTGAATAATTTATGTATATGCAGGTGAAGGTGGGAATACATAAAGAAAAGGAGAGAAAGAGGGGGATGAGAAAGGACAGGATAGGGGAGGATGCTGGTATAGGCAAGGAGGTAGCACATTTGATGCACAGAAGCATTAGAAAGGACGAGGGGATGCTCAGATGTAGACACTTAGAGGATGCAGAACAGGAAGGAATGAGAGGCATAGAACAAATCGGTGGGAAATGTTCATGGGAGGCAGGACAAGAGGTAAAGAGGAGTTTATTAGATGAGATAGAACTTTAGATGCTTAGGAAAGAATGTGGGTTTTGCTCAAACAATGTGGGATGGGATGACATCTCCAACTCCTTGACATAGAGTCCACGTAGATATTGGTTGGAAAATCTTGGAATAATGAAGAAAAATAACAGTGAAGTACATTTTGTTTGAATGCCTCTTTAAATAAAGGAAGCCTATTGGATGTTTACTTTCACTAGTAGTGCTGCAAAATGTAACCATGTAAAACCCATGTTCAAATCATACTCTACGTGCTTCCTTGTAGTCGAGTCCATGTTCATTGTGATTGGTAGGCATAGTAGGGTCTAATATTCATATTTTGGGAAGATGGGTCAAAACTATGTAGCTTGAAAATTGTTGCTGATTTTTGAGCGTTGGGTTTCCTTGTCCTATCTTCCCTTGAAACTGAAAACTTCATGGCATGTTTCTGGGTCCTTCGACGTTTTTGACTCTTTGAGGATGCTTTTGACTTTGTTTTTGGACATTTCTTGCTTTCCTTTTCAAAACATCTTTAATATTGTATCTACCAATTCCATACGTAACATAGAAATAAACCGTTTTCTTTATTTTTTTTGCCATTTTCCATATATTGTTTTTTATTGTTTGTGCATTTCTGACTATTTGCATTAGAAGTGTACCCGAGATTCTCAGTGAAGCCTAGTCATCCCTATTTGCAGAATATTTCCTACATTCTCAAGTTCAATTTCAGATAGTTCAAAAGAAGATCATAATCAATCAACAGTTTTGATTTTATCTTGAGTTGCATGTTAGGTGGATCAACTCAAATAAGCCAATGCTGAATTCAGATAACTTTCAGAACAAAAACCAAAACTGGAAAAATGCTAATGCGGCTTGAACAAAATGGCAAAGCCCACAAAATATGTCTATGGATAGATGCTATACATGTTGACTTGTGGGTCATAAAGTTGTCGGGCAAAATTCCTAAATAAATTCAAAAAATGACATCAAGAGGCATAGAATAAGCTACTTAGTTAAGTCAGTCTTCATCAATTTGTTAATTTCTAAACTTCTATGCCCTTACTGCCTCATTCACTCTTTGGAAAAGGTAAAATTCTTTTTGGTGTTCTTTAATGTAAATCTGAAATGTGTAGCCGAAATTTTAAGGCATCTGCAGGCAGTTTTAGAATGCATCATATGATCAAATATCTTCATCAAATTAGGTGAGAACTACCCTATGTTGTAATAATTTTGAAAGACTATGTTGCTATTCTTAAATAAGAAGAATTGCTAACATCATTGCTTGTCAGTGAAAGAATAGATTTCTAGCATAGATTTTTGAAGGATTGACTATTGTGAAGCAGCACTAGAGAAATAGTATAAATATATAGGTGAAATTTTACAGAAGGTTTATAGTGTAAAATTATTTACCTCACAGGCAAACAACAAATGGGCAAAGAATGGCCTAGTCAATTTGGTTGTCTGAATCAAATAAAGTTTTTTTATAAATATATGATAATAGCAAATTCTTATTGAAGTTTACTCACACCAGGAATCAACAAATTAATATTAAAAAAAAAAGCCAACAATGAAGATACATGAATCTATAGGAGGAATTACACCTGCAAAAGGACAGACTTTGGAGAAACCTAAGTTGATTGTAATTAACCATTTAACATATTCAATTCTGGCAAATCCATTAGACATATTTGATTCGGGCAAATATGTTGGTGTTGTGTAGTTTCAACATTAGACATATTTGGTTGATTATTAGTTATATAATTCTTCTGTTTGCCACTGTTTATCTTCGAGTTTTTCAGGGAATATTTCATGGCATGTAAGATTCCATATTATTTTCTCTTTTCATCTGTCCGCTTTAAACATACACGACTGCCAAGGCCTTTCTCTTTAGCATGACTAGAAAGCATTATACGTTGAGTAGAAGGTCCAATTGAGAGACCTTGGGTACCACTAATTTTTAAGAGAGATTTCAGATTTGCATAAAGGGTGAACTGGTAGGTTCTTTGCAGGTGTACAAAAACATATAGGTAAGTCTAATCACAATATTATATTGTATGCCAATCACAATAATCAGAAGATCACATTAATGTGTTTGGATAATAAGGTAACAGTCCAATCAAAGGATAATACTTAAGCTATGTTGCATGGGAACTGATATGGTATTTGACATGGATACAGTGTCGGATATCGATATGGCAAATTTTCAAGACCTAATATGGATACGTCTAGATGCAACATTATAAAAAATAGATACATTTTTATATATGAAAACAAAAAAGATATAACACAAAAATGTTTACACATAAGTTTTGAATAGGATATTTTCATTAATTAAGAAGATGATTGCTTAAAAACTGGGTTTTGATTTTTAAGTTCTTAGGTTTGCTTGTAAAGGTACATGGTAATGTTTGGTGGTGGATGGAATCTTAGATGGTCTATGTAACCTGTATATAAAGCATATTTTAGTTTGATGGGATATCTTTGAAGTGCAATATACACATCTAATAACATATCCAGAAGCTCTCGCCAAAACACATGTAGTGAGAATTAAAACTCAAGAAGCTGAGTCTTGCAATGAAAAACTATATAAGTAGAACTCCTTTTTTGGGTTAAACTGTCATTTCTTTTTTGAATTTGCTGGATATATGTCTAATTTGTGAGCTTTATACCAGTGCAATGGTTGTATTAAAATATAAAAATCTTCTAATAGAAATATATTTCTTCAGAGCTAGACAAGAGAAATTCTCTCTTTCAATGGACTTGAAATCCAGAAGATTTTATAATGTTCCTGCCTGTTAGAGGGATTTTTTTTTAAATTTTTTTTGCATGACATTAATTCTAGTGTGATATGCACAAACAGTACACTTCAACATGGGTACCGGTGGGTTGAGCTTCATTACAGATTGATGATTTGGGATATCAATGCAGGTTGGAGCAAGCAATTGAGTTCAGAGGTGAGTCTGAGTGGGTCCTGACACATAGTATTAAGTTATGTGTTTCTTTATGTGACATTTTGATGTACACTCCATTGTTTAATTTGAAGAATATTTCCTAAGGATTAAATCAGAGGACCATAATTAAGGAATATATTTGGATGCAGATAAATTATACTTTTTATATTTAATTGCATGTGCTGTACAAAGCAAAACCACATGCATAGCAATGTATATGAATGTTCCTTTTGCAGATAAATTTATTCCTTTCTTTTGTTCGTTATAGAAAGCATATTCATTACCATCGAAGATTCAAAGCTTGAGTTTAATATCTTGCAGCATGCTTGTCTCAGAAACGTGCTATCCCAAGGTAGAGCTGCTGTCACATTTGGAACAGAAACAATTCTGTAAAAGGAGGTCAGCAACTACTCCTTTTTACAAAGGTCATTCTGGAACTTCAGCTATCAATATCTAGGATTTTTCCTTTTTTGGTTTTGTTTTGTTTTTGAGGCATTATACTTTCCACATAGCTGATGCTGTATGATTTCATGGATAAACTGATTTTGGTTTTCCATTGCCAGGTTTAAATATCTTGCCCTCTTCTGTTCATTCAACAAGGGGCACAATTGTCAATGACAGTTGCCTTCTTTATTGCAACCCTACTCAGCATGTTAATTCTGTTTGTCAAGAGAATGAGTGTAATGAATTTGTGCTAGAAAAAATTCAAGTCTTCTCAGTTTACTGTCAAAACTCTTAGTTTTGCAGTATCAGTTCCCATGATGGATATGTGGATCACACAGTAAAGGGTTCTTTTGGGGACAAAGTTATGACCATTGAGCAAATGGAAATTGATTCGGCTTCTAAAATTACGAGAAGTGTCAATGCCAAATCTGCACTCGAGTCAATCTCAAATTCCTCAAGCTTGATTTCAGGCTCTTGTGAAATAATTGAAGAAACTACCTCATGCACAAACAATAATATGATTGGCAATTCTTGGCAGGAAAATAAATATTTAAATGCATTAGATTCAGGGATGGAGAAAGATAATTCCAATGATATTCATGTTCAGAAAAGCAAAGTTTCTGGTGAACCTGAAGTGTTGGCAGATGAAGTTTTGCTTGCTGAATCTACGAAAGCAAATGCAGCAGAGGACGATATGAATGATGTAAGTCATCTTCTTCATGGTATTTTGATTTTAGTCATGTTGCTTTTTAAGTCGAAAATAATATGATGAAAAGTCTAATTTGAAAATAATGGTTATCTAGCTCAGGTCTGCTCAGTAAGTTTGAAATTCATACACATCCATGCAGAAATATGTTATATAATTGAATTCAAAACAATGTTGCCACAAGAAATGGAAAGGAGAAATGGGAAGAACAACTTTGCAACATTGGATGATGAGGGTCCAATTTTGACCAAAATTGGGTATTGACAAGAAACACAGATTTGAAAATAATTTGAGAAATTGCAGATACTAGGAAAGGAACCTCCGATGAACATGAAAACCACATAGCAAAATCACAAAAAAGGAATACTAGTCATATTAATGCTGTAATATTCCAGTTATACATAAACGTAATGAAGAATATAAAGCAATCATAAAATATAGTGCATTTGTTGCTAAATGCAAAAACAAGTAGAAACATATATCATAAATGAAGGAACCAACCACTAGTCCCACAATTGTCTGCTATAGTGTCTCTTGAAAGAGCAGGGGTATCAAGATGATTGTTGATATCCAGCGACTGGTGCATCTTCCATTCAAAGACGAACCTGATCAGATAATCCATAGATAGTAATGGCATTAGCATGACCAATGCTCCATTTCATATCCTCTGCATCCAAATTCCAACCGATTGCAAATTACTTAACCACTGTTTTCCATATATTGACACCACATCATTTTCGGCTTGCAGGCCTTGGTGCCCATCTGGACTTCTAGGCAGACAGGCTAACACCATATTCTACCTGCGATATAGGATTCACTCATGGTGCCAACTCGATCTGTGATGTCATGATCAGTATGGGGCCAACCTTGGAATGGCACCCATGCACATAGACATAGTCACATAGCTACCTTTGGCGCTATCACCACATGGCAAAGCAGGATGCGGAAGTGTATGAAATGCACCCTTCCAGTGCCAGGCATCAGGGACATGACCACGACTGTCCAGTCTTGCCACTTAGTATCCTATGAATTGACTCGTTTCACAAGACAGAGAATGGAGAGGCCTGTAATTGCCATTGAAACTGCTTCTTGATCGGTTGGGAGCTGACTTTGTAACTACAGTACATTTATATATTACTTAGGAATGTCTTAACTCCTTGTCGTTGGTTCCTGTCCTGTTGTTCTTCTGCTAAGTTCCTCCTCCCTTAACTCTTTCTGTTCATCATCCCAGTTCTCACATTTTTCTCTCAGTTAGATCCTGCTCATCCTTGCAGTGCCCAAGCTTTTGTATTGTCACTTCTTTCACTGATCAGGAACAGAGTGTACTTTCTTCCATTATGCCACACACCTCATATACTAAACATTGATACTATTGCCAATATTACTACATGAGCCTTATATTCTGCAGTATCGTTGCATTTGCATTAATTGTCAATAAACTTTCGTTGTTTTTGAGAAAGATTCTGCTATGCAAGGTTCTGCTGCACAACTTTGAAGCATAACTCATTCGGTGCAAAAAGCTGGTTTAGGGAGTTGTCCTTTGCGCCACCACAACCTAGGCCTGATGGTGCGGATCATATGTACGACAACTTTGGGCCTTCTTTTGTCATTGGTCTATGTTCCTTTTTACAGGGTGAATAAATAAACACATTAAAGTAATGGTCATGTCATAAAAAATGTCAATTGTGATTGCAATGCATTGTTAACCAATCCATTAGTCCATGCAAGCTACTTTGGCTTGACCCTTTTGCCTGTCTTTTTGAAGAAGTTGTTTAAGAAAGACAAGGAAAGCACCTATGGGTCATGACACTGGCATATTCTTGAAGGTCTCTTTCATTTATATTGTCTAAACATGGGTCTCTATTAGGCCTATTCTTACAGCATGTTGGGCTCAAGGCATGAGTAGCCATATTAAACAGGATTTTATATAAGCAGACAAAGTGAAACAGTGAATGATAGGAGAATATTAAAATATTCAAGTAGAGCATAGAAATTAGAGGTTGAACAACCATAAATTTATCTTAAGATCAATTGGACACTGGTGTGTGGAGTATGACACTTACTGCTGTAGTAGCCAGTTCTGATAAGTCAAAAACCTAGTGTAAATAGTAGTAATAAAGTGTTACATGCACATGAAATGTAAATGCAAATGTTAATGAAATGTGGATGTAATGCAATTTTGTCATTATGTGATATATTGCAATATAATGTAATGTGTAATAAGGATGTCTAACTTATGTATAAAGTGGGAGACGGTTATATGTTGAGGTGTCCTAGAAGCCATTTTTGATAATGGCTAGGACCAAATGATAAATAGGACCCCCCTCTCATTTGTTTGGATACTAGATACATAACATATGTAGACTCTGTGAGCTATGTGCAAGAGCATACCTGGAATCCTGTAGAAGTGGTGGATATTGTATTTGGTCTGTATAGTCATTGTGCACTGTATTGCTGTGTGAGAGAGACTCTATAATGTACATACTGTACAACTGAGTAATGCAATGATGATTTATTTCCTATTCATGTGAGGTGTGTTCTATGTGTATGCTGTTATCATTGTTGGTTGGTAGTGTTTGTGCATTAGGTTTTGTGTGTAGGTGTGGAAGCATTGTAGTTAGATCATAGATAGTTGCAGTCTAAGATGTCGTACGGACATTGTTGTACAAGTGGAACTTAAGAGGTTGTCATTCTATTGGCTTGTTGTGTGCCGTTCTTGTGGGAGAATGCCATTCAAGTGTGCATCTGACGTTGGTGTAAAAATGGCAAGCACTTGCCGTTCAAGTGGAATTCATCCTGTTGTACAAGTACTTGTTGTACGAGTGATCCATTGTTGATGTTGTACAAGTGCATGATGTGTTGCAGAATTGCATTGACTGCAGTCTTGCTTGGCCTCTAAATCTATCATTCTATTCCTCCATCGTTGGGAAGCTCACCACCATGCTGCATTTGGTGCCATTGCTGTTGTTGCCAAATTAAAGTTGGGTCAAGTCGAAGAAGAACCAACATGCATGAAGCGTGGGAGGTGAATGACAAAATCCTTACTGCAAGGACATGGAAGACGAGGTCACAAAAGAAGTCAAAATTCTATGAGGAGTCAGAGGATGCCAACCAAGTGTTGCAGTTGCAGGCAAACGAACTAGACGAGCCAAAAGTTGGACGTGTGCGGAATCCTCAAGGGGAGGAGAGTTCGAGTGAATCACACGTAAGGTTGCATATGTTGTTGTTAACAATTGACGAAGTTCAAGGCAAAGCACGAGCAAACAAAGTTGAAACTGTGGTGACGTAGAGGGTGCACGAGGCAACGAGGTTGAATAGTTGAGAACGCCAATACAAGAGCAGGGAGTTTGCCAAAGGGTGCGAAGGACGGGAGTCAAGCACAAAGGCAACCGTAAAGTGGCGACTGGATTGGGAGACTAGAGACAACTTGTATATTGGTGAAGGAGATCGTGGAGTGAAGGTGCACCAAAAGTTGGTTGAAGATTGTTTGTTGGTGAAGAGATCGAAGTTGAAGGCGAAGATTTGTCAAGAGAAGAACTTAATAGTGAAGTACGAAGTGAAGATAATCAGCCACCAATGGCAAATATGGCACAAATTGTAGCAGTAGTGGGTAAACAAAAGTGCCCATCATTTCTGGGTGACAGGAAGGAAGATTGAGAATGCCACATCGAAACATGCGTGACCATATGGCGAGCAAATGGAGTGGATGATGAGCAATCTTGGTTGAGATAATTTTTGGCAACATTGCGAGGGATCGCAATGGATTGACAACTAAAAAGACAAACTACAAATGCTTTCACTACATGGGAAGAGATGACAAAGAAATTCATCAAAAAATTCAAACGACTTTGAGATGATATTGAGATCATCGGAGAAATATAACACCACAAAGCAAAAGGAGGAGGATGTCAAATCCCATGACCGAAGATTAAAGGGACTAATCAACAAGATGAAGGTAGGATCGACAGATGGTCTACAAAGACAATGGTTCCTAGATGGATTGCTGCTGCGGTACAAGAAGTTGAATGTAGTTTCACGAACTACCTACAAAGAGGCATGCAATAGAGCAATCACTTTGGAAAGTGAAGCCAAACAAACGACATTAGGATTAAGTCACTACAAATTATTTAGACTCAAATAGCGACCAGGATGTCCTACGTGTGACGATCCAGGCCGTGAAAAGGATTTGAAAAGAATTGTGTGAGATGCAAAGGACGAAAGAAAGACAAGACATTTGGTGTTCAAACTGTAAGATGGAGGGACATATGAATCACTTGTTCGAAGAAGGCCTACTCCAACATTTGTGAAGTTATAGGGCATGCGGTTGGAGATTGTCCATTCAACAAAAGAAGCTCGAGGCACTAAATGTTGGTGGTGTAGAAGGAAGAGAAGGATGAAAAGCCAAGTACATCGAAGAATGGACAAGCACGACAAGTGGCAGATACAGAAACAACCATCGAGTAGGAAGACAATTGCATCAAAGCAATCGATAACAAGGAGGACAAAGCCGATTGCAATATGATGCATATGGGAGGCCTATCATCCAATGTTGAAGATGCCAAGAGTGGGGGCACTGTACACGTAATTGTCAAAACCAACCAGTTGGAGATAATTCGAGAAATAATAACAATGCATTAATGTGTCGATGGTGTGGTCCGAGCAGTCATAGGGAGGCGAATTACCCGAAGAAGGTGAGTTCGAGTAACTTGCAGAATGTCAATTTTATTGGCATCAAAGAGCAGCCTCCAATAAAATAACAGCCAAAAGAGAATAATGTGCTTGTGGTAATGACGGGTCACGCGAAGAAGACCAAACAATTCCCCAATCCTACCAAAGAGGAGAGATGGTGGGAAGCCGATGATGCAGTCGAAGAAGAGATGAAAAAGACCAAGCAAGAGTGACTGCTCCTGGAAAAAAGTTGAAAAAATTGATCATTGAAGGAGAAGACAAGATACCATCACAACGGCTAGCAGAGCAAGTATTGAACACAACGGTAGAAGTAAAGGTTTCAAGCTTACTTAACGTTGTATCGGAGCTTTACATGATGGTAGGGGAGATGATGCGGCCAAGAAGCACAGTGAAACCACGATGCCAGTAGCAACTATGATAAGGATAGTTCAATTCATTGATCCGATAGTGTTGATGATTGATATTGGCAAAAAACTAGCATTAATCCATATCGAGTTGCTTAATCACAAGTTGACCAAGGTGATCGTAGATGGAGGGTTGAGCATTCATGTACAACCTGAGAAGACTTGGAGGGAGATTGGAGCACCATTTTTGTGGTCTTCAAATTTTAAGCTGGATGGTGCAGATCAATATGGAATAGACATGAAAGGAGTCTTGACAGCTTAGAAAATTAAGATTGCTGATCAAGAATTTATTATGGATTTTGTAGTGATTACCATGTAAAAGCTAGCATATGATGTATAGTTAGGACGAGGATGGTTGCAAATGGCTAATGTGAATCACAATTGGGAGGACCGTTTGACCTTCAAGAAAGGACAATACAATTATGTGATTATTTTAAAGAATCACTTTGTAACTGAGGGTCTCACAACAACTGATGAGTCAAGGAATTCATCCTCGGATGATGATAGCGTACATGACCCGAATGGAGTGCTACAGTTAGAGGAATGCATAGAAGATGAAGGGCATTTGGATAGCGGACTTCTCCATTGGTAGATGGAGGACTATGAAGTCTTTCTACCAAATTGTCTCTATATTCAAGCAGAGGAAAACCATGATGAAGAAAGGACAAGCATGTATGAGATTGGTGAGAGTAGTAAGAAAGAAAGAATTGCACCAAAAGAGGAAGAAAGAGAAAAGTGGAGCTTTCCAAAGAACTTTCTAGAATATACGATATGAGAAGGCAACATACCCGATGGATGTGGTGAAAATAACAAATGAACTTGACCTCATAAAGTATGAGAATTGGAGGACATATCAGAAATGACGACTCTGATAGTGATAAGGATGAATTGCAAAATGCAATTCAATCTATGAAAAAGGAAATTGACAAAATGATCAAGGAGGTAGGGTGAAGTTAGGAAAGAGAAAAAGGATATATGGTGCTCAGATTGTAAGTATAAAATGCACACAAATGTAAATAGTCCAAAGAGAGCATATTGTAATATATGTGAGGTACTGGGACATGCAATCAGTGAGTGTCCATTCAATTTAAGAGGCATGAAGCACCAAACAATGGTGGTACATGGCAGAGAATAAGACAAATCAAATACCTCTAGGAATGGGCAAGGCACGACCAACGATGGTTATAGGAATAAACATTGAGGAGGCAGGTAGTACCAACAAGGCAATTGATAGGGTGGCCAAAGTCGATTGCAGTATGATTCGGTTGGAAAAATGATCATTCAGTGCCAAAATTGTTAGGAATGGGGACATTTTGCAAAAAATTGCCCCACTCTGGCAGGAGGAGCAACATGAAATAATGTGCCACAAATGTGTCGATGGTGTGGTCCAGGCAATCGTAAGGAGGTGAATTATTTGAAGAAGGCAATTACAAACAACTCACAGAATGTCAGTTTTCTTGACATTGGGAAGCCTCCTATGGAGAAGAAACAAAAAGAGGAGGATGTACATGTTGTCACAAGGGGACAAGTGAAGAAGGATCAGTACCCGATCCGGCCATAGAAAAAGGAAGATGGCAAGAAGTGCAAAAAACAATAGAAGAAGAGATTGAGAAATCTAAGCAAGAGGGGCTAGCAGAATAGAAGAAGTTGAAGAAGCCATTAGGCTTAGAGGAAAAGGCATCAACTCACGTACCAACAACACACGTTTTGAATACAACAATAGAAGTAAAGGTGGCAATTTTGTTAAGTGGAATACCAACGCTAGAAGAATTGCAGCCATAAAGAGTGATGGAACTACAAAGCCAGTTAAAAGAAGAGGTGAAGAGGAAGGATTTGTTTATTGATCCAACTGTATTAATGATCGATGCTGGGAAAACACCAACATTGATTCATATTGAAATATTGGATCATGAGTTGATGTAGGTTATCATAGATGGAGGTTCAAGTGTGAAATATGCTCCCAGAGAAGACATGGAAGGAGATTGGGGCTCCATTTTTGTGGTCATTGATTTTTAAGTTATACAGCGTAGGCCAATATGGTATTGAGATGAAGGGACTCTTAACGGCTCAAATGGTGAAAATTGTGGATCAAGAGTTCATCATGGATTTTGTTGTGATAACAATGCAAAGACCAACATATGATGCAAAGAGTCTTAACGACTCAAAAGGTGAGAATTGTGGATCAAGAGTTCATCATGGATTTTGTTGTGATAACAATGCAAAGACCAACATATGATGCATTATTGGGAAGAGGATGGCTAAGAATGGCCAAAGTTAATTACAACTGGGAAAAGGATCGACTTACAACATAAATAAACGATAAATCTGAAAAATCAGAGTGTAAGTGAAGATCTTGCTACGATTGATGAGTTGGGCAGTTCTTCGGATGAATATAGTACACATAAGCCAAATGATGAAGGAATGTTGTACTTGGAAGAATGTAGTGAAGACGAGAACCCTTCAAATAGTGGACTCTTTCATTGGCAAATGGAGGAGTATGAGATATTTCCATCCAGTTGCCTTTGTATACAGACAAAGGAGAAGAAAAAGAATTTAGGATGAAAGTAATAAAAGCAACAAGAAGGTTGAGCCTAAGGAAGAAGAAGAAGAAATTAGGATGTTCCCTAAAACATTTGCAGAATATACAATTGGTGATGCTGAGATAGATGAAAATTCAACACACCTTGTAGATGTGGTAAAAGCAACAAATGAGCTAGAAAGTATCAAATATGAAGGACCAAAGATGGTCGACGTAAATTTGGGAAGTAAAGAAGAGCCAAGGATAATTCATTGCGGAGATGAATGGGACCTAGTTTTGAAAGTAGTAGCTTCCAAAATTTTCATGCAATATAAGGAAGTCTTTGCTTGGACATATAAAGATTTGAAAGGGATACCTCTAGAGTTGTGTGTACATCGGATCTAGTTGATCCCAAGAGCCTTACTAGTAAGAAGAAGGCCATATAGAATGAACCCGAAGTACACAACTTTGTTTAATGCAAAGATTGAAAAAATGTTGGATGTTGGCATAATCTTCAAAGTTACGGTGAGTGAGTGGGTATCACCAATTGTAATTACTTTGAAGAAGGAAGGGAATAATTTCTGCATGTGTAGACTTTAGAAGTCTAAATGTTGTTACAATAAAGGATCCCTTCCCAATCCCCTTTACTGATTCTATTTTGGAAGTAGTTGGACACAAAATTTACTCATTCTTGGATGGGTTTTTGGGCTACAATCAAGTAAGCATCGCGTAGGGAGATAAATTAAAGACAACGTTCGTTGTGGAGAATGGTATTTATGCATACAATAGGATGCCATTCGGGCTATGTAATGCCCTTACCACATTTCATTGGATTATTCTGTATATATTTGAACAAATCTCGACAGGGAAGTTTAAAGCTTTCCTAGATTGGTTGATATATGGAAGGGAGGATGAGCACTTACACGCCCTTGAAGAATGCATGAAGCTATGTATGAATGCTTGTTTAGCTTTGAATCGAGTGAAATGTAATCTGATAGTGTCATGATGTTATTGAGACACAATTTGCAAGGAAGGGTTGAAGATAGATCCTCGATTTGTGTCATTGTGAATATGGAAGAACTGCATGACATGAGTTCATTAAAGACCTTTTTAGGATCTATAGGATGCTATAGAACGTCTATCAGGAATTTTTTCGATGTGTCCTACCCATTAGATTCTTTGACTAGAAAAAATGTTCCTTTCAGGTGGATAGAGAAACATCAAGGAGCTTTCGAGGAGTTGAAGGCAAAGTTGCTATGTACACCCATTCTAGTATTTCTAGATTGGGACAAGGAATTTCATGTCCACGTAGATGCATCCAATTTTGCAATTGGATGTGCATTAGCCCAAGAGGGGTAATTTAGGCTTGACCAACCTTTCTATTTTGCAAGTTGGTTGTTGTCAGGAATAAAGAAAAACTACAACACAACCGAAAGGGAAGGTCTAAGGATGGTGTATGTTGTCTAGAAATTTAGACACTATTTGCTAGCTAATCCTTTCATCTTTTATGTTGATCATCAATCGTTGCTATATTTGATTAATAAACCGACTATACACGGACAAGTTAGAAGTGGATTGTCACGCCACAAGAGTTTATATTTCGGGTGGTGGTTAGACTCTAAAAGAAGCATGTTATAGCGGATCAATTATCAAGGATTCGCTTAGGAGAGCCTGTAGGAGGAGTGTCAGATGAATTCTCCGATGCTCAACTATTCGCAATAAGCGCAATACCATCATGGTATAAGATGATAGGGGAATATCTATCTACAAGTGAGTTGCCAAGGGAAATACCAGCAACAAAGAGAAGCAAAATTATTGGAAAGTCAATACCTTTTCAGTTCATAGCAGGGTTACTGTATAAGATGGGATCTGATGGAATACTGAGAAGATGTGTAATGGAGGATGAATTTAAGGTAACATTGAAAAAGCTCATGAAGGACTAGCTGAAGGGCATATGGGATTAGATGCGATTGTGAGGAAGGTGCTTTTGGTAGGGCTATGATGGCCCACCGTCTTCACGTTGTGAAGGAATTTGTGTAAGCATGTGATACATGCCATCGAGATGGGAAGCTGTTACATAGAGACTTCATGCCATTAGATCCATCTCAGCCACTAGGTAATTTGACAAAGAGTACAACTTGATTTCTATATGAACAAGTAATAACAAGATTTGGGATTCGGCTTCAATAGACAAGTGACAGGGAAGGTCACTTTGTGAATGAAATAATTAAGAAGCTAATGATTGAGTTCAAAATTTTGCATTTGCTATCAAGTCCGTATTACCCCAAAGCAAATGGACAGACGAAGGTGACAAACAAAATCTTGGTATCAATAATGTATAAGACCTGTGGGATAAAAGGAACAAATTGGGGGGATAGGTTGTCATCAGTCCTATGGGCATACAAGACAATCTTTAAGCCAACAACAAATCATACACCATTCTAGCTGATGTAGGGGCAGGAGGCAATAGTGCCAATGCAGTTCTTAGTACCCAGTTTGAGGATATCGGTAGAAAATTGTTTAGGATACCAGGAAAGCCTAGAGAAGAGGCTTATGACACTGATTCAGCTAGAAGAGAAGAGGGTTATGGTGCAATGGGCGACAAAAGTGGCCCAATGGAGGAGAAAATTGTGGCATGACAAGCACCTAAGAAAGATGGAGTTGAAACTAGGTGACTTGGTTCTAAGGTATAATGGCAAAAGAGAGATCAAGCTAGGAAAGTTAAAGACATTATGGCTTGGACCCTTCCAAGTAATAGAGATGATGGAAAATAGAGCGGTGAAGTTACAGAAACTAGACGGGACAATAATTCTCAAAACAGTGAATGGGTCATGATTGAAGCCTTATAGAGTAAAAGAACAATGTTTGTTTGTTTCCCGAATGCAAAGAAAGAAGACACCAAGGAATGTTCCGTGAATGAGGGGAGCCTAGGTAAATGGACGAGTGTCAAGATCTAGAAAATGATGAGGAGCATGAAGATCGAGAAGATTATATGGGATTGAGAGGATTATTTACAAAAGAAAGAGAAGTGCAACCCATAATAGAGCAACATGAATTAGTACATCACCTGAATGAATGAAGAAGAGTACAAACGTACAATTCCCAAACAGAACAAAGGAATACAAGCAGGATGTTTTGGTTCCCAAGAATGGAGGAAGAATTGGGAATGAGGAATTGGTAGTGTTAAGCCTGTTTGCTCAAATTAGGCTCGTACAACAAAGAATGTGCGAAGAAACACAACAGTTGCAAGAGAGTATGAAACTTTGCATAGGAATAATGCAAGACAGAGGGCGCAAATTATCCAGGAGCTGGATGATACAATACAAAGGTTGGATGAACGAGATACTAAAAAGTGGCAAGAAAAAGAAGCTGAACTTGAACGACAAAGAATAGCTAAAGAGAGAACAAGGCAAGAAGAAAGGCAATAGGAAGAACCGGATGATTCGACACAATATCGACTAAGTAGGGAAGAAGAAGTCCCCGAGATATTATGGACAGATGTGATGGATGCACCAACATCTTTGGAAGATGAAGGAATTGGGTGATTGATACAAGTAGCGATAGCCTTCCTCCAGTTAATATTGAAAGAGATAGTTCAAGTTTTGAATTGGATCTCTTGAGAAGATACAAAGAGACACACATTTGTCCCGAGGTACGACTGTGATGACAGTCTTATGACTGCAGTCTTGATTAGTTTCTAAACCTGTCATTCCACCATTCCATTGTTGGGAATCTCACCACTTGTGCTACATTTGGCGCCGTTGTTGTTGTTGGAGCGAGGAGGGTCAAGTAAGGATTAGTATGCGTGAAGAGGAGGGTCTACGTGGTCATGATGTAAGGCCGGTGGGCCTGTTTCAATCCCATATAACTCATTAATTTCTATTGGTGTATGTAGAGATTTTAAGTGGTTTATGCATCCCTAGGGAACATAGTTACACATTTAGTTTGTCTGAACATAACCATACCAGAGACACAGAAAAACTACATTGTGGAAGTTTCCATATGTTCTATTTCTTCACATCCTGTGAAAGGTGTGCTTGTTGTTGTTAAAACTATAGCTGCTGTATTACCCAAGGGCTGTGGTATAATACATAGACCACAGGTCAAATGTAACAGTCGTTTTACATTATTGAGAAGTTGTTTAATTTGTGTTGGTAAATCCTTCAATTTTTTTTTTACTTTTGTTTGAATGTATATATGGTTCTGGTATTGGTTTTAGAACTAGCTTTTATTTCTTTATTGGAGATCATTTTTGTTACTTGCCTTTTGAAGCTATCTTCTTTACTCATTTTGATATGCAGGTAAAAGTTTGTGATATCTGTGGAGATGTTGGATATGAGGAAGCGCTTGTTGTTTGCAGTGAGTGCAATGAGGGGGCTGAACATATGTGCGTTATCTGTAAAATTTCTACTCTAATCCCTCTATGTATTGTAGATATCCAAAATAGCAAAGAGTAGAAATTTCACCATGCAAAGATCCATATATTGTGCATGGACAACGCAATAGGCACTAATGTACCCAAATACTTAACTACCTCAAGACGATACCCTTAATATATGGTTACACTATGTAACAGTCCATTAAGATGGGCCTCTCTAGAATATCGCCCAATATGAAAGTCAAAACTAAATATAATATGTCACATAATCATGATTATGAAATTATAGTTGCTGGTATAAGTTCTTTAATATCATAATATTGGGCAAGGGGAAATCTTTAATTTTAACTCACAATTTGTCATCTAAACCATTTGATCTTGGTATAACTAACCTAGAGCTATAAGTGCTACATGTTAGCAACTTCATAATGTGAAGAAATTATAATAAGACAATTTTAGGATTGCATATGCTTGATGCTAATAATATCTGATTATCTTAATTTGACTTTTGGTACTTGATGGTGCTATGCTCCATAGCTATTGTTCCTATGAATCCATGTATGTCCACAACTATTGCTCCTTTGATGTTGTATATGCACAGGCATTTGCTCCTTTGGTTCCATGTGTACCCATAGTTGTTATCCCTTTATTGTCAAGTATTATAATTATAGCTCTTGCTCATTTGATGCTCCAGGCCGTGCTTCCATGATTGTTGCCTCTTCTGATGAGGTGGATGGCTGCAACCTTTGATGACTTAACCTCTTGTTCTGTTTCTTTTGACTTTTCAACCTTATCTTCCACATGTCACTTGAATAGGTGAATGGTCTAAGCTTCCTTCACAAACACCCAAGTCCTCGGTCTTTCCTTCAACTTTTCCACATGTTCTTCTTGTCTTTCATACTCTTCTTCACATTCTTGATGCTGCAGGGGATTTGTGTCCAACTCTCACACAATTATGACTTTCCCGATTGTGATTGGTTTCGGTGTAATATTTTGCAAGGTTAACTTTTTTTAACCAAAGCGTTAGAAACATTTTATTTTGCACATTAAGATTTATACCTTTTGAAGTTGTTATCAAGGATATCCGAGAACACTATCTAAACCATCTGTATGCAAATTGGAATGCAAAATATATTTGTTTATAGTGATCTTAATTTCTTCAAGCCTTTTCTTTCATTATGTCTTTGCCTTATTGACATTCCTTTATTGAACAAGCAACCACATAGCTAAGGGAAAGTTTATTAACTTATACTTGCTGGTAAGGGTTTATGGAGACAAATTACCATTTCCTTTTGAATGAACCTGCAGTCTTGTTGCTTCTTTAGTTTAATTTAAAACATTTGGACCTTATTTTTTTATTTCTGTTTTTCTTGTTTCAAGTACAGGGTCTTCTCTTTATTTTATGTCCTTTTTTCCTCGTCCATGAAGAAATTCATGGTTATACTTTTTTTAAAACAATTTCCATATTTTAAATTTCCTTTCTCACCTTTTTCTGAAAACATAAGATTTAACATGAATCACATTCCATTAAAAGCTACAACTTTATGCAAAACTAGTATTACCATTTGATATCTTCACCTTCCTTATAAAAGTAGTGTGAAATCCTTGAGAAAAGCAGCTGTAGAAACTTTTTTCTTATCACATATAATGATTTCCCACCTCCTTTTGTTAGGTTCACGATTGCAAAAGAAGTGGCAGCAAAGCAGTTTCAGAAGGTCTAATTTTAAGAGGTTCTAACTCCTTAATTACTGCTCAAATTAAGGTATTTGAATGACTCCAATAGATCGCTTCAATTGAGACAAAATCATGTTGTAAGATTGAGTTTTTTTGTCTGGAAAGATTTCAATGAAGTAATTTTTGATTTGTTAAGAAAACATTTCTAAGTCATTCAACTCGCTACTTTGATACCTTACGTAATAATAAAATGTAGCAAATTTAAAAAATGTCATTGAAGTGCATCAGACAAGACCAAAACAAGATTTATATGGTCATTACTGATGTTTCAAGGTAGTGGGTAAAGTTAGAAAATAGTCTTAAGGTAAAATTACACCATACTTCAATTCTTTAAGGTTTTTTTTCAAAATATTACCTACTGTGAGATTCAAACCAAATAAAATATTATACATGATCTTTATGACATCTATGATTTTATTTAAAATCAAAACTTCCATTTAATACGTATCTTTCTAATAAAAATACAAGTCAGATCATTTTGGAGAAGCACATCTAGAACATATCTTTTTAATGCATTTAATGAATGCCCTCTTTTTTAGAGGTTCATGATTGCAAGAAAATAACAAAGCAGTACTTAAAGCTTTTAACTTATACTGCTTATGTTTTGTGTTATGGCCACTTTCAGCACCTCTCAAATTCTCTCTCTTACGCCATTTGAATGACTTCGATTGAACACTTCAATCAAGAGAAGATCATATTGTAAATTGAGGCTTTATCAGAAGTTTTTTAGTGATTTATGTTTAGATCCGTACAAATGCTTCTCCTACTTATTGAAGTCGATGCTTTGAGAACATATGTAATAATAAGAAGTAGATATATCAAGATATCATTGAAATACACCACATGAGCTAAAGAAGAAATTTTTATGGTGAGTACTGATGTATCCAAACAGTTGATATAGTTAAAATACCTTTAGTGTAAGATGTACAACACATGCCAATATTCTAAAAATATCCTTCCAGAATATCTCCCAATGTGAGATCCAAACTGAACACAATATCTTTCACAATCAGGATGGTAGCGACGCTTTTTGCAGAAAGAGAACTTCCAATGTAATGCCTCTCTTCCTAATAAGAAAATGAGTGGAAACCTTTTTAGAAAAGATCTAGAACTCTTGTTCACAATACATCTAATGATTTTCTCTCTTCTTTTGCTAGGTTCATGATTGTAAAAGAAGGCAGCAAAGCAGTTTTGGAAGGTCAATTTTAAAGCTTCTAATTCCTTAGAAAAAAGGTTTTTTGTTATAACTTATTAAAAACCTCTCAAATTTTCTTTCTCATGGCTTTTGAGTGACTCCAATTGATCAATTAAGTGGAGGGAAAATCATGTTTCAAGATGAGTCATTTTTTTGAAAAGATTTTAGTGAAATAATTTCTGATCCATAGATAAGCTTCTCCCACTCACCCAGGTTGCTCCATGACATCCAAACCAAATAAAAAATCTCAAACAATCAGAATCCTAGCTATAATTTTTTGCAAAAAAAACTTTTATTTAACGACTTCCTCTTTTGTTCAAGTAATAAGATGAAACCCTTTAGAAAAGTACATCTAGAAATGTTTTCACAACATTTAATGATTTTCTGCTTCTTTTGTTAGGTTTTATGATTGGGAAAACAAATGAGAGCAAAGCAATTTCAGAAGGTCAAATTTTAAAGAATTTTACTCAATAATGCTCATATTTTCTGTTATGGCCAACTATTAGAAACCTCTCAAATTTCTCTTTCCTATGCATTTGAATGATTTAGAGTGAGTCTTTCAATTAGCAAAATCATGCTGCAAGATGAGACTTTTCTTCATAAGATTTCAGTGAAATTATACATGATCCAGAAGAAAACTTCTCTAGTCTCCTATGTTGTTGCTTTGGTACCATATACAATAAATAACAGAAATGCATCACACTAGAGATCATTACAAGATTTATATGTGTATTGATGTATATAGATAGTTGTCAAAGTGTGAAAAAATAATTAAGATAGATTGGACCATGGACCATGATAGATTATACCATACACCATACTTTTCAGAATATCGTCCAATATTAGATCCAAACCAGACAATATCTCAAACAATTATGATCATAACTAAAAAAGACAAGTGTAACACTATTTAAAAATGTTAATCTCTATATGCTTTTTTTTTTTTTTTTTTTAAAGCGAAAAACCCCTTGCGGGGCCGCCTTGGTCTGAGAGACCACGAACAAGGGGTTCTACACTGTCAAAGTCACCCGGGAGTCGCACCCGACCCTGCCCGCACCAACATTATCAATTGGATTTTGGATACCCAATTCAGCTTTTTGGTAGGGTGGAGATTTGAACCTGGGACCTCCCTTGGAGGATTACCCTCTCCTCTCCAACTCACCTACAACACCTGGGTTCTCTATATACTTCTTTCACACTACACTGCACTTATATTAAAAAAAGGAAAAAAGAGAAGGCAACAAAGCAATTTTAAATTGTCAAATTCTAGAGATTCTAATTCTTTGTACTGCTCAGATTTTTGTGATGATCATGTGTTTTTTTTTTTTTTTGACATTGGTTATATAGGATTGGTACAAACACAACCATTTCACATCGTGACCATGTTTCTGTGGTATTTCAACAAACCACCTTGTAATATCGTGACACCTATAGGAATTGTATTCTAATGGGTTCTTTGAAAGGAAAACATTCTCAACAGTGTTGCTTTAATCCTATAGACAAATTTAATTGGTTATAAGTTGAAATGGAACATACCATATTATGTGTCTTTTGATTGAACTTCTTGTCTATACCTTACCCATCTGGTTATGGACCTTAAATTTCTTATTTGAATTACCCAAGCTTTCGTTGTTAGGTCCACTCTAATATTGAATTAGTTATGTGGGGTCGAAACCATTTCTTCCTCCCCAACCCCCTAAATGTCATTTAGTGACTTAAATTAGATGCTTAGTTGAGAAAAAAATTGTAAACTCTTCAACTACATGACAATCACGTTGCAAGAGGAGGCAGTTCTTCAAAAGTTAAAGATGTAATTTATGATCCAATGAAAAACTTCTCCCGCTCATCCAAGTTGTTGCTTTGGTACCATATCTAATAATAGAAGGTAGGAAATAGTAAACATTTCACTGAAATGCACCGCATTAAAGATCAACATGAGATTTATATGGTGGGTACCAATAAATTTGGATAGTTGTTAAAATTAGGAAAAACCTATTAGGAAAAATTAGATTTCACCATACCCAATGTTTTGAGAAGGAATTTTTCGAAACCTCTGAGTATGATATACAAACCAAATACATTATCTCACACAAACATGATGCCGAAATGATGAGTTCCCTATATGTATTCTCTCATCTAATAGTAGAGGGTAAATCCTTAACCTACAAGATACTAATATGACCCGAATAACTTAACGTACAGGTTACCCATTATACCTAATATAACTTAGTGTCATGCATATCACTTTGTTGATTTTTTTTTTAACCTCAATATACATTATAATGTATATAATATACCTAGGTGTTGTAGGTGAGTTGGAGAGGAGAGGGCAATCCTTCAAGGGAGGTCCCAGGTTCGAATCTGCACTCTACCAAAAAGTTGAATTGGGTACCCAAAATCCAATTATTTCTTCATAATTTAGAAGTTTTTTTTTTTTTTTTAAATGGGTTATATGGGTTTTGAACGAGCCCCCCAACATCATGGCCACATGGTGGTATTACAACAACTTGACACTTATACCTATATTGCTTGGCAAGATTTAAACCTAAATCTTCTTGAAAGTTGAGGAGTTTAATCGGTTGAGCTAATGCTATTTGATATTCATAATTTGAAAGTAGTGATGAATCTAATTTGTAATTTATAAGGATAGTAAACCAATTATTTGTATGTTTTATTTCCTAAATAATAATAATAATAATATTCTATCAGATTTTAGAATATTTTGCTGGAATGAACAAAGGAGGAGGAGGTGGTTTTGATGTGGAACGAAATTCCATCATCAGAATATGCCACTGGAAATAAACAGCTTGTATAAGAACAACATCACATGAACCAGTTAGAAAGCAAGAGGGCCAACTACCCCACACACATTCCGCGACTCGATGTTAATAGAGGTGAGGAATCCCACATAAGCAGGACCAAGGGCTTGCACCTTTAAGCCTGCTACCTCATTGGCAAAGAGTTTGGTAAGTGGTGGGGCTCATAAACCACACAAGTCCCACAACCAGATCAATATGGGATTATGCAAGAGAAATTAAAAGAGCAAAATAGAAAGAGTAAAAGATAAAAAGAATGGAAGAGTGCCCTTGAGCGCCCACACAACTTATCACAATAAGATTTCCCTCATACAATAAATTGGGGGTTGAGGGGTATTTATATCAAATATCAAAACCTCAACATTAATAATTACAAATCACTTAACCCATGCCGACATAACATTAAGGAGGTTGAGGGGTATTTATACTAAATATCAAAACCTCGACATTAATAATTACAAATCACTTAAAACCATGCCGACTTAACAGTAAGGAGGCTGAGGGGTATTTATACCAAATATCAAAATCTCAACATTAATAATTACAAATCACTCAACCCATGCCGACATAACATTAAGACATAAAGGTTAAACCCTTTCCCATAACACGTTAGACATGAAGGGTCTAGTGAAGGTTAGCCATAATAAGGTTTAACCATTAGATTACATTTAATATTGATAAAGTAAATTACATAATGATTGTGTAGACTTTACATATGATTACATTATACATTATCGGCCTTGGCAAATAAAGTCAGATTATATACTTTCCAATATATGTAAATTTTAGTTGAACAATTTTTTTAAAAACTATATACAAATTTTTATCAATTTAATATTTTATTAAATACAAAAGACAAGTATAAGGTATGATTTCTCGTGACCCTTATAAAGATGTGTTAAACCTTAGCCAAATTGTCCATAAATAAAGAGAGAGTCGGTCTTAATTTTTGATCAATAGTGGTGGAATTCTGTGTTAAACTTTAGCCTAACTGTCCATAAATAAAGAGAGAGTCGGTCTTAATTTTTGATCAATAGTGGTGGAATTCATCTGTTATTTTTTAATTGTATCTTGAAGACTTTAGCCTAATTGTCCATAAATAAAGAGAGAGTCGGTCTTAATATTTTATCAATAGTGGTGGAATTCATCTGTTCTTTTTTAATTGTATCTTGAAGTTTTCCCCTCTGTCTTGGCATTAGTGATCATATGTCAAACCATTGGTTCTTATATCTGCCTCGTTTTGTGGATCCTGCACTGCTGTTTCCATTGGCTTTATGCTATTGGTTGTGCATTGCAAAAATATTGAAGTGGTGAATTGGACAAGTGGAAGAAGACCACAAATTGCAAAAAAAGGTAAAATCTTTTCAACAAAGTTTTGTCATTTTGCAATACAAGTTTATATATATATTGGATTGAAATGGACCTCACCTTTATTACATCCTGACCATATAGTGGTATGAGAACTTTGGCAATTTTGTGTCTATCGCCAGCAAGATTCAAACCTAGGTATCCTCCTTGAAAGTCAGGTATTTAACTGGTTGAGCTCATGCCATTTGGTGTGATAGACTTTGCATAAATTGATCTGAAGCATAGATTAAATCTTTGAAAAGTGATCATAATAGAAAACTCAAGCAATTTTGAGGGATATAGTATATACTACCCTGGGAAGTTGACATTCCAGAATAACCGAACTAACTTTTTTCTAGCCATGACCTTTGCGTAAAAAAAGGAAAAAAATCTCTGTATCTTGCCCTCCGGTAAGCAAATCCGGGCAAGTGAAAATCACATATTGTTTTGCACAATTTGAAGAAAATATGGGTTTGGTGTTCAAAGTTTAAGAGGAAAGGAACAAACACAACTTTGGTGGTGACAACAGTGACTAGGTAATACTTTTGAAAATTCTTTTCCTTTTCTGCTGAATTTCACTTTTGTCATTTTATCCCTTGTTTTCATTTCTCAGCATGTCATTCTACTCTCATCAAACTCTGTTGCATCCATATCTTCTTTTCAAAGTGCAATTAGCCCGAATGCTGAGCCCCAGCCTGATCCTACCCAACCAAGGTGTTGATGAACTCTAATCAAGATGTTAAAGACCTAAGGTATCTGGTTTCAACTTTCACCTTACACAGAAAATCCTACCTTCTTTCATTAGAACCCAGACCATTCCTCAAACAAGAATGTCAACTAGGGTAGTCACCATGGAAGGAAGCCCATCTTTGTTATTGTTTTCAGACAAGGAGAATGAGATTGAAGTTCATGGCCTTCCAAATCACCAAGAAAGGTAATTATTGGAAGATTTAGTCACAGAACATATTCTCAATGTGGAAATCCAAGGTGTTGATGAACTCTAATCAAGATGTTAAAGACCTAAGGTATCTGGTTTCAACTTTCACCTTACACAGAAAATCCTACCTTCTTTCATTAGAACCCAGACCATTCCTCAAGCAAGAATGTCAACTAGGGTAGTCACCATGGAAGGAAGCCCATCTTTGTTATTGTTTTCAGACAAGGAGAATGAGATTGAAGTTCATGGCCTTCCAAATCACCAAGAAAGGTAATTATTGGAAGATTTAGTCACAGAACATATTCTCAATGTGGAAATCCAAGGTGTTGATGAACTCTAATCAAGATGTTAAAGACCTAAGGTATCTGGTTTCAACTTTCACCTTACACAGAAAATCCTACCTTCTTTCATTAGAACCCAGACCATTCCTCAAGCAAGAATGTTAACTAGGGTAGTCACCATGGAAGGAAGCCCATCTTTGTTATTGTTTTCAGACAAGGAGAATGAGATTGAAGTTCATGGCCTTCCAAATCACCAAGAAAGGTAATTATTTGAAGATTTAGTCACAGAACATATTCTAAATGTGGAATCAAAGGAGGAGATGACAATGAACCTTGACAAAGAGAAGTAGTCTAGGAATTTCAGGATAAATCTGTATACAAATCTAGGATAACAGTCTCTGAGACATGTTGTCCGAAGATGACATCTGTATTTTTCCATGTGTCTTTATGTTTAATTGGGTTATGGAGTTGCCGACTCATGGCGCAGATCAACTTAGACTGATCCTCTAGATGTTTCTTTGGGCTTCTCTACATTGAATAGATGACATTATTGAGGCTATATGGTTTTCCTAACATAATTATGTCTATATAAATGAAGAGTGAGACTTTAGTTTGGATCGTTAGAGTTGTAATTTCTCTATTTGTTCATTGTGTTTACAGTTTACCACCTTGAAGGGGCATCAGCGATCATATTTCAGCTGTGTGGCAGGAAACTGCCATGTTGCCCTCATTTGCTTGATTTGAAAACTTGAAAACACCTGGGGAACTCTTGGAAATGGGGAGTCTGACTTCCCATTTTTTCAGACTTTTCTTAGAGATGTTTCTAAAAATTTCTAAGGGTTTTGTAGACATTTTCTCGACATTTTGAACTGGAAAGGAAGTTCTATATTTGGGGGTTCTAAGGGGTTGTGTGGTTATTGCACAAGGTTCACATTTTGGACGTTTCTAAGATGTTTCTAAAAATTTCTAAGGGTGTTCTAGACATTTTCTTGGCAGTTCAAACTGGAAAAGAAGTTCTATATCTGGGGTTCTAAGGGGTTGTGTGGTTATTGCATGAAGTTCACATGACTATCGAGATTAGGTTAAGTATATTGGATTAATTAGGTCTGTACCGGTCTTCTTATTCCTAATCATATGTATAAGTTATACATATGATATATTCATACCGTTTGATTGGGGAGTAATAATATAATATAATAAATATTGATGGGTGGATATAGGCATTTGTATTTATATGTAAAAGATAGGAAAGTATGTAAAAGATAGGAAAGGAGAAATATTTATGGATGAGGTTCAATATTTAGATCTGGTACTTACAGAGAAAAGTATTCGTCTATTAGAAAAGAATCAATATACTTTGAATGTGGATTCGGGATCGACTAAAATAAGGATAAAAAATTGGATTGAACTTTTCAGAAGTTCTATATCTGGGGTTCTAAGGGGTTGTGTGCTTATTGCGTGAAGTTCACATGGAACATACATGACCGATTTAAATAAAAATAAAGTTGCATTAGAAAAAGTATAAGATGAGGAAAAAGGGAACAAAATAAATGATAACATGAAAATGATGATAGGTTGGGATCAATGAAGTCACGTAGAACAACTGACAAGATATTAGGTATTAATGAGGGATTGGAGTACATATGGGTTCATTCACTTTATAAAGAAAAACAGATTGGGATCTAAAAAGAGAAGATCTTTTTTATTTTTATTTTTTTGTTAATTTCAAGCAAACCACTCTCATTATATTGGGTAAGACCCACTTCTAAAAGATTTTCCTCCAAGAAAAGGAATGCTTTTGCATTCTAGTCTTCATCTTGAATCTCACTAAAAAGGAGTTAGCGATTGGGATGTGCATAATGAAATTCCTGACTTAGATGTTTTCATGGCAATACTTGATCTCAAGGAGGACGAAGATCCTTCTCATGCGCTTTATATTGAAGCCATGCGACTTGGGTTTTCTTCCAGTTTTGGTGCTGATTTTTGATGACATTAAAGATTAGGAGCTAACTTTACAGTGTATTCCATGTATTTCAATGTGCCATGACATGTATAGCCTCATCTATAGAGGCTAACCTGTGATATTATGCACTGCACTGGATATGGGATTAGATAAATACGTTTTCATCTTATGGTGATCTCTTAATTCCTTTTTCTCGTACATTTAGAAATTTCCTTTAATTTTTAATTAGTCGTTTCCTTTGTTGTTTCAAATGAGTTTGTGGGCTGATGTTTCTTAAGACATTTCTGTTTCAGAAACCATATCTGTTTACAAGTATCTTACAACTTAGTATTTCAGTGCTTTGTGATTTGTGTACTTAGATTTATTGCCGTTAAATTTCTCCCTTCATTTTGGGATCATGAATTGTTATTTGCATTAGATTGTTGGTACTGTTTCCTCATGATAAAGCACAAATCCTCAAATAAATCAATACCGTGTGTTTAGATTGTTGGTACTGAACCTCTAAAACTTAGTTTTTATAAGCAAAGCCTAGTCTCTTGTAAAATGTTTTAAAACACCTATCTTAGGCCATAATGTGTCTTGTTGAAATGTTGTCTTGTATTTTTACCTTTCAAATGAAATTAATGGCAGGTTTACTTTTTATAAGCAAAGCCAAGTCTGTTGTAAAATGTTTCAGAACACCTATCTTAGGTCATAATGTGTCTCGTTGAAATGTTGTCTTGTATTTTTACCTTCCAAATGAAATTAATGGCAGGAATCCCCAGTTGCTGCCAGAAATTTCTAGAGCTCTGCTTGTCCATCCAAGAACCTTCTGAAAGAGCATGAAGCTGTGAAATATGTTAGGAATTATTAGCATCATAGTTTAGTGGTGTATGAATTAGGTGTTCATGGTAGTTAAGGTCAACTAATGTCCTTACATGGAAACTGCCACTCACAAGGTCCATAGGTCAAGTTAGTTAAGTGTTGTTATCTTCACAAGGACCATGAGTCCAAGTTGGTTGTTGTCCTCATATGGATAATGGTTATGCCATATATGGCAGTGCATTGTATTTAAATATCCATCATTTCATCATGCAAACTATTAAAGTATCTAAGCATTAGCAGTATCAAAATAGAGGTGGAAATGAAATTCGCCTTCAAACCATGACCAAAACACCTGGCTGCAGTACATCTCGAAAATGCATGGCTGAGTTTTTTCTCTTCCTCACATTGATTGCAAGAAGAATTTGAAATACCTACTTAAAGTCATGTTTTGATGGCGAGCCCTTGATGCACTGACGACTCAGTTTTGTGGTTAATTTTTAATTACATATTATGTAATATGACAGTTTGGCTTTCTCATGTTACAAGGCCCATATCATTTACCATTTTAAAAATAGTAACTTTTGTTGTGTATCTTATTTATTCCGTCTGCAATAATGACTGATTCATGATTTAAGATTACCTCCATTTTGGTAGTATTCAATTATTTATGAATGGAGATTTTCTCTTTTAATTCTTCCCAGACCTTTCTGATTGACCAATTTAGCTCTTGGTTTAATTTCTATTTAGTCAATGTTTTTCTTGCCTGGACAGTTATTGCATGCAAACACTTCTTGAGAATGTTCCAGAAGAAGATTGGTTTTGTGATGAATGCAAGTCAAAACATAAGGAAAAGGATCAAAGAAAAGCTGCCAAAGAGTCTCAGTCGGTATCCTCTGTCAGCCAGGGCACAGGGAAACAAGCCATTGAAGAAGACAGTGCCATGAAGATTTCAGGCTCAGTTAAATCGAAGTTGTCCTCTGACAAAATGCAAGTGCTTGCCATTGAAGAAGACAGTGCCATGAAGATTTCAGGCTCAGTTAAATCGAAGTTGTCCTCTGACAAAATGCAAGTTCAAAGTAAGCGGAAAATTGGTGATTGCAGTGATTCTTCAACAAACAAGAAGCAAGCAACTGAACGTGGTAATATGCTTCTCGATGTATCTAACCCAGGACTTCAAAGAAGTAATTCTTCAAAAGTGCAAGAAACAATTAGAGCTGATAGTTGTGGAGGGCCCTCGCAAACGAAGATCTCAGTGAGACCTTCATACACCAGAGATGGTTCATTGAAGGTATCTGAAACCGGTAAATCTGAAAGTTGTGCCCCGGCATTGCCATCCAATAGCAGTTCTTTGCCACGATCATTCTCCAGAGAGAATTCTTTTAAGACTGGTGAAACAGCAAAAGTGAAGTTTCTTCCAACACATACTGCAGCTAGTCTTTGTTCAGGAATGGCTTTGAAAGCATCATCAAAGTCCACTGGTGTAGATGGAAATTCTGATGTATCCTCTCCTCGGAGTGGCATGATGAATTCTCGTCAGATATCTTCCAGAGTTAACCCCATACAAATAACAGATTCAGCAAGTCCTGTAAATAGATCAGGTCACCGATCATCTTTTCGTCAACCATCATCGTATTCTTGTTTACAGAGTGCTGGATTGTCCAAGTCTGGAGATGCTCTTCCATCTTTTCTGTTGTCAAGTAGATCAAATAATCCTTCTCGAGGGCATTCAACCATTAAAAGCAGCAAAGAGTTTACCAGTGGCAATGGGCAATCAGAATTGGCTGGAAACTCATCTGGAACAATAGGAAACACAAGAAGCAACAGTTCTAGGGTTTCTAATTTTTCAAAGGATTCTCAGATCATTTCCCCTAGAGGTACTGAGATGCAGAGAGTATTTAAACATTCATCTGGAACACTGCCAGCTAGCACAACTGCTGAAAAATCCAAAGCAAATAATTCTGCCCAATCTTCTAATCTAAAATCAGAAAGTTCAAGACCTGATGAATCAATGACACTGGCTAAGGGGAAATTGCAGCTGGCATCTGCATCAACAGAGAAGTGTTCTGCAGTGCTAAATGAGGTTGTTCAACCACAGAAGTTGATCTGCGAGGAGCTGAATGGATCTGCAATAGCCAAACAAAGTACAGACAGGTTTAACAAGAAGGCTGTTGATGTATCAACAGACTATCCAAATATTTTGGGTTCTATTGAGAATGCAGGTGGGATGAAACAAATCAATGGAAGTGTTAATATTTGCGAGCAACCATGTGAGAATAATGGAAATCAATCACCTTCTTCAGTATTGCTTGAGGAGGAGCCTTTGACACCATTTGTCGTGTCAACAAGGATCTCTTTACGGACAGAGGTTAGAGTAGTATCAGATGCGCTGAAAGAAGGATCTCATAAGATGGATAAGTCTTTATTGACTAAGGAGCCAGAGATGTCAACATTGAATAAACAGAATTGTAAGGCTCCAAGGCCTACAACTTCTGAAGATAATATCACAACTATAGTTCGGGAGGATCCAAAATTGTCAATATCAAACAAGAATGTTGCTCCTGGTACTTTAGACAACCCAGGCAATGAGGAGATGTCCCCTGAAATGTCCACTAAGATTGCTCTTGACAAAGGTATGAAGTTCATCTGCCATAAGTCCCTCAGATTTATGAATATTTTAAATACAATAGTAGAGAAGAACTAGAAGTTAGGAAATTGATCTGCATGTATCTGGAGAGGAGGTTATTCAATTTTTTAAAATACTGGTATACTTCTTTCACAATGAAGAAAGGCTTAATTTTTTTTAAATAGACTCAAGAATACCTTTGTAAAACTTAACATTACATCTGGTACCTTTGCAGATGGTGGACATGATTTTTCTTCAATCATGCATGATAATACTCCATCGTTTGGATTGGAGACCTCTTCAGTATCATTGTTAAATGACTTGAAGAATTCTGAAACCCCTCAGATGTCTGCTGCTTTCCTTGAGACAAAACGAAATATTCTGCCTGAGATGGATCATGGGAGAAATGACAGCAAGATGAAGGTTAAACCAACTTCACAACTTATGAACAGGTGGATCTCACATTCAAGTATGCACATTTCAAATGAAGCAAATGTAAATAATATCAGTGATTCTTACAAAGATGTGTTCAGTGGTGGGGGGAGGCTTGAAAAGACTCTAGTACCAACTTCAATACCTCTTAAGTTTCATAAAGAGGTATTGGTGGCAACACAGAGTGACAAGTCCATGACTCCATCTTCAGAAATAGATGTGTCATTTTCTCCGTTGATGCAAACTCAGATGCTCAGTCCATCTGAAAGGACTAGTTCTTCAGCTTATTTATCAAATTATGCAATGGGAGTACCTTTACAGAGCATGTATGGGTTTACCCCGCAAAAACTGCCCACATTGCCTGAACCTATGTTTCTGTGGAGGTATGTGCTCATCATGAGTAGGTAGTGCAGAGTATTAGCAAATGTCCTTAAATTATACTTAATAGTTTCTTCATTTTAAACATGGGTTATTGTTTCTGCAAGAATAGCATGTATTTGACAGTAAATGGTGACATTGTATCTCTGATCACATCCGGAAGATGACATCTTGAGTCTTAGAAGATCTTGAACTGGGAGTTAAATTTACATTTATCTATTGCTGAAAATTGTAACTATGTCTGTTCCTTTTGCAGGGGTGGCTTTGAAATTAATGATGAAATTAGTGGGCCTCAGATTTATGATGGCATACAAGCACATCCATCAAACAAGGCATCTCCCAAAGTTTATGAAGTATCAAAAACATTTCCTCCGAAACTGCTGTTGGAGCAAGTTCGACGCTGTGATGCATGGCCAAAACGCTTTCAAGAATCTCCTCCAACTGATGAGGACATTGCACTTTATATCTTCCCTGTAGAGATGGAAAGGTTTATACTAGACATCATTTCTTATTTCTAAGAAATATTGACCACATCTTCCATAGGTTTGTTATTTCAGCTAGGGTCTTTTGCTGCTCTGTTCCAGGTGTCAAATTCAATATTCTGAACTCTTGGAGATTACAATCGAGCGGGATCTAGCCCTGAGGGTTTACCTTGAGTTTGCCGAGCTGCTAATCTTTTCTTCAAACCAGCTGCCAGAGAGTTACCATAGTAAGTTTCACTGTGTTGTCATTATTAGGATTGAAATTATTTAGAGCCTTCATAACTGAAGAAAAATTAGAAATAAAGACAAGATGAAAACACATTCAAGTGTTATTAAGAACTATAAAATTAGGAATCAACCTTAGGCAAAAATAAATTATAAGCCTCCCTTGACAATGGTGTTATCATAATGGAAATTCATTTTTATGAACAGGATACAATGGGCGAATGTACCTTTGGGGTGTATTTCGAGGCAAGAAGACCCCGTCGGCTGATCCACCACAATCATTTTCAGATTGCCATGATGTTGGCAGTAAAGTTGCACATGGAAGTCCAAGTGCTCTTTTGTTGAAAAATAACAATCCATTACCCAGAGAGTTGTCATCAGTAAATAGCAGTGGTTGCAGCGAAGGGGAAGAAGATATGGATGTTGATATGGAAGGTGGAAGAGAAATAGGCATTGCAGAAAGACCGACACCAAGGCCAGAGTCTCAAATAGGAAATATTCCAACACCAACTATGCCATCTGAGCATGGGGGGCTTTCATCAGTTGCATCAGGAATTATTCGTGAGGCGGAAGAAGATATGGATGTTGATATGGAAGAGGGAAGAGAGATAGGAATGGCAGAAAGGCCAACACCAAGGCCAGATCCTCAACTGACTAATGTAACAGGAAGTAATACTATGCAGGCATTTGTTGTGTCTAATTCCAAGTCAGGCAGTTGTATGCCACTTGAACATGGTGACCTTCCATCCTTTGCATCGTGCTCTGGCTCAGGGAAGATCCTAGGAAAGATTCATGAACACATGCCAAGGACTAATCATGTCAAAGATGTGGAGAGAATAAATCACCAGTCCAGTACATGTGATACTAATAATGAGCTAGATTTTCCACCTGGATTTGGATTGAGACCTGGTTTTCATCATCCACCTGGTATTTCCAGGAATAATTCTGGAAAGAATCTTGAATCCATGGCTGAGAATAGCAACAGCTTTGGGGTCCATGCAAAACTGCAAAGAACAAGGGAATTACCACCTGCTTTGGGGTTGCCCAAGGACAACATGCAGTTATCAGATAGGATTTTGTCATCCGGATTCTCTTCATGTGGTCAAAATTGCCCACCTGGTTCCATATTAGAGCCTGAGTTCCCACCTGGATTAGAACCTGTTTCTATGAAGCCTCTTTCGTCTTCTCCAGACTGCCCGCCTTCTATAAAACTGGCCTCTGTGAAGCTGCCGTCTCCCTCTGCGGACTGCCTCCCTGGTTCTGAAACTAGTCGAATGAAGCCTTCTGTGCCTTCTTCAGACCGTCGACCTGGTTTAGGATCTGTTTCTATGAAACCCTTGGTTTCTTATGCAGAGTGTCCCCCTGGTATGGAAGCTGCTTCTCTCAAGCCTGGGATGATGATTTCAGATAGTCCACCTGGTGTAGAAGCTTCTAAGCCTGTGGTGACTACTACAGACTGTCCCTGTCTTATAGAAGCTGCAACTGTGGAGCCTACAGTGACTTCTCCAGAATGTCCACCTGGTCTTGAGCTTGCTGCCAGGAATACTCATCCGTTTCCTCTAAATTCTTGTGGTGGTCCTGAACCTGCTACCCGAATGCCAGAGCAATCTCCTTCAGATCAGGCACCTGTCTTTGAGCCTCATTTTGGAAATTCTTCCCTGAAACCTTCAGATGATCCACCTGGTGTTGAGTCTGTTGTGGGAAAACTTTTACTGCCTCCGTCAGATTCTCCCATTGAAAATCTGGCATCTAAGCAACTTCAGGTTAGATAACAATTATTTAGATAGGTATTTAAATGAATTTTAAGATGGGTTTTCCTTGAAAAATTGTGCAATAACATTCATGTTCTACAATGCAGGATAAACCTGACAGTGAAGTTAAGAATAAAGTGGAGCCGAACACTCAACGTCCTTATTTGTCATTGCAAAGAGATGACAGAAATAGAAATCACAGTAAAGCAGGTCATGCCTATAGCAGCAAAGGGGTCACACGCTCTCATTCTTTTGCATCTCTTAGCAGGGAAGTAGATGGGAATAGGAATGCAGCTAAAATGTCCAAGAGCAAAAGCTTCAAAGAGGAGATCTACTATAATAGAAATATTAGCAGGGAAAAAGAAGATAGGAGAGAAAGGGATAGATGTGGGAGTAGAGAAAAGGATTGTAGCTGGAAGAGGGGTGGAAGCAGTAATAGAGAGAATGAAGAAAGAATAGAGAGATCTAGAAACTATAGTAGAGAAAAAGGAGGTAAGAAAGCAAGCAGTAGAAGTCATTGTAGAGAGGAACATCCTATGAGAAAGTGGGATAAGAAACACATGGAGAGAGAATATAGAAGGGATAGAGAACATCATAGAGACTGGAGTGGCTATTCAGGATCAAGGAGGCACAAGGACCATGAGAAGCATTCTCGCAATTTTTCTTCTTATCGCTCACATTCAGAATCACCTACACATTCCTATTCCCCTTCAGGAGGAAAATGCAAAACAGATGCTGAAAAGAAGAGGAGGATCTCCAGTCTTAATGGTAATTCTTCCCACTCTGAATCCTCTACTGAATATTATAAAAGGCCATCTATGGAGAAAGATTCCGAAAATGGAGGCAAATCTGTCACAGTCGGTCATCATAAGGAAAATTACATGATGGCAAATGACTCTACACAAGCACCACAGTCTGAGCAATGCTCTCTGGAAGTTAAAGAGAAAATTCAGAACACTGAATTGGTAAAGACCTCGGCAGAAAATGAGCATGTTCTCCTGTGTGATCTAAATGATGAAGCTGCTGGTGATTGTGGAATTCCAGATGAGAATAATCTTGGGGTTACACCTGTGCAAGAGCCTAAAGAGGTCAATTTATCATGCAAGGCTTCAGCAGAAAATGAGCGTATTCTTTTGTGCGATTTGAATGATGAAGCTACTTGTGATCATGGAATTCCAGATGATGCGGAGAAGCTTGGCGAAAGAGCTTCTCAAGAACTGACTGCACAGATCAATGCATCAGATCTCCTTAATTCAAAGTCTGGTTATGCTTCTTTGCACTCTAGACAAGGAGAGCAATATGCCGTGTCCATGGAAAGTAAGTTGTATGCTGGTCCAACATTGCCAATTCATGATTCTGTAGAATACCTTCAATTATTTCCGGTTGAGGGAGACCATGGTGTAGGTGAAAGCACTGTAAATGCTCACGACTTCAGCCTTGAATTAGGGCTTGGCCAACGGAGTACAAGTAAAGAACCTTTGGCCCTTTTAGAGCAATCATCATTGCAGAGACATTCGTGTAATTTTATGCTGGATAACGGTGCTAGCTCTTCTAGATCCAAGCCTGTTTGTGATGATTATAGGGAAACTAATCTTCCTGTTGGATCTATTTTGAGTCTTAAAATGCCTCGATACAGAAAAGAAGGAAATACTTGGGTCGAAATCATGCAAGACAGTGAACTATCTGAAGAAGCAGATGCAGATGTGAAACTCACACTCTAATGTTCTGCAGGGACTGGGGGACTCAGCCATGCAGTTTGTACATTATATGGAATGAACATGTTAATACATTGAATGTAATTTTGGTCATAACATTATTGACACAGATGACATGTATGTTTATGTCTTGTATCATTTTCAAGGTGCTCTAATTAGAGCTTTACCAATATCTAGATTGACCTGGCTATTGTATGGGGCGGTCAACATGACAGATTAGCTTTGTGTTCTGAAATCTTCACTGGCAATGAGCATTTGCTAACATACAATTCTTGTATATATGGTCATAAATCTTCATATGCTTCCAAGTAAATAGTGCTATGAAATTTGCTTGTATTTATAATATTGATCATTTTTAGTTCTTTTTGTGCTGTGTTTTTAGGATGTCACACAAACTGACCTGTACTTTCGGCTTTAGATGACCACAATTCAACCTCTCATTTCACCTTACCCACAAAACCAATGTTTGCTTAGCTGAGTCGTCGTTGCTTTAGATGACCACAATGCAACCTCTCATTTCACCTTACCTACAAAACTAATGATTGCTTAGCTGAGTCGTCGTTGCATGTTAAAAATAAATGTACACATAATTGTTCGAGTTTTGTTAACAATACAGAGATCGATTTTAATTTTTTGAAATTGATGTTTCGTGATAGCATCGTACAAGGAGCCCTTCCAATTGAATTTTTTATAAACAGTATTTTCAGAACTTAAATGCCCTTCTCAACATATGATGACTATAAATTATAATTCATTTGGTTTGGATTAAATTGTGAAAAGCAAGGAGTTTCACACCATAGATTTCTATCTTTCAGGATGAAATTAATATTTGTAGAGTCTGAGTAGGCATTATGGTGAAGTCTTGGGTACTCCAAAGAGAGGTTAAAATTAAATTAAAGTTTCATGATAGCAATGTACAAGGAGCCCTTTCAATTGTATTCTTTTTAGAACAGTATTTTCAGTACTTAGATGACCTCCGCAACATATGAGCACGTTTATAAATTATAATTCATTATCAAATGGTGAGAAACAAGGAGTTTCACACCCTTAACTCTTTACAGTTTGAGTAGGTCTCATGGTGAAGGCTTGGATACTCCAAATAAGAATTTAACTATTCAAATTCAATGGAGATAGATAAAATTAATAGCTTTACAGTTTGAGTAGGTCTCATGGTGAAGGCTTGGATACTCCAAATAAGAATTTAACTATTCAAATTCAATGGAGATAGATAGCACAAAACAAGTATCTCGTCCTATATATAGTGGGTGTAGAGGAGCATGGGGTGGTCTGATAGGTACAATAGGTACAATTCTTATGGATCTTAAAAGACCTAGAGGAATAGGGGGTCTAATATGCATGATGCTTATGGACTTTAAAAACATTTATTTTTGTTGGTATGTCTTTGGGCTTGAGGAGACCCATTTTCGAATTATGGTGAGGGTGGTCGTCATTGTGTCCCCATTTGTACTTTGCATCTTATTTTAACAAAATAAAAATAAAAAACTTAATCAATTGTTTAAAGTGTTAATATATATATATATATATATATATATATATATATATATATATTTCTGGATAATAAGGGGTTGTACTCGGATTCCCCACTTTAACAAATTATAGTTCTCTTCTCTAAAGTTTGAGAGTTAATAAATAAATACACTTTTCATTTCAATTGAGATGCTATAGTTAGAAACCAACATCATTTTATATAAAATATCAAAATTCTTGATTTTTATTTTTTGGATCTTTTCAATTTTCTATATGAATACCAATTATTCCATATTTTAGCATCTTTTTTGACATTTTCCTATAGCAGCCTTCACGATGCCAAAACTTCACCTCTACTATCTATTAGTAGAGTAATATTTCTAAAATATTGCACTATCATAGTCTGCTTTACCAAATCTAGATTGTTAGTTTCCTTCCTCACTAAAGTCCTAGCCCTTCATTTGCTCTTCCCGTCATTCGAACCTTAGCTGACAAAAATTTGCAATTTTTTTTTTCGCGACTTGAAAAATCGACATTGCCTTTATTTCGAATGGTTGACTTCACAGGGTTGAATCTCCCTCAATATTGCATATGACCAATCATTTTAAAACTATTCAAATTCCGCACAAGTTGGTCGAAGAATCAGTTGAATCGGATAACTTTTTGTGAAGATATGACTCCTAAAAGATGAAACAATTTAAAAAAAACCTAATCCTTCGCACACTTTTTGGTTGTAAAGAGGGAGAAAATCCACCCCAATACTTGTGGGTTCCAAACCCACAGGCACACCAAAAGACAAAAACAATGGTTTTAGTTGACCCAACCTTCCACCCAACAACTTGACCTTTTGCTGCACTACACTCAACAACCCAACGTGTTGTTGTGGTTCCCTCAGCTGATCCGGTCTCAAACAAGCCTTCCACCCAACAAAGGTCAACCTTTCACGCTCCTTCAACCTAAGCAGCTTTTCACGCTCCTTCAGCCTTCCCAGCCTTCCACTCAGCATCCCAACCTTTCGGTGCAACTCCTTCAGCCGACCCAACCTTCCACGCTACTTTAGCCGGCCCAACCTTCCACGCTCCTTCAGCGTTATTGGCCTTCCACGTTCCTTTAGCCATTCCAGCCTTCCACCCAACATCTCAACCTTTCGCTGTAGCTCCTTCAGCTAGCCTAACCTTCTCAGCTCCTTTAGCCAACCCAACGTTCCACACTCCTTCAACCTTGACACTCCAAATATCAACTCATCATTCAACCTTCCACACTCCTTCAACCTTTAGATTTCTTGATTGTTAAAGCACCATACCATTTGCTAGGTCCCTTAGGGGTTTCGGGAAACCCCTGAGATAGGGCAATAATGAAATACCCAATAATCTATCTTTCATATTTTTCTTTAGTCAATAATTATCTATTAGTAAAAAAAAATAAAAATAATGTCTTTATCTCATTAAGATATGGACTATTTACTATATCTTTTTTAAATTTAATGATTGTATGCTTTATATAATGTTTTTTTGAGATGGGGACTTGAGACCATATGGGGCACCGTCGAGTATCAAGGTCAAGGTCAATCGAACCCCTTGACTGCTTCACAAGCATCGTCTACTCACCACTCTACTAAAATCTTGTCTCTTTTTTAATCTTTATAATAGATATAAAATAATCTAATGGTCCTTAATGTGGATTTGGCATTTAGAGAATGTTTGAATGCTTTGGAGCTTCTTTTTGATAAGCCTAAATGGGTGATGCAACAATCTTTTGATGCCTTAATCGTGCTTGGTGATGAATAAGATAAATGAAATGGTATTCAATGAAGGAATACAATAAGAGAGAAACAACGCCCAAAGCATATTAAACAATGTGGCAATCTAGTCTTATACAAAAACATTGATGACAACCATGTTGAGGTAATCCATGGGATCCTTGGAAGCCCCACCTATAACATAAACGTTCCCTTGCAACTTCTTAAATCAATTGATATACTCTTAAATAGAACTAAATGCAACAATGTTCAATGTAAACTTAGCTTCTAACTCCTTATTCACTTGTGAGAAAGTCATCCTTTCTTGGATCAAATGAGATATTTTTAATTTGTTTGTATAGTTCAACTTAATAAATAGAGAACCATTTATTCCTTTGCCTTAGAGAAGAGCTTCTATATTGATCTTCCATGAAGAGTAATTTTGTCCACTGAGCATACGAACTCGTGACATATGCTCCACAAAGACTCCTAATTTTGTTGTTCTACTATCAAAAGAGGATAAAACCAAAAACAACATGGACTCAAAAAACCATGCAATTTGAAAAAAAGGATTCCAAATGTTTCCATATGAGCAGTTCATGCCCTTTTATAACAAAAATATCTAACAAAATAACCAATATTCGAAATTTGAATTTTATGTCTAATGGCTTTTCGGATGCCATATAGCATAGGAAACCTAGTCGATGGATCAATCACAAGCCACCAAGTCGAAATTGTTTGTCTCTAATTGCAATTCAACTACTAATTCTATTTCTAACTAGGCAAATAACAAATTGAATTTGATAATTGGTGTTGAAGGATTGATAAGAACTCCATTTAAATAACAAACCCAAGCCATTATTCCATCCACTTCATCCATCAACAAGCATCTAAGGTAGGAAAAGATCCAATAAAAGCCAAGGTAAGGCGGAAGGGGTTTGAATTGTCCACACTAATGCCTTATGAACCATGTGCTAACCAAGAGGTCCATGGGCTCAATTGAGAACAAAATGATGCCACAACCATAGGAAGTTACACCTCTCCTAAGTTGTGTGAGGAGGAGCCCAATGAGGTTCCCTCAAATTTGAACTTCAATCAAAATATTTCTCGTGCTTTTATAACGTGTCATCTGTCCACTAAGCCTTCCACCGTCTTGATGCACAAAGAGAACTCTGGCAAGCAAATATTTTAGGGTATATAGGATACATGAATTCGCACCTGGAATCTTGAGAGAGCAAGCAACTACTGATAACTAGGCAGACCAATGCACCTTAAATGTATTATGTACCTTTCCTATGATGCTTTGGAGGTGAAAGTAAAATGAAGGTGTAGTGAAGACTAAGATTCAAACTTTGAACCAAACCTTCACTGGCACACTACACAAGGCTTACCAACCAAATGACCAAGCAGACAATTAGGTGTGCAACAAAAATGTGTCAAATGCAAGGCATTCTCTCTAAAATAGTAGTTGACCTATAAAATAAGGGATAGATACCCAAAATTTAAAATCTAAAAAATTGCATGGAGGAGAGTATACATTGTTTGAATGCCTCAAACGAACCCTCAAATAAAGGAATTTGACAAAATACTAAATAGTAATCCCATGAATTTCTACAAAGAATTCAAATAAGCTAATGGTTTATCCATGTCTATTAGGATTGGTCCTATACAACCATATTTTGGAATGATGCATATCAACCAATCCTTTTTTGAACACCATGAGAGCCATAAGAACCAACTAATGACTATTTGTTCTTGGTAATTTAAGGTCTTTATAATGCACTCAGTTTTTCCCTTGATTCCTTGGCAACTAGGGATGATGGTAAGTTGAACATCTTTGATTTTCTTGGATGTTGATCAAGTCGGTCTCTCATATGTTATGCTTTATATATTTTATTTTATGCTTTGGTACCAACATATCCAAAAACCTAAAGGATATATTTTTTTATAAAAATCCTAGAAAACTAGTTAAGGTTTGTAAAAAACCTCAAAAACCTCAATCCATTATTTTATCGCATAGTTGCTCCTCTAAAGGAAACGAATTCACTAGAACAAATTATCACAAGAGAAAATAAACCAATTGACTAAATACCAAAATAGAGAGGGAAGTGATGGAACCTATTGGTGAAAATTTCCTTTGATTTGGTCCTCCTTGACTATAGAAGTTCACCAAGGAAAAATTGATGATTGTCGCAATCCAAGCTCTAACTATGATTTTTTGAAATTTGTAACAATTATGATGTTGATCAAACCAACCCACTCACTACTTCTTTGAAAAAATACCTTTGAAATCGTTGTTTAGAAGATTAAAATGTAATTGGACTTATGTATTGAATAATGGAGATTCATACTTGCTCTGATACCATGTGTTGAAATATACAATATATTCAAAGATGAATGAATTCAAGATATTACTTAGCACAATAAACCAAACCACATAACAAAGAACACAAATATGAAATTTGCCCGTAGATAATAATAATCTGTTGTATAAATAATGAATCATTTGTAACTGAGGAGAAATTTTAGGACAAGTGGAGGTATAAATGCCAACCCATTATACAAGTTACCAAATTTCAAGGTGTAAAATAAATCATTAGATAATAATATATTAATACAAGTCACCGTACAAGATGCTCATGGGTCCATATTGAAATATATATTGGTTACAATATAAGGTCATTAGATTAACACGTATAAACAAAATCTTGTGCTAATATTTTTGTTTCATTACTTGGACTTATACCATCCTTTATGGTTGTTCATGATGATGTGGCTCGTTGGTTGGGGATGGAGGTGGATGATGATGTTAGGGGATTTTGTAACAATGTGTGGTCCAATGTATTTGATCTTGTAAAAATTCATGCATATGGATAGAGATGGGTGATATAAAAAAAAAAAAACAAAGTTATCTTATTCTTGCATTGAACAAAGTTGGAGTCTTCTTGAATAAGATGATTGTTATCTTGTTGAAGAAGATGAATATTATCACATTGCATTAATACCATTATTTGGTACTTATTATTGCCTACACAAATTTATTAAAGGATGAACCCAAGGTAGATTGATATATCTACATGAATTAATCCCTATCAATGCTAATACTATGCACAAAATCATTGGGTTATTAAAGGAAAGTCTTAACATGATGGATGTTCCAATCCAGACCCCTAAGTATATTTATTTTGTGCTCAATAATACCGATGGACTAGTCCACAAGCAAAATCATACCCATCGATGACCCAACCATAAAACTAACTACATCTAATAGCCTCTTTAAGATCCATTAAGCAATAATTGAAAGACTTAGAAAGGGGAGGAATATTCATCACCTAGTAAATTACACAATATCAAATTCTTAATTGAAGCAATAATCTTACATATTATATCAATTTCAATACATAAGGTGTTTGGGATAATAAAAGGAAATGGGACTTTGGCAACTTGGTCATGCACTATACCTGTCATTATGTTTAAGTCCCTAGGAAACAAGAAGTTATAGGAAGTAATGATGATATACCCATAAAAATTTATAAATATATATTTATTTTATATATTATACATAATGAAGGACAATCTCTTCAATCAATATTACTATAAGTTGAAATATTCACTACCTTTGAGTGCATACATTGTACTATTATGGAGACTTATTCATAAGTGGTGATATTTCTCATGCATCAGCATTATATATCTTTTCAACCAAAATAAAAAATGCATGCACTAGATTCATCAACCTAACCTATATTATTATGAAGCATAGAGTGAACAAACATTGAAGGAAGGTAAATTAAAGATCTTCTACCAACTTTTGAGCATACATGTGGGATTGAGTATACAATAAGTTGGAATGTGAGGATAAGGGACTACTCATAAGGCTAATCCAATGTCATCTATAACATGATCAACCTCCATTCAAAGTATGAGAACTCTCACAAGGCTAATCCAATGTCATCTATAACATGATCAACCTCCTTTGAAAGTGTGATAGAATTGGTAGGAAGTAGACAATATTACTTGAGTAAAGAGATTTGACCAATTGAATATTTGTTCATACATTTAGTCAAGGGTGTACAAGATGTCCAACTACATAAAATAGGATATCCCAAAATTGTTAGAAGAAAATAGCATGATATCAAGAGCTAGCACACAAAGGAAAAAAAAGTAAAGCCCCTCTCGTTAGAAAGGATTAGGAAGACCATTAGTACACCAACATTCTAGATAGTATTACCACTTAAAATACAAGTTGTGCTAGGCATGCTGATGGCTTTTTAAGCCTTAATACTACCACAAATATCACAAGTTAAATATCACAGGATCGAATATAATATAGCCATAATATAATAAGGTCAAGATAATGATAAGAGTAGAATAATATGAGCGAATTAATATGTAAAAAAAATCTTATAATATATCATATAACATTCAATAATAAACAACAACATGAATTTAAATAGTCCTAAATAATTCATGTACTATGTATGAAGAACAACTTACAATATTAATTGCTCAAAATGTATGCAATCTTTATTACTCTTCTCTTTCTCTTACAAAGCAATGCTTGTGATTGTATTTGTCTCTTTGTATCACTTTGTTATGGAGTATTACCTCCATTATATAGTCATAGTAGTGTGACTCTTTGGATACTTGACTATTCCTTTCCATATGCCAAGTCTCATGACTCTTGGCTTATCTACTTGACACTTCATTGTTAGGACCCTCCTAACATAATACAATTATCATTATCTTAATATATTAACTTACAAGGGGTCACACCCTTTCACAAGCACACACTCCTTGGTTGGGTATATTAACCCAATCACTTTTTATTTTTAAGACATCCAAGTACAAATATATTCTATATCTTGCAGGTTTCCTTCAATTTACAAAAGCGATTCCATTTACAGGTGATTCTTCTATTGTTTTCAGCATAATCAACCCCATAAGGCCAGTAGCCTTGCATCTGGTATCAGAGCTTATCATCTTGGAGGTCTGTGCCAACTCAATTCCATTCGAAGACTTGCAAACACAACACTCGATTAATTGCTGTAGTCGACACAGAAAGACCGTTGACGGAGAACAACAATAAACCGATGCATGAATTCAACCCATATCGTCAAAATCAGAGCCTACAAGGGATAAAAAGACCATCGACGACATTTCGTTGTAAAATATAAAACATAAAAAGCGATTTACATCCAAAATCCCCTGCAAAAATCCGTTTATAGTTACGTCCTGCATTTTTCGACGACGGTCGAGCATTTTTCGACGACAATCAAGAAACTGACGTAAAACATTTAAAAATTATTAAAGGTTTCTAAAGTTTAAAATTTTTTCCTGGTGCCGAGAAATATACCGCCGACTACCAGAAGAAAAGGGGAAAAAAAGAAAAACAAAAAAAGTGAATAGGGATAATTATTCCACATTCACAAATCGAAGGTGTTTTTGGGGTTTAAAAGTCACGATGCTTCTATAAGGAAGCGTGAATTAAGGTCACGCTCTCTTTACGTCCCGCGTCCGTGCGCCCGTACCTTGATTGGTCTCACTTACCGTGCCCGCCCTCCTCATGCTTGCTATCGCCATCCGTGTCGCTTCATCCTTTCTTCTCGCCTGTTGTCCACGCTTCCCGCCTGCTGTGTCCACTTCCCCCTTGACTACCATGCCCTGCCTACTGACCACCTTGTGTTTTGTGTCATGCCTGTTGACTCTGCCGCACCACATGCTCTCCGCCCACCTTACGCTCCATTGCCTTGGGCTTCGAAATTCCCATCGGTTCAAATTAAAAAAAATAAAAGTGCTACTGTCACAAAATAGAGAGCACCAACAAATATAGTTGTTGGGATTAAGCCCCAAATTTTTGACAGAATTTTACCAATTAAAGAGAATTAAAATAATTTTTTTGCCCAAACAAATAGCAACAAATTTTTCTCATCTAACCAACTGCTATGGCCGACGGACGTCGATCACTGGATTCCATTCATGAGAAACACGAAAGGCTCACTGAAGAAGTTAAACAGGAAAGAGAGGAGAATGCCCGTAACACAAGAGAACTCTTCGAGAAAATATTCGCAATGGATGTTAAACTTGATGCTATCAGTTAAAATCAGGCAACAACACATTCAAATTCAACCAACAATGGGTCATCAAACCGAGCAATGTTAGGAGGTCCACAAACTTCCATTTTACCATGGACGACCAAATTAGACTTCCCAAAATTTGAAGGCGGCGACCCTACAAACTGGATCTACCGAGTAGAGCAATATTTCTCACTAAATCAAATTTTGGAAATGCAAAAAGTGCATATCGCCTCCTTCCACTTAGAAAATGATGCCATACAATGGTACCAATGGTTCGAGAAAACTAACAACACTCCGATGTGGTCAACCTTTACAAAAAATCTATTAGTGCGATTCGGCCCTAGCAAGTTTCCAAGCTTTACAGGGGCCCTCACTAAATTATGCCAAACCACTTCGGTAAGCGAATACCAAGCAGAATTTGAAAGGCTAGCTAATCAAACATCCGGATTAGACGTTGCCTTCTTTCAAGAATGTTTTGTCAGCGGATTAAAAGAAGAAATTCGAATTGAGGTGCAAATGTATAACCCTACAAACATGTTAGAGACCATCGGCTTGGCGAAATTAGCGAAAGATAAAATCAAGGCACGAAATCGATTCACAAAACCAACCTTGGGGAAACCATCAAACACTTATACCAACCCCAAACCAATGCAAAATGGAAGAACCCAAAACTCCTATACAACCCCCAAAATTAACCCCACTCTACCAATTAAACGTCTGAGTTTCGAGGAAATGAAGGAAAGACAAGCTAAGGGTCTTTGCCTCCATTGCGACGAGAAATTTGATAGAAATCATAAATGTGCCTCACGAAAATTATATATTCTAGATGCCACAGATGGAGGGAATTATACCGAAGAGGAACTTGAACTCAAAGTAGAGGTATTATCTGACATACTTGAAAGTGACGAATAAAATGCACCAAAGGTTTCCTTCAACGCCCTTGCCGGATTTTTTGCCCCTCAAACAATGTGAGTTAAAGGGTATTTTAAGAAACAAAACCTTATTGTGCTCCTAGATTTTGGTAGCACGCAAAATTTTATCGATCTAAAGGTGGCTAAGCAAGCAAATTATTTTATATACCCTTGCAATAACTTCGAAGTGATGATTGGAAACGACGGAAAAATTGCATGCAAAGGAAAATGCAAAAATATAAAACTAACTATGGGGGATTATAACATGAAAGGCGACATGTACGTCCTACCCCTAGGTGGTTGCGACATTGTACTAGGCGTACAATGGTTACGAAATTTGGACGTAGTCCAATGGGAAATTGATGAACTATGGTTGAAGTTCACATCAAAGAACCAAACCTATATTATCAAAGGCCTAAAATCAGGAACCTCCCAAATCGTAAGCTCGCATAGAATGGAGAAAATTATCTGAAAAGGAAACAAAGGAATGGTGGCCCAATTATTTTCAATTCAACCTAGTCATTGAGAAGAAGAGGCACCAGAGTTACAAAAGATTTTAGACCACCATAATGCGGTATTTAATGAACCAAAAGGACTACCTCCACAACGAAGTCACGATCACACTATTCCCCTACTTCCAGGGCATCAACCCCATAATATTAGACCTTATCGTTATCCATACCTCCAAAAGACCGAAATAGAGAAATTAGTACAAGAGCTTCTTAAGGCAAGAGTCATTAGACCTAGCAAAAGCCCTTACTCCTCTCCAATTATTTTAGTTAGAAAGAAGGATGGATCGTGGCATTTATGTGTCGATTTTCGAGCGTTTAATAAAATGACCATTAAGGATAAATTTCCTATTTCGATCATAGACGAGCTATTAGATGAACTCCATGGGGCAACTTATTTTTCCAAGTTAGACTTACGGTTGGGCTACCACAAAATACGAGTCAACGAAAAGGATATTCCTAAGATGGTCTTTCGCACTCACGAAAGGCACTACGGATTCTTGGTGATGCCATTTGGCCTTACCAACGCTCCTTCTACCTTTCAAATTCTAATGAATAAGGTATTTCACCCTTTCCTTCGTAAATTTATCTTAGTTTTCTTTCATGACATTTTGATTTATAGAAAAACATAGGAAGAACATTTTGTTGGCAATTTTGGGTACTTTGGGTACATTGCATTTGCTCAAGTGAATAAGTTGTCATTGATGTCAAGAAGCTTTTGAAGGAATTTGATTTGATGTCAAATAATTTGTTTTGATGAAGGTTACGGCATGACAGTTTCAAAGGTCTTTTGCAAACCCCAAGCTGACAGGTTCGAAAGAAAGTAAGTTGGAAAAACTGTCACGATTTCGTGACATGTTGCAGAAGAGAGAGTCCGAGAGAAAAAGTGTCACGATTTCGCGACATAATGCAGGAGAGAGAGTCCGATAGAAAAAGTGTCACGATATCGCGACATGTCGGGTTTTCATGACCCGAAGAAAAGAAAAGAGCTAAGGAGGAAAAGTGTCACGATATCGTGACATGTCGCATTTTCGTGACTTAAGCAGGAAAGTGAAAGCAAGGTAAAGTGTCACGATTTCATGACGTGCTGCAGAAGAGCTAGAGTCCAGTGTGAACTATCACGATTTCGCGACAAGTTCGAGGAGAGAGAAAGCAAAATGAAAAGTGTCATGATTTCGCGACATACTGCAGAATTCGAAGAGAGAACTGTCACGATTTCGCGACATGCTGCAGAGTTCGGAATGGGAACTGTCGTGATTTCGTGACATGCAGCAAAGGAAAGTGTTCCAAGTGAGAACTGTCATGATTTTGTGACATGCAACAGAGGAAAGAGTTCGAAGTGAGAACTGTCACGATTTCGCGACAGGTTGAAGAAAAAGCGTATGGATGCAGGAAGTGTCGCGATTTCGCGACAGGTTGAAGAGAAAGCTTACGGTTGCAGAATGTGTCACGATTTCATGACAAAAATAGAAAGCAGGTCTTCAACAGGGAGAAGTGTCACGATTTCGTGACAAAAGCAGAGAGGAAGGCTATGAAGATAGAAGTGTCACGATTTCACGACAGAAGTGAAGACGAAGTCTGCAGAGGCAGAAGTGTCACGATTTCATGACAAAAGTAGAAAGGAGGTCGACGAAGGAAGAAGTGTCACGATATCGTGACAAAAGCAAAGTTGATGCTGACAAAGACAGAAGTGTCGCGATATCACGACAAGAGCTTAGTTGAAGTCGACAAAGGCTGAAGTGTCGCGATATCGTGACAAAAGCCAAAAGAAAGTGTACGGTTGCAAAAGTGTCACGATATCGCGACATGTTGTAGTTTCACGACAGAAGCTACAGAAGAGTTACAGAGGCAGTGAAGCCGACAAAGTCAAATTTTAGCCGACGAAGATTAGGGCTTGCAGCCGACGAAGATTAGGGCTTGCATTTGTTATAACAACCGACTAAGATTAAAGTTTTCATCATGAAAATTTTGTTATAAAAGGAGGGCTATTTGGAGAGTTGAAGGGTGAATGAATGTGTTGTTGAAGTGCGACGTTCGTAGATAGTGCGTAGAGCAAGAAGTTCGATCGTCGAGAGCAGAGTGCAAAATTCGATCGTAGTGTGCAGAGTGCATTTCGTCGAATCATTCTAAGTGTGAAAGATCACAAAGGAAGCAGAGTGTGCGAAGACGGTGCTGCTGTGATTGCGCAGAGGTGCAAAGGTTGAAGTTCGATCAAGTGCGGCTGTGATTGCACAAAGAAAGCAGAAGGCGTAGAGAGCACAAAGGGCAAAGACGAATGCGGAGTGCTGCTGCTTGAGGACAGAGGTGCATTGGTTCTTTGAGAAGAACCTGAGGACAGATTTGGCAAGTCTTTGAGAAGGCTTGTGTGCAGAGGATTGATTTGTTCAAAGTTGGACAGATCTGATAGACAGAGGAAGACTTGTACTAGACCGACTGACTGTGTTTGGTACAAGTTGTTGAGCTACTATGGACGTGATCATAGAAGGCAGAGGTCTCTTAGGCTAAGCATTGAGGACAGGAGGTCTTCGATGGAAAGGAGTTCCACATGCTGGCAAGAGGTAGAGGCAATTGATCTTCTGAGGGATCATTTCCAGAGCAGAGGGGAAGGTATCTCCTTTGAGCCGAGGCTCATAAACATTGTAATTGGGAAGGATTCCCAAAGAACTTTGAGATAACTTTTAGAGAAAAGTTTTGTGGACGTAGCCCACCCATTCTGGGTGAACCACGTTAAAATTGATGTCACTTTGTGGATGATTTTGTGCATTGCTTTGATATTGCTTTGGGTATATTGCTTTACTATTTTGAAATATAAAGGAAAAAGTAAAAAGAGGTCTTATACTGTTCACCCCCCTCTCAGTATAAGCTTGTGTTCTTCAATTGGTATCAGAGCAGGTGCCTTCGAAAGTTTAACAACTTGAAGGAAAAGCTAGTAAAGAACACAATGGATTATTCAAGTGGCAATGCAACACCTATTCTTGATGGGTCAGATTTTGGTCTTTGGAGTGCAAGGATGAAGGTTCATCTAATGGCACTTGGTAATGAGGTTTGGGAAGTAATTGAAGATGAGTACACTATTCCTGTACATGGTCCAAATACTAAAGAAGAAAGGCTCCTACATCACAACAATTCAAAAGCAATGAATGCAATCCTGAAAGGCTTATAGAAAGCAGATCTCACCAAAGTGATTCACTGCAAGACAACTAGTGAAATGTGGAAACAATTGCAGGTGGTTCATACAGGTGATACAAATGTCAGAAAGGCCAAGTTGAGACACTTCAAAGGTATGTTTGAACAACTCAAGATGAATGATGATGAAAATATTAGTGACTACATGCTTCGTATGGATGAGGTTGTTAACTCCATGAAAGACTTAGGTCTTGAGCTTGCTGAAAATGATGTTTGTGATAAGATTTTAAGATCTCTTCCTAATAGATTTAGTGAAAATATTTTTGCTATTGAGGAAGCTAAAGATTTGGATAAGTTGAAAAAGGATGAGCTCCATAGTATACTTGCAAGCATTTGAGTTGAGAACTCAAGTGAAGGTTGATGTCAAGAAAGAGGCAACTTTCAAGGCTACCAAGAAATCCAAGGGTAAACAACTTCAAGAGAGTGATGAGTCTTCTAGTGATGAAGAGGCATATTACAGACAGAAAGGCAAGTTCTCTAGAAAGCACAAAAGCATGAAAAATATAAGATGTTTCAATTGTGGAAAGTTTGGTCATTATGCTACTGACTGTACTGTTTCCAAGAATGAAAGTGATGAAGATAAACAAGATTCTAAGAGCAAGGATTCTGAAAAGCTCAAGCATCACAGAAAGAACAAAGATGAGCACAACAATCAAGGAAAGAGGTATTCTCACAAGCACAAGAAGAGTTTCTACCTAGACAAAGCAAGTAAGTGTTCTAGTAGTGATAGTGAAAGTTCTTCAAGTGATGATGAAAATGAGATGTTGTTCATATCTGAAAAAGAGGAAGAACCGAAACATAGATTCATTATCATGAAATGTCTTAGATGTGGAAATTTTGGTCACCTTGAGGATGATTGTACAAATAATGATTTGGTTTCCAGTATGTATGAGGATGCTTCAGAAAACTATAAGGAAGATGCATGTATGGTTTTTGAAAAAGGTAGCACCTCTAGTGATAAGAAATCTGAAAAAGGCTTTGATGATTCGGAAAGCAAACAAATAAAGGATCTTGAAAGTGAACTTATTAGTGCTCTTAGTGCTTTGAAAAAGGAAAGAAAGAAGAATGCTAGACTCAAGGATAAGTTAGATGAATGTTGTATGGAGAGAGATGATCTTATAGAAAATCTTGATTTCTCTTTAGCTAAGACGCAAGAACTCAAGGATGAGTTAGAGTCTAAGGTTCTTGAGTATAGTGAGTTAGAACAGAAAATGGCTTCTTTGAAAGAGGAAACTAAAGAGTACAAGGATAAGCTTTACAGGTTTCAAGACAGCTCCAAAAAGGTTAAGTCACTCATCAAAGGTCAAAGAAAGACAACAGATAAAATAGGGCTTGGTTTTGTTAAGCCACGCAAGGAACAAGTTGGAGAGTCTAGTAAGAGACTCCAAAAGGAAGAGAGTTCTGATGAGGAAAGTATTTCAGATCATGAGTCCTTGAATGATAGATGCGCAGAAATAGAAAATAGAATTCAGAATGAGAAGAAGAAGTTTTCAAGACCCAAGAGGTCAAATAAAGGAAAATTTCAAGGCAGATGTTTTGCGTGTCACAGGTTTGGTCACATGGCTTCACATTGCATGGCTCAAGTGAAGAAGGTAAATGACAGTTTTAGAAGTGCTAGTTACTTTCAAGGGTATTGCTACTCTTGTCAATAGTTTGGGCACAAGGCAGTCTATTGCAAGGTAAATAACAGGAACAGGTTTGATCAAAATAGGTTCGGCCAGAACAGGTTTGGGCAGAACTGGTGGATTCAAAGATCAGGTTTACCTCAGAGAAACAACATCGTCAAGTGTTTCAAGTGCAACAATGAAGGTCATATAATCAGACAGTGTAGAGCTAAAATTCTAGAATACAGGTACAGGAACAGTGGCATGATCAGGTCCAAGGATCAAGGCATGAACAAGAACAGGGATGAGAACAAGAACAAGAACAGTGACAAGAACAGGAATATGGACAAAGAGTTCAAGAGAAGGCCCGACAAGGAAGTTATAGATGCTGATGATGATCAGTGCCTAATGGGAGTTTTACTCCCACCCCAGAATTAATCACCTCATCAGGAGGTGGGGGAGGGACTGAGCTAAGAGGCTCATTCTTAGTCCCGAGCCCCAAAGGTGACCCTTTGCCATTGATGACAAAGGGGGAGAGATATGAGTAAGGGGGAGAGCTTCAAGTGAAGAGGAAAGCTTCAAGTCAGGGGGAGAAAAACTTCAAAGGAAGATTCTCAATTGTGGGCACAGTTTGTCAGTTGTTAGCACAGTTGGTTTTCAGTTTTGGCTCTTGAGAAGTGTTTTCAGTAAAGGTTTGCCATCAATGACAAAGGGGGAGATTGTTGGCAATTTTGGGTACTTTGGGTACATTGCATTTGCTCAAGTGAATAAGTTGTCATTGATGTCAAGAAGCTTTCGAAGGAATTTGATTTGATGTCAAATAATTTGTTTTGATGAAGGTTACGACATGACAGTTTCAAAGGTCTTTTGCAAACCCCAAGCTGACAGGTTCGAAAGAAAGTAAGTTGGAAAAACTGTCGCGATTTCGCGACATGTTGCAGAAGAGAGAGTCCGAGAGAAAAAGTGTCACGATTTCGTGACATAATGCAGGAGAGAGAGTCCGATAGAAAAAGTGTCGCGATATCGCGACATGTCGGGTTTTCGTGACCCGAAGAAAAGAAAAGAGCTAAGGAGGAAAAGTGTCGTGATATCGCGACATGTCGCATTTTCGCGACTTAAGCAGGAAAGTGAAAGCAAGGTAAAGTGTCACGATTTCACGACGTGCTATAGAAGAGCTAGAGTCCAGTGTGAACTGTCATGATTTCGCGACAAGTTTGAGGAGAGAGAAAGCAAAATGAAAAGTGTCATGATTTCGTGACATACTGCAGAATTCGAAGAGAGAACTGTCACGATTTCGTGACATGCTACAGAGTTCGGAATGGGAACTGTCACGATTTCATGACATGCAGCAAAGGAAAGTGTTCCAAGTGAGAACTGTCATGATTTCATGACATGCAGCAGAGGAAAGAGTTCAAAGTGAGAACTATCACGATTTCGTGACAGGTTGAAGAAAAAGCGTACGGATGCAGGAAGTGTCACGATTTCATGACAGGTTGAAGAGAAAGCTTACGGTTGCAGAATGTGTCGTGATTTCATGACAAAAATAGAAAGCAGGTCTTCAACAGGGAGAAGTGTCACGATTTCATGACAAAAGTAGAGAGGAAGGCTATGAAGATAGAAGTGTCACGATTTCATGACAGAAGTGAAGACGAAGTCTGCAGAGGCAGAAGTGTCACGATTTCGCGACAAAAGTAGAAAGGAGGTCGACGAAGGAAGAAGTGTCACGATATCACGACAAAAGCAAAGTTGATGCTGACAAAGATAGAAGTGTCGCGATATCGCGACAAGAGCTTAGTTGAAGTCGACAAAGGCTGAAGTGTCACGATATCGCGACAAAAGCCAAAAGAAAGTGTACGGTTGCAAAAGTGTCACGATATCGCGACATGTTGTAGTTTCGCGATAGAAGCTACAGAAGAGTTACAGAGGCAATGAAGCCGACAAAGTCAAATTTTAGCCGACGAAGATTAGGGCTTGCAATCGACGAAGATTAGGGCTTGCATTTGTTATAACAGTCGACTAAGATTAAAGTTTTCATCATGAAAATTTTGTTATAAAAGGAGGGCTGTTTGGAGAAGTTGAAGGGTGAATGAATGTGTTGTTGAAGTGCGACGTTCATAGATAGTGTGCAGAGCAAGAAGTTCGATCGTCGAGAGCAGAGTGCAAAATTTGATCGTAGTGTGTAGAGTGCATTTCATCGAATCATTCTAAGTGTGAAAGATCGCAAAGGAAGCAGAGTGTGCGAAGACGATGCCGCTGTGATTGCGCAGAGGTGCAAAGGTTGAAGTTCGATCAAGTGCGGCTGTGATTGCACAAAGAAAGCAGAAGGCATAGAGAGCACAAAGGGCAAAGACGAATGCGGAGTGCTGCTGCTTGAGGACAGAGGTGGTTCATACAGGTGATATAAATGTCAGAAAGGCCAAGTTGAGACACTTCAAAGGTATGTTTGAACAACTCAAGATGAATGATGATGAAAAGATTAGTGACTACATGCTTCGTATGGATGAGGTTGTTAACTCCATGAAAGACTTAGGTCTTGAACTTGCTGAAAATTATGTTTGTGTTAAGATTTTAAGATCTCTTCCTAATAGATTTAGTGAAAATATTTTTGCTATTGAGGAAGCTAAAGATTTGGATAAGTTGAAAAAGGATGAGCTCCATAGTATACTTGCAGCATTTGAGTTGAGAACTCAAGTGAAGGTTGATGTCAAGAAAGAGGCAGCTTTCAAGGCTACCAAGAAACCCAAGGGTAAACAGCTTCAAGAGAGTGATGAGTCTTCTAGTGATGAAGAGGCATATTACAACAAGAAAGGCAAGTTCTCTAGAAAGCACAAAAGCATGAAAAATATAAGATGTTTCAATTGTGGAAAGTTTGGTCATTATGCTACTGATCTGATCTGTTTCCAAGAATGAAAGTGATGAAGATAAACAGGTTTCTAAGAGCAAGGATTCTGAAAAGCTCAAGCATCACAGAAAGAACAAAGATGAGCACAACAATCAAGGAAAGAGGTATTCTCACAAGCACAAGAAGAGTTTCTACCTAGACAAAGCAAGTAAGTGTTCTAGTAGTGATAGTGAAAGTTCTTCAAGTGATGATGAAAATGAGATGTTCATATCAGAAAAAAGGAAGAACCGAAAGATAGATTCATTATCATGAAATGTCTTAGATGTGGAAATTTTGGTCACCTTGAGGATGATTGTACAAATAATGATTTGGTTTCCAATATGTATGAGGATGCTTCAGAAAACTATAAGGAAGATGCATGTATGGTTTTTGAAAAAGGTAGCACCTCTAGTGATAAGAAATCCGAAAAAGACTTTGATGATTCAGAAAGCAAACAAATAAAGGATCTTGAAAGTGAACTTATTAGTGCTCTTAGTGCTTTGAAAAAGGAAAGAAAGAAGAATGCTAGAATCAAGGATAAGTTAGATTAATGTTGTATGGAGAGAGATGATCTTATAGAAAATCTTGATTTCTCTTTAGCTAAGACGCAAGAACTCAAGGATGAGTTAGAGTCTAAGGTTCTTGAGTATAGTGAGTTAGAATAGAAAATGGCTTCTTTGAAAGAGGAAACTAAAGATTACAAGGATAAGCTTTACAGGTTTCAAGACAGCTCCAAAAATGTTAAGTCTCTCATCAAAGGTCAAAGAAAGACAACAGATAAAACAGGGCTTGGTTTTGTTAAGCCACGCAAGGAACAAGTTGGAGAGTCTAGTAAGAGACTCCAAAAGGAAGAGAGTTCTGATGAGGAAAGTATTTCAGATCATGAGTCCTTGAATGATAGATGCATAGAAACAGAAAACAAAATTCAGAATGAGAAGAAGTTTTTAGGACCCAAGAGGTCAAATAAAAGAAAATTTCAAGGCAGATGTTTTGCGTGTCACAGGTTTGGTCACATGGCTTCACATTGCATGGCTCAAGTGAAGAAGGTAAATGACAGTTTCAGAAGTACTAGTTACTTTCAAGGGTATTGCTACTCTTGTCAATAGTTTGGGCACAAGGCAGTCTATTGCAAGGTAAATAACAAGAATAGGTTTGATCAAAACAGGTTTGGCCAGAACAGATTTGGGCAAAATTGGTGGATTCAAATATCAGGTTTACCTCAGAGAAACAACATCGTCAAGTGTTTCAAGTGCAACAATGAAGGTCATATAATCAGACAATGTAGAGCTGAAATTCCAAAATACAGGTACAGGAACAGTGGCATGATCAGGTCCAAGGATCAAGGCATGAACAAGAACAGGTATGAGAACAAGAACAAGAACAAGTGACAAGAACAGGAATATGGACAAAGAGTTCACGAGAAGGCCCGACAAGGAAGTTATAGACGTTGATGATGATCAGTGCCTAATGGGAGTTTTACTCCCACCCCAAAATTAATCACCTCATCAAGAGGTGGGGGAGGGACTGAGCTAAGAGGCTCATTCTTAGTCCCGAGCCCCAAAGGTGACCCTTTGCCATTGATGACAAAGGGGGAGAAATATGAGTAATGGGGAGAGCTTCAAGTGAAGAGGAAAGCTTCAAGTCAAGGGGAGCAAAACTTCAAAGGAAGATTCTCAGTTGTGGGCACAGCTTTGTCGCTTGTTAGCACAGCTTGGTTTTCAGTTTTTGGCTCTTGAGAAGTGTTTTCAGTAAAGGTTTGCCATCAATGACAAAGGGGGAGATTGTTGGCAATTTTGGGTACTTTGGGTACATTGCATTTGCTCAAGTGATTAAGTTGTCATTGATGTCAAGAAACTTTCAAAGGAATTTTATTTGATGTCAAATAATTTGTTTTGATGAAGGTTACGGCATGACAGTTTCAAAGGTCTTTTGCAAACCCCAAGCTGACAGGTTCGAAAGAAAGTAAGTTGGAAAAACTGTCGCGATTTCGCGACATGTTGCAGAAGAGGGAGTCTGAGAGAAAAAGTGTTGCGATTTCGCGACATGATGTAGGAGAGAGAGTCCGATAGAAAAAGTGTCATGATATCGTGACATGTCGGGTTTTCACGACCCGAAGAAAAGAAAATATCTAAGGAGGAAAAGTGTCGCGATATCGCGACATGTCACATTTTCGCGACTTAAGCAGGAAAGTGAAAGCAAGGTAAAGTGTCACGATTTCGTGACGTGCTGCAGAAGAGCTAGAGTCCAGTGTGAACTGTCGTGATTTCATGACAAGTTTGAGGAGAGAGAAAGCAAAATGAAAAGTGTCATGATTTTGTGACATACTGCAGAATTCGAAGAGAGAACTGTCACGATTTTGTGACATGCTACAGAGTTCAAAATGGGAACTGTCACGATTTTGCGACATGCAGCAAAGGAAAGTGTTCCAAGTGAGAACTATCACGATTTCGTGACATGCAATAGAGGAAAGAGTTCGAAGTGAGAACTGTCACGATTTCGTGATAGGTTGAAGAAAAAGCGTACGGATGCAAGAAGTGTCACGATTTTACGACAGGTTGAAGAGAAAGCTTACGGTTGCAGAATGTGTCGTGATTTCACGATAAAAATAGAAAGCAGGTCTTCAACAGGGAGAAGTGTCATGATTTCGTGACAAAAGCAGAGAGGAAGGCTATGAAGACAGAAGTGTCACGATTTCACGACAGAAGTGAAGACGAAGTCTGCAGAGGCAGACATGTCACGATTTCACGATAAAAGTAGAAAGGAGGTCGACGAAGGAAGAAGTGTCACGATATCACGATAAAAGCAAAGTTGATGCTGAAAAAGACAGAAGTGTCACGATATCGCGATAATAGCTTAGTTGAAGTCGACAAAGGCTGAAGTGTCGCGATATCGTGACAAAAGCCAAAAGAAAGTGTACGGTTGCAAAAGTGTCGCGATATCGCGACATGTTGTAGTTTGGCGGCAGAAGCTACAGGAGAGCTACAAGAGGCAGTGAAGCCAAAAAAGTCAAATTTTAGCCGATGGAGATTAGGGCTTGCAGCCAACGAAGATTAGGGCTTGCATTTGTTATAACAGCCGACTAAGATTAAAGTTTTCATCATGAAAATTTTGTTATAAAAGGAGGGCTGTTTGGAGAGTTGAAGGGAGAATGAATGCGTTGTTGAAGTGCGACGTTCGTAGATAGTGCGTAGAGCAAGAATTTCAATAGCCAAGAGCAGAGTGCAAAATTTGATGGTAGTGTGTAGAGTGCATTTCATCGAATCATTCTAAGTGTGAAAGATCGCAAAGGAAGCAGAGTGTGCGAAGACAGAGCTGATGTGATTGTGCAAAGGTGCAAAGGTTGAAGTTCGATCAAGTGCGGCTGTGATTGCGCAAAGAAAGCAGAATGCGTAGAGAGCACAAAGGGCAAAGACGAATGCGGAGTGCTGCTGCTTGAGGACAGAGGTGCATTGGTTCTTTGAGAAGAACTTGAGGACAGATTTGGCAAGTCTTTGAGAAGGCTTGTGTGCAGAGGATTGATTTGTTCAAAGTTGGACAGATATGACAGAAAGAGGAAGACTTGTACTAGATCGACTGACTGTGTTTGGTACAGGTTGCTGAGCTGCTGTGGACGTGATCATAGAAGGTAGAGGTCTCTTAGGCTAAGCATTGAGGACAGGAGGTCTTCGATGGAAAGGAGTTCCACATGCTGGCAAGAGGTAGAGGCAGTTGATCTTATGAGGGATCATTTCTAGAGCAGAGGGGAAGGTATCTCCTTTGAGCCGAGGCTCATAAACATTGTAATTGGGAAGGATTCCCAAATAACTTTGAGATAACTTTTAGAGAAAAGTTTTGTGGATGTAGCCCAGCCATTCTGGGTGAACCACGTTAAAATTGATGTCACTTTGTGGATGATTTTGTGCATTGCTTTGATATTGCTTTGGGTATATTGCTTTACTATTTTGAAATATTAAGAAAAAAGTAAAAAGAGGTCTTATACTGTTCACCCCCCCATCTCAGTATAAGCTTGTGTTCTTCACATTTGGACCATGTTAGACAAGCATTACAAATCTTGAAGAAAAATCAACTTTATGCAAAAAGATCAAAGTGTTCCTTTGGAAAACAAGAACTTGAATACTTAGGGCATATTGTCTCAAAGGAAGGAGTTATGGTAGATCCTTGCAAAATTGAGGAGGTGAAAAATTGTCCTATTTCGAAAACCTTAAAAGGTATACGTGGGTTTCTTGGACTAACGAGATATTATAGAAAATTTGTCCAAAATTATGGTAAAATCGCTGCCCCTCTAACAAAATTACTTAAGAAAAATGCTTTCAAATGGTCATCTAACGTGGATGAGGCCTTTATCACCTTGAAAACTGCAATGTGTACCATCCCTGTTCCAGCCATGCCCAACTTTTCTAAACCATTCATCGTTGAAAGTGATGCTTCGGGAATAGGAATGGGAGTCATACTCATGCAGGATGAAAGGCCTCTAGATTTTATAAGCAAAGCATTTTCTCCTAAGAATCTAGCTCGCTCTACGTATGAAAAAGAGATGTTGGCGATTGCCCACGCTATTCAACATTGGAGGCCTTACCTTATTGGCACACATTTCATTATATGCATTGACCATCATAGCTTGAAGTATTTTTTGGAACAAAGGACTAATACCCCGGAACAACAAAAGTGGGTTACTAAACTTCTTGGCTATGATTATGAAATTACATATAAAAAGGGAAAGGACAACATGGCAGCCAATGCACTTTCTAGAAAATTTGAAGATATGCCTCAAGTTCATGCTCTTTCCTCCCTTATTCCTAAATGGGTAGATGAGGTGCATGAAGAATAGATAAATAATCCTACTATCCACGCCTTAATTCAACAACTTCAACATAATCCTAGTAGCAAACCTCCATACACTTGGAAGGACAATATATTAAGATACAAAGGAAGGATGGTCATCACCCCCAATTCAACTTATCATGAAAAAATTCTTCATGAGTTACATACCTCACCCACTGCAGGCCACTCTGGTTTCTTAAAAACCTATAAAAGAACCACTACCTCCTTCTATTGGGTAGGAATAAAAAATTACGTCAATTTTTTTGTAAAAGAATGTGAAGTTTTCCAAAGACAAAAGGGGGAGACCCTTGCTATTCCAGGATTACTTGAAACTCTTCCTATACCCACCAAAAAATGGGCAGATATTTCTATGGACTTTATTGAAGGACTACCAAAATCAATGGAAAAACAACCATTTTTGTAGTCGTTGATCTCTGATCTAAATATACCCATTTTTGTCCCATGGCTCATCCTTATACCGCTAGCACTATAGCCCACCTCTTCCTAGATAAAATATTTAAATTACATGGTATGCCCTCCACAATTGTTAGTGATCGCGACCCAACTTTCACTAGCACTTTTTGGAAGGAATTGTTTAAATTACAAGGTACTTAACTTCGTATGAGCTCCGCTTACCATCCTCAAACCGATGGCCAAACAAAAGTTGTAAATAAATGCTTGGAAACATACCTTCGATGTTTTTTTCTACTCAACCACTCCCTTGGGTAAAGTGGCTTTCACTAGCGGAATGGTGGTATAACACTTCATACCATACGTCCATCAAAATGACTCCTTATGAAGCATTATATGGCCAAACACCACCATCCCTCACTTCCTATATTCCAGGGACTACAAAATTCCATGCGGTGGAAACGAAACTCGCTACTCAAGATGACATACTACGAATCCTAAAAGAGAACCTACACACCGCTCAACATCGCATGAAGCAACAAGCCGATCAACATAGAAGTGAACGTAGTTTCCACGAGGGTGATATGGTTTTCTTACGGCTCCAACCTTACCATCAATCCTCTCTTAAACAAAAAGGTTCTTAGAAGTTAGCACCCAAATTTTACGGGCCGTATAAAGTTCTCCAACGTATTGGGACCATTTCTTACAAACTTGAGCTTCCTCCCTCTTCCAAACTTCACCTCGTATTTCATGTATCTTTCCTTAAGATCGTAGTTGGAGCCCATATCACGACACAAACCACTCTCCCTGAATTTTCCGATGATGGAGTACTTCTAGTCGAACCAGAAGCTATCTTGGATCACCGCTCTCATCACCTTCATACTCGCGATATCACATAAGTTTTAATCCATTGGAAAGGTCTACCTTTAGAAGATGCGACGTGGGAAACTCTTCACAATATCCAGCAACAATTTCCAAATTTATAGCTTTAAGGACAAAGCTCTTTTAAGGGGGGTGGCATGTTAGGACCCTCCTAACATAATACAATTATCATTATCTTAATATATTAACTTACAAGGGGTCACACCATTTCACAAGCACACACTCCTTAGTTGGGTATATTAACCCAATAAATTTTTATTTTTAAGACATCCAAGTACAAATATATTCTATATCTTGTAGGTTTCCTTCAATTTACAAAAGCGATTCCATTTACAGGCAATTCTTCTATTTTTTTAAGCATAATCAACCCCATAAGGCCAGTAGCCTTGCACTTGCATACTTGATGAACACTTGAATCTATATTGTATGCACACCTATACATGAATCTTGCTCTTCTATAACTTACACACTCTAATCTAAGACACTTGTGCACATATTTACATTATATATTTATTCTCATATATACAAGACACTTGTGCACAGACTCAAATTACACTTGCACACTAACTCACATGACACATGCATTTCCTGCATATTACAACTTTACATGACACTTGTGCATATCCTACACATTCACACTTACATAAAGGGGAAATATAACTCACACTCTAAACTATGACTCAACCCTAATATATTATTTACAATTGTACCATGAAGGTACCATGGGGGTACATTAGCATGTACCAAATAATGTAATATACTCCAACACATGCATATCTCATTTATTATAAGAATATGCTCAATAACTTAATCCATTAGGTGTATATTCATTTTACATATCCCTACATAAAAGTCTTATATCAACAATAATGCACAACCTACTGCTACCATGACTATTGTGATATCACCAAAAGCAACAATGTAGTCTACTACAACTTTATTTGTAGCATCTAATGAAGTGTTTGATCCCTTCCAATAAATGAGAAGTTTTAAAACATAAACTAGGCATAAGTGATCATATAGAATACTTCTGCACAGGTAAAATATGATCAATTACCTACATATAAATTTGAAAAGGTACTATAGAATATGTAGCATTTTAGTGTGTAAGACCATTTTAATTGATTCTAATATGGATGGTGCATCTCAAGATATTATGATTATTAATTGCTAGTGCAAAATTCATGATCATGGAAAAGTCATCATTTTTTTGTGTTTGAAGGAAAAAAGACTCAAGAGTTAGACAATTTGGTCATTGTTTAGATTGACTAAGAAATGACTGCTTTATGCAATTTAGATATTGCTACATGTTAAAATTAGTAAGTATTTTCAAATGAGGCTAATATCAATACCTATCATTAATCTATCAATTCATTATGTGAGGAGATTGAGGATATGCAATCAAATATAATTTAAAGATTATTACCTATAAATGTTTAAAGGTTGTATATATTTTCACACAAGTCAATGTGCTAATACAAGTCATTACTAGGATTATTTATGTTCTAATGAGTGCATTAAAGGAAGTTATTGGTAATGCCCAAAAAGAAAAATTCAAAGAAGAGATGAAAGAGATTGTATTTGTGTAAATAATATTTTGAAAATTCATTGAATTGTTGAAGAGATATCTCAAGTGCACCGATAGTATATTTTTTTAATACAAAAACATACTACTTAAGTAGTACAAGGATTGATATCAGTGCATAGCTAAGATGAAGAGGAATTAACTTAACATTAATTGAATAACAAATGGAATAGCTTAAGAAGGGATCTATGGAGGAAAGAAAACTAATTTTTTTAAAAAGTCTATTATATATCAATAGTTATGTGCACTTACAAATAAAATAGGTGACAATATGACCACTTTGCCTGAATTAAATGACCATTGGAACAAGGAAAGAGAGAACAATTATAATTATTTTGTTCAATATCAAACTAATAACAAGCACTAGAAATTTACAAGGGAGTAGAAAATTTAGATTATGTTATCGATGTGTTGCTTACCTTTTGGTAGTAGTTTGTCAATGGGACATTCAAAGGCCGTATTCCAAAGGTATTTTATCCAACATTAGTACTATAATGATCTAGCATATTATCTTACTATCTCAAGGACTAGATAGAGGCTTTCATGGGAGAAAGTATTTGAGGAAAAATATTGAACTTTTAAAGTTGTGATATAATTGTATAACCTTTTTGTCTTATAGCTACACTAATATGCACACAAAAATTTCAATATACACTTTGGCTAAATGGAATGAGTTCATTAATCAATAATTCAAATCTAATATTCTTTGTAATATTTTATGGTAGATTTATTATAAAACTGATGAATTAAATATTAACATGAAGATAACATGTGTATTGGAAGAACCTAACACTTGGTATATGGTTTCAACAATAACTATGCATGCACAAGTCTATATAATGTATCCTAGCACAAGCATGACACATATAAAAGATAGAATATAACAACAAATAAGAGAAAAGAGTTTGAGATGGTATCTATTTGATAAAAAATAACTATAGAGTCATATAGTCTAAGCCTATGTACAATATTTGTTTTGAGTAACACTATAAAAACCAAAGCTATGTTGTTTTCATATAATATTAAGCAAGATCTAGATTTGTTAAATATTTGGATTTCGGTATGTATTAGACCACTCATTGGATGAAGTAATCTGACATTACATATGGTTGATGATAGAATTGTGATGGTTGTAAGCCTCATATGAAAAATGCTTTATTTAGCTTAGATTTATCATATTAATGCAAATCTGGTTTAGTGTATGTGCTCTCTATTTCTCTTAATATTATCATTTACATGTAATGACTATGTTTACAGTTTTACATTTATAGTATAGATTTTTATTTGATGTCTATTTTTCTGCTATAACTATACTAAATTATTACAATTAAATTTAAAAAATAAAGAATCCCAATTGTCCATTTATATCATATGAGTCATTCTATTTAAGTATCACTAGCACCAATTGTATCTCAACATGTAGATATTTCTAAAGTGTTGTGTAGGGTTTTCATATGAGTGCACATAGGTGATTCTTCCACCAATATGTTTGATGTCATTATTAGGAATATAATTTTCTTCCATAGCTATTGAGTTTAGTGTGGATCATTAATCATAAAGGGACTAAAAAATAGTGGCACTAGTTAGAATTATTTGTATGAGAATAAAAGTCATATGCTAATCCTAGGAAATGGATGTTTAAGAATATTAGTAGTTTATAATAAAAGTTCTTTAGTGATTTTTCCCTTGAATTATATGAATAATTACATGATTGGACATAAGACAAGCACAAAACTCAAAAGAATATGATAATATAGAGTGAAGTTGCCATCCACTATGTGTGGATCCTAGATAAGCCATGGGCATGGCTAATGGATTAGTTCATGAATAGTGATGTCTAAAGTTACATAAATTACTTTTTTGTAGAAATTTATACCTTTATTGAACTTGATAAAACCATATTTTATAAGGTTACCACAATTTGTATATACGTTAGATTATGTTATTTCACATTTATGGATTATAAAAAAGTTTCTTATGTAAACTAAGCAAGTCAAACATATAAGAAATTCGTAAAACTATAAGGCATTTGATCTAGGTGGAGTTATGGATCAAATAGAAATTATAGTGGAAGTCATACAATTAAAGGAGACAAAGAAACCTAACATAATGGATTAATATACACGTGCAAATGCAAGAAAATATAGATCCTACTTGTTGTAGTTTGGTTTATCATCAAGCCAATGCTAGAAATGTGATCATTATCCTGAGAAATTCGAAGGCGAGCACCCATTAATCACAACCTAGACTAAACATTGGAAGAACCAAATTACTTTGATTCAACCTCCAGAGTAGGTTGGTATACCTTGTCAACTTAATAGATGTTGAATCTTTTTAGCTCAAAATGGTAAAAGCTTAGGGATAGGTATGAAAGGGTTAGAAATGTATGAATGAATGATGGACGGGTGAAGCTAACAACATAGACATCCACAAAGGATCTTCCAACAAATCAATTTACAAAAGCAATGTTTGAGACTAACAACATTCAAAACTCAGCAACATTTTGCATCAATGGCCTTTAGCACACTTAAAAAATTCCAAACATCTAAGCATCAATTATACAAGTCAACATAATAAGATCAACACCTCAACTAACAAAAATAGAATTCCCATAAGCATGCATATAAGTATGAATTATTCCAATTTGCTCTAAGTTAGAAATCCAAATTAATAGAATAAACTAACCATAACAGTAGTAGCAGAAATAACTTCACAGATCAACCAACAACACAGATGCAAGTTCGAGGTAAATATCCCTTGTAATGCTTCTTTCATTAATTGCAAAAAATGTACATAATAGTGCAAGCAAACACTTCAAAGCTAACCTTTTGAAAGGAGGTCACTACCTTTATTTATAGTTTTACAATGAGTTTCATTCTAAGCATTACAAGAAAATTTTATAGTTCTTGATTTCTTGGCAACTTGCCATCAAAGGTGACACCCAATTGTGTCTTCTTGATCAGTTACAACAAAAATTCAAACCAGAGTCATTCTCCACCATTCTTGGTTATTACAATCTTCTTACATTCGTTGATTTGCAACTGGATCTAGTTGAGCAGAAGTTTTTGGAAGCTTCTAGACTGTAAGTTATGATTCAACTTCCATGGCATTTGGTTCATCTTTCCTTTGCTCTTTGTAACACGTAGTTGCACAAAAATATGCTAGATTTTTTAGTTTAAATAAGGATTAACCTTCAGTATTGATCTAATTATGAGCGACTGTGATTAATTATCATGTAGTCGCTCTCTGCCCTTAACTTTCTCAAATTCACATGAAATTACTTGCCTTTCCTTATAAGCTTAGTGTACTTCTGATTGGTGGGTCTCCTTTGTCTTTTGCGAGCAAACCAATCATCCACGATCTCCAGATTTTCCTTGTGCATGAAGTAAATCTATGGTCACTCGTCCGCTATATCCTTTAGGCAATTTTTTTATTTTCGTGCCAATAATAAAGGAGACAGGAAATTGTGCGTACTTTTCCATTTTAACCTCTTGATCAAATTTCTCCATGGAAATGCGTTTTCCAGCGCTTCCGTGATTTGCGCACGATTATTAAAGGAGCCAGGAAATCGTGCGCAAAAGTCTTTTACCCGATTTTGGCCCTTTTTTGTGGATTCGCATTTTTGAGCAAATTTTAGATTTTAGCCCTTCGAGACACTTATTTTGAGAATTTTTCATTTGCGCGTAGTTAACGAAGAATTCAGGTGGTCACGATGCTTTGCTTGCAACTTTGAACACTTTGCACCTTTTATCGCGGAATCACGCTTTTTAGCGGATTCGAGCTTTTCAATGCTTTTCAAACTTACGTGCAGTTAAAAAATAAGATGGGCATCATGCTCCAAATATTTCACCCGATTTTGACCTTTTATAGCAAATTCATGTTTTTTAGCAAAAATGAGAAAATGAGCGGATTTGCATTCTCTCTCCATACTTAGCCAATTTTTGCAAAATTTGAGCTAAGTTGAGATGTAGCCAATTTTGGCCTACATTATTGGTGCCTTCTGGGGGATCTTTCTTGTAAGATTTTAAGAACTCAGAGCCTTATCCATTAGGTTTATGGAGTCAAAACTGGGATGAATGGATGATCATGGAACAAAATGATATGGATGGGAAAGGAATGAAAGATAGTGATAAAAATGGATGATGAGATGAATGTGATAGGTGATAGTGGTAATGAATGCATGAATGGAATGAGGAGGTGAAGGATGAATGACAATGGAAATGGATTAAGGGCTATGAAATATAATCATGGAGGGGAGAGATGAAAGAAAAAACAAACTCCAACTAGCTATAAGGTATGTCTCAAAATATTGTTTTCATATAATGTAGCACAAGGGTTCAGTATTACCAATGGTGAGGTGATTATCAAAGGCTTGGAATGGTCAATTTACTGTTCTTTTTCAATTACCCAAATCGTACAACCGTACAATCTTCCCAATAATTAATGTGCGATCGCAAAATAGCTTGTACAAACTCAAATGGTACAACTGTATGTTCCCAAATCATAAAATGTCATTGCTTATACAATTTGACACTTATTAAATCCTTCAAATTCAATTTTGTAAGCTTTCGTACACAGTGTTGTAACTAATTTGTTTAATTTACCAAAATTTCCAAATCGGGTAAGTTTCCTTCAATCGCATAACTGCCAAATCGGGTAAAGTTCTTTTGTATGATTTGTAACACATCTAATGTACAATTTGTACAAAATAAAAGTTCAAAAAGGTACCAAATTGGATAATTTTCTTTACCAATCTCTCTCATACAAGTTTTGGAAAGTTTTGGAATGTCAATTACTCCATCTTTACCAACATGCAAGTTCTATCCTTAGGGTTTGAGAAAGTTCTTCATAATGGCAATCTCCAAAAATTGTACAATAGCTTCCATGACATATTTCTTGATGCAATATTCCTCACAGATAACTTCCAAGGCCCACACCAGTGGTTATTCAATTCCATTATTCATACTAGTGCATTAACATCATCCATAGACATAGAAAAGTAACATGCAACAATCAGATACTACAAAACACTAATCCATCATTCCAAAATCATACAATGATGTGAGAGAATGTTATGCAATGTGATTATTCATTCATTACTCTTCAATGGTACATTACAATCACTAACAACTTCCACAAGGATACACAATAAACAAATAATCCCACATAATAATCAGATATATGCATTCAATAACCAGACTAACTAGACTTACAAAATTGAAAGGACCTTATATAATGTTTGCCCAGGCCACTCCAAGCGGTTTTTGAAGAAATTCGTTATTTACAACTCTATAACGGAAATCTTAATTACACCCCTTTAATAAGTCTAATTACATTTATCATAAAATTCATTCACAATTACAAATCAAGTTGCATTTCATCTGCATTTCGTTGCATTACATCAAGAATTGTACGTTTTAGCTTCCACTTTGTACGTTTTGCTCCTGATTTGTACATATTACTCTTGATTTTTACGCTTTGGTAAAACTATCAATTTTTTTAAAACTAGGCAAATCCTCTTTGTCACTTCTTTTGACAGGTGGATTTGCTACCTACATCTGCCCTCCACTTTACTTTGGTCGATGTCCTCATCGACTCATCTTTTTGCACTTTCGCCTACCAGCGCATGTCGTTTGGCCTCTCAAATGTCGAAGCAACCTTCCAAAGAGCGATGGACTTAGCCTTTTATGAGTTACTCAATTGCATCATTATGATTTATCTAGATGACATGACTGTTTTCTCCCACAAGAGAGAGGAACACGGTCTATATTTACGACAAGTATTTGAGAAGTACCGAGAGTTCAAAATCTCCATAAACCTAAAAAATTCTATTTTCATGGTAAAATAAGGCAAAATACTGGGTCATGTGATATCGGAGAAGGGACTAGCTATTGATCTATATAGGGCGTAAGTCCTCCTCAAGATACCTCTACCAATGAACAAGAAGGGTCTCCAATCCTTCTTCGGGAAGATCAATTTTTTTAGGAAATTCATCTATGATTTCGCCCAAGTAGTAAAACCGATGATCGAACTCGTCAAGAAGGATGCTGAGTTTTAGCAGACCGAGGATAGGAAGCGGGTATTCAAAGAGATAAAAGAGAGAATTGCTTAGGCCCTCATTCTAGTGAACCTCGACTACTCCAAGGATTTTATCCTTTACATCGTCAGAGAACCGAAGAGCCACATTGTTGTCCTTACTCAAAATAACGAGGAAGGAGAAGAGTGATAGATAGTATTCCTAAGTGAAGTCATCCACCCACATGAATAAAAGTACAACTTCAATGAAATGCAAGTGCATACGATGATGTGATCACTAAATAAGTTTCACCATTTTGTCTCCCAGAGCAAGATGATAGTGTACGTGGTGCACCCTTACGTCAGAAACTTCATCATTGAAGGTGAGCTTGGAAATAAAAGGGCAAGATGGGTCTCCAAGATCCAAGAGTTCGACATAGAGGTTTGGCCCACTAAGTTGGTTCATGGTCGAGCTTTATACCAAGAACTATCTAGGAGTGTTGCATCCACAATGACAACTTGCCAGTGGGATGATCCAGCGTAGGAGAGTAATCTTGCAAATCGGTCTGTACTTGGTAGAGATTGGATAGAAGACCTGGTGGAATACTTCAATATTGGATGGTGCCCTTCTGACCTCAATAATTTATAGAGGAGAAGGTTCAGGTTGCAATCCTGTAAATATGTGTTGTTACTAGGTGGTTTGTTTCATTGAAATATATACGGAGTCCTTATGAGATGTGTTAGGGGGACAAAAATATAGAAAATCCTGGATGAGTTTCATTCTAGAATGTTCGGGGGCCATTTCACCAGAAGGCCTATAGCCTTAAAGATAATAAAAGTAGGCTATTTTTGGCCTACTATTTTTGATGATACCTTCGAGGTTAGTCAGAAGTGTGACAAATATCAAAGGTACGTTAGCCACACCAGTAATGCTTATCTGCCCTTGCACCCAATTCAGGTCAAGGCTCCATTTTAGCAATGGGGCTTAGACTTCATTGAGGTTATAGATCCTAATTCATCCATGGGGTATAAGTACATCCTGATGACTATGAATTATTTTACCCAATGAGTAGAAGTAGTACCCACCAAGCAGGATAACCAAGATGTAGTCATCGCCTTTCTGGAAGGACTGATAACCTGTTTTAGAATATCGGATGCAATAGTAACTGAAAATGGTACCCATTTCACCGATGCCAAAATCTACGCATTCGCAAGTAAGTATGGTATTTACCTAAAGAATTCATATAATTATTACCCATAGGGCAATGGTTTGGTAGAATCCACAAATAATAACTTACTCAAGATCTTGAAGAGAACATTAGAAGGCAACAAGGGGAGCTGGCATTTGCTTTTGGAATTTGCTTTATGGGCTGACCAAATTTCCATTAAGAAATAAATCAAGACGTCCCCATAGTCCTTGGTATACGGGATGGAAGCAGTGCTCCCCATGCATATTGAGTTGCTTGCGTTGCAGTCTCTTAGATCATTGGATGGTGAGGATGAAGAGTTTGATCCTATAAGTGTCAGGATAGCCCAACTGCTACAGTTAAAAGAGGAAAGAGAAAAATCCTACGAGGCTTTCATGAAGCATGTTGAGACCACAAAAAATTGGTTCGACAAGAGGACCTCCGACCAGACATTCTAGATTGGCAACTTGGTCCTAAAATGGAATGAGAAGAAGTCTAGGCCCAAAAATCATGATAATTATCAGCATTTTGGGAGGATCCATTTCAAATTTCTAAGGTCAATCAGGTTAACTCTTTCACTCTTCAAGATTCGAACGGGTTTACTCTTTCGATATCAGTCAATGGCCTTTATCTAAAGGCGTACTACTAGTAAAGGGCAGTTGGAAAATTTTGTCAACTATGTACATATTTTTTATTCTCTTGTTTGCTTGTACATATTTAGTTTTCTCAAAGTATTAATTCTCTTCGCTCCCTTTCACGTTATCCATGGTGTAGTTTTGGGCCAGAGGTCTAGCTAGTAGAGAAATGGCACTGAAGAGCCTAAATAAGTTGTTTAGTTTTAGTTTAAGTTTGTGCATTTTTAGTGCATCAAAGAAAAAATAGGATAGCAATTTTAGATGCCCAAATTTAGCTAAGGTATTTTCGCTCTACCTTTACGTAGAGGAGCCCGCTTCATAGTTTTTTAGCATCACTTGACATGAGAAGTTTAGTGTTATGGAAGGTACCCTAGTGAGGGGAATTTTCACTCTTCTTTAAGGGTGAAACCATGTTTCGAAACTCTAAGGAGTGAAATCCAAGTCAAAACTAAAGGCCAAAATCAAAAAATCAAGTTCAAATGTTGTTTTTCCCCAACTGAATAGCACAATGCCATTTTGGGACTCAGTTGGGTGAAAGGCGCTTGCACCCTCCCTCGTGGGTAAAATTCAAAACTAATGCTTTCTTCTGTTTTGCACCTTAAATGAGCAAATGGGCCTTTCACTCCACTTTTTAAGTGAAAACCATCTTTTGAACTCTTGGAAATGATGAAAACATGTTTTAAGTGAAAGGGTTTTGCTTTATCCAATGCCATGGGTACGTCGTCCAAGGTAAAACCTACCCAGCACATGCCCTAAAGAAGGCCGTTGGAGCATAAAATAAATTTAAAGAAGATAGTGCATCTTTTTTTTCAAGAAAGGTTATAGCCAACACAGTTGGCTAACATTGGGAGGTGCGCTCTACCATCGGTTAGCATGCAGAAGATCTTTCGCCTTGCCCATAATCGCTTCAAGTATTTACTTAGTCCCAATGTCATTAATATGGTGGATAAATCACAATCCTATAAGAAGGCCATCACTGCACCTCAATCAAACCTAGGAAAATTACTGAGTTGTTGCACTTCTCACCATTATTGGAGTTCAGAGAGAGTATTATTGGTAAAAAGCGGAGCGCTAGTCATTGGTAAGGTGCTATATTTTTTAGAGCAAGCACTTGAACAAGTGCACATTCAAGTTGGGTAAGAAGAGCACCGGGTAAAATAAGGAGAAGATCTCAAATAAGGTAGAGAGTGAGAAGAAATAGAAGAAAGAAAAGAAAGAGAAGGTACTACCACCCCTGCCTGAGGACAGATTGAGCAAAATTCAGGACTGTGTGCTCACCAAAAAAAGCATAGAAAAGTTGTGCAGGACATTTGACCTTATGATGATCAAGATATCAACTAAAATTAGTAGGACAGTCACCTGTCACTTCTACCTGTACTGGTACCTATGCACACCTGTGCATCATTTCCCAAAGTTGATATGCGCAATCACTAAATACTACAACCCATGAACCAGGACAATCCTAGACACCAGAGGGAGGAAGTTGTTCTCCATATCTACCTAAGATATTCGATAGGATTTCACCTATGGACAAGGGCCCCCTATTTATTACATTGTTAGAAATATTAACAACATCAAACAAAATGAAATATATGCCAACACAGTGCAGATGCGCCAGTTCATGGAGGCTCAGCTGTTAGAAAATTTGGTGCCCAAAATTTTTCCAGACCTCCACAAACCCTTGAAGAGTTTTAAAAATCATGACATCTACTCCATGCTAGCATGGGTTATGGGTATATCCACGGATGCCCTCGTGTATAAGTTGTAGGTTTCACTTATCGAATGTATTTCACATGGTGAGTTCTATTCTCTTGATACCATGACATTGAGGATGAAGCCTGTATTTTTTGACTGGACAGACTAGGTGGTATGATAGATGCACATCCAACTAAGCGAGATGCAAAGAAAAAGGGATATGTCATTCTAAATCTTCTCGATCTTGGTATGGTATTTATTCTACCACATGCACGATAGTTTTGCCTTCATCGCCAAGATCCGTATAGACAAAGAAGGAAAATCACTCCTTGTTTATCAATGGACTCAAAGTCCATCAAGACATGAGTCTTACTATAATTTTAACAAGATGTTCCTCGATCTAGCTCTGGAAATCATTTATGGTGTCTACGAGCAGGTGCCAAGGAGGATGAGATAATATGTAGTTCAGGAGCAGATGGGTGATGTTTTCCAACTAACGTAGGGCCTTGTTGTCAAGAATCTTTGAGTTTACCAAGAAAATATTCTTGTTACCGTAGTACACCATTGAGTACCTTTTTACCCTTGATGTTGCCCATAAGAGTGACTTTGTTGATGACACATATGGTCATGGATGAAGGAAACCACACACCTGCCCTTGGACCTTCCACCTTGATGATATTAAGGTATCAAACAATGGGCATAACACCTTTATAACAGTAACTCTATATGAGTTTGACCTGATTGACCTCCCCAAGGATGGAAGTATGACCCACTAGGTATTTTTAGGGAGAAGATCAGGGTAAAAATCTTCCATAGTTGTTCACATGCAGACATCGAGGCGTAGTGCAACAACCCCTCAAGGCGCGATCTGGAATGGCATGTGGAGAGGATGATGTACCTTTCCTCATGGCATGAATTATATATAATAGAGGCTGAGTACGACCCTAAAAAAAACCCAGTGCATGACCCTGATGATGAAGTTTTTAAGGCAATAAAGAAAAAAGTGCCTGACTGATTAGATGAAAAAATTACAAACTGGTGGATCATGAGGGTCCACAATGGGAAGGAAGCATCCGACTCGTCACTTGTATTATACCAAAATTTATTTGATGAGTATGATGCACATTAAGACACTTGCAAACCCATCTTGTTCTCTAACATTGTTCCTAGGAGTACTCAAATCCCTAGTAGAGTTGAAGATGCGATAGAGGAGTAGGGACAACATTGATCAAGACCCACTTGTCAGGAAGAAAGGCAACCAACCACTCTTTAAATAAGATATCACTCCAAATAAGAGAAGTGCTAGAAGCCCCGATCTATTCTAGTTTGACATTTTAGCACAAATCCTCCTACAAAATCGACGACCATGGAAGCAAGCACCCTCGAAGTTCTTATTTTGGCATAGAAAGTATAGCAGGCACGATAATATATAGAGTTCATTGACCTAGAAAAGAAAGTATCAAAAAATAAAGAAGAAGGAGCAAGCCCCATCATGCAACAGTTCACTGTTTTAGCTTCAGTAGTGCTTGAGCCCTCAAGTGTGTTCTCTCTTCCCTCTTCCCTCTCTTTTGTGCCTTTGGAAACTATCCCGTTTAGCACTGAAACCCTCAATTTTTTCCAACTTGTATTCAGTGTTCCCATGTTTACCATATCCTTCCCTACATCCATGTCAAGCCAACCCTTAGAATTACCTCCTATTTCTCAGGCGTTCAGATCTCTTACATCTATCTCCAACGCTTTTGTATTTCCTACAACATTTGCTCCTACCCCTCCTCAAGTCTCTGTTAATCTAGCTATTGCATCTACCACTGCCATAAATCCAAACCCCTCCTCACCCCTTTGCACCTCCTCATTAGCAGCAATGATGTCTCTTGGTATCCCAACCCCAGATCCTAACACATCAGTTGTAGCCATCCAGACCCCGACATCTCCCAAAGTTACTATGACCGCTGCATCGAATGTTCGTGATTCAGTTGTTGAAGCTAATCCATAGTAAGCTCTATTCCCATTCAGACCACTTTTCAAATTACAGGATCTAATGGAGATAGAACTAGAGGTTTTACAGGAGGACCCAATTACAGAGAGTCTACACTGAGTGCAACAAATTTCCTCAAGCTAGATTAAAGGCCAAAAAAGAAAGAATGCGTAGGCTCTAGCCCAAGTGGAGAAGAGGGCTATGTTTGACTCGTAGAATATGCAACTCCACAAAATGGAGAAAGTGCCCAAGGTCCAAAATCCATTAGAGGAGATGACCCCAATGGATTATGCCTATCATCATACAATTAAAGACATGAGGACGATCAATCCAATAGAGAAGATAGGGAATATCCAGGTTGAGATGGGCTCCATCTATTTTCATGGGAAGCACTTCAAGGCTTGCTGCTATGATGTTGAGGTCAAAAAAATAGAGCTTGAAGAAGCGTTGGTGCTCACGAGGGCACAAATTGAAGAGGCTCAGTACAAATCTGAGCAGTTGCAACCGTGTGTGACCAATCTGGAACAGGAGGTGGATAATTACAAGAAATAATTTGAGTAGCGTATGAAAGTGCATGTAGAAGTAGAAAATTAGTTACAGGTTTTGAATGCTCAGGTTTAGGAACTGCAAGCCCAGTTGACAACAAAGGTAGGGAAAGTAGAGGTCTTATCAAAATATTATGTTAAGGAGGTTCACCATCGCTTCCTGACCAACTTTCAAACTAGGGCACACAAAGCAATAGTAGTCCTACTGTTCATCTAGGAGGCCAAACATTTAGTCACGTACGGTGCTTCCATTGTAGAGGATGTTGAACGAGACATTGATTGATGGCTAGAGCTGGCCATGAAGGTGCATATCCTAGATAAAATGGACCTTGATCTTACTCCAATGTGCCCACTTGCTCGATCATGGGTAACTACAAAGATAACGTTGCGGGCTTACTTTGAAAGGATGAAAATAGTTCAAAATGCAAGAAGGCTGATGGACACGTTTGAATAGAAAAGGCGAGTTTCTCTGATGTATGTCAAAAATCTCACGTAGATCGGTTTCCCTAGATTCACTAATGAAGAATACCGTATTTTGATAAAATAAGAGCTGAAGTAAGTTTGGGACACTTTTGAAAATGATACTTCAAATATTTATAGTTGGGATGAGGATGTTTCATAGCATCAGGTAATACAGTTAATAGCCAGGTTCACGCGGATGAAAGCCTATTTGGTAGGCCTCAGCCAAAGGGTCAACTATGCTGACATATACCAACTTGAAAACCTTTGGATACCTGGTCAGGGAGCTCCAAGATCATGGTATGATTAAAGAAGACGCCCGGGTCCTAGTCCAGGTAACTTATGAGTGTATCCAAGAGCGTATCCCATGATAGAAACCTACCCAACAACATGAAGATCAAGCACAGGTAGAAGATCAATAAGAAGGAGGTGAGTGCCAAGAAGAAGAGGGCCATGAGACCCGATAAGAAGAAGACGATGAGCACTAAGAAGAAGAAGAAGAAGCAAAGAGGGAGAAGTTGGAGGAGGAGTTTACTACCATCAGTGAGCATTCAAAAAAGGACAACGATGATGAATTTGATCCCAACAAATAAAACTTGGGATATCAACATTAAGGCGAGCTCAATACCCCTACGAGCCATCAAATATTTTGGAATTCTTGCAACATTGACTTCCTCTATATATTTTTCTATCCAGTAATCTCTTCTTCTTTGGGGATCTGTTATTTTTTTAGAATGAATTCTTGGTTTCTTGCCTTTTACTATAAACAATTGTTGGCTGTAGTTTTTCCTGATTGGGTAGGGTTTGTGTCTTTTTGAAGGTAAGGGTAGTTTCGAACTAAGTCTCCAAGAAAATTGGTTTCAGGGCAGAAGTAAAACGTAGGCCCATTTTGGTCTAGAGACTAGCAACACCCAGCTTTTGAGAAGTAGATGTAAGTAGCACCTAGGCTATTTCACCCCTGAATAAGAGAAAAATGCCTTTTTGCCTTGTTTGGAGAGCACAAAGCCTTTTCGAAGTTAGAATGGGTGAAAGTGCCTTCATTTTGTTCTAACACTTAGTGTAAATCTACTTCAATACAATGTAGGGCCCAATTCTGTTTCACCTTAAAATTGGAGTGCAAATCGATATCGAAGTTAGGAAGATCGAATAGTCCTTTAAATTTTCCACAAGGTGTTTATCTCTATTTTCCAAGCACAAGGCAGTTTCGAGCCTAAGGAGGGGCGCAAACACCTTTGAATTTTCCACCAAGGAGCAACTCCCAACACAGTGTGGGGTCCAAGTATTTTCGCCCAAATCAAGAGTGCAAGCCCATTTCAAGCTAAAGGTTGGGTGAAATGTAGGTGGGGCCCAAGGCATTTTGCTCAATTTTCCAAGCGTAAATCCTTTTCAGGGTTATAAGGAGAGAAATAGACTTTGACTTTTCCAAAGCGTAGCCCATCAAACAGAAAAAATGCTAAGTGTGGATCAGGTCATTTCACTCTAGTTTTTGAGTGCAAAGAAAATTTGGAGTAACTAGAAGCATAATGACCTTTGAATTTTCAACATCGATGTAGTTCTCGAGGCTCCAAGATGTTCCACTCCAGTTCTCTAATGCAAGGTAGTTTCGGGCTTGAGGAAGGGCACAAGCGCCTTTGAATTTTCAACGTCGGTGCTGCTCTCAAGATAGTAAGTTTTTTCACTATAGTTGTTGAGTGAAAGCCCATTTTAGGCCAAAAATAGTGAAATATAGGTTGGCATGCATCCGCAAAGTGTCTATTTCAGTATAGCCCTCTCTACTTCAACTAGAATTCCTCATAAATGCTTCTCATAAATGAAACAAGGTGCATCCTTATCCATTTAAATGCAGTCAATCTGAGAAGCTTCTAGACTTGATGTTATTGGATTTTAGAATCCTATATTTCATTAAGACGGTTCCAATAAACAAGGAGACAACGCCAACAAGCTAACCCTGTCAACACATTGAAGAGGTGCAACTACATTTCAGTGACTCTTAAGTTTCAGGCCATACCTCATTACTATTTAATGAGTGCTCAAATCTAATATTTTCTACCATCATGATGTTTTATAGGTGTGCATTTATGTTTCAGAGGCAGAATCCTCTATAAAATCCAATAATTTGAATGTAATAGGATGGAAATTTTGCTAGAGACTTGTTGTACATGAATTCTACTATCAATACAAAGAATAATTGGCTCTAATTCTGGATTCTTGTCTATGTGTATGTTTTCTATCTTATATTTCTATTAAATTCTCTGATTTGTCTATGGGTTATAATTCTATGTTTGGATTTAGCTCCCAATAGAGGGTGAACACTGGAATAACTCTAGAAATTGTACATATAAGGTGTATGGTTTTAATTTACGTTACATTTTTTGTGTTGAGTGCTATTGATTTAGAGTTCAATAAAGTTATCATGCTACTTGTCCATCACCCCTATTCTACTTGGCCTGAGGCCATATTTCCCATTCCTTCCAGTTATTTATAATTTCTCGAGGCTCCAAGATGTTCCACTCCAGTTCTCCAATGCAAGGTAGTTTCAAGCCTGAGGAAGGGCGCAAGCGCCTTTGACTTTTCAATGCCAATGCTGCTCTCAAGATAGTAATTTTTTCACTGTAGTTGTTGAGTGCAAGCCAATTTTAGGCCAAAAAATAGTGAAATGTAGGTTGGCATACATATGCAAAGTGTCTATTTCAGTCTAGCCCTCCCTACTTTAGCTAGAATTCCTCATAAATGCTTCTCATAAATGAAACAAGGTGCATCCTTATCCATTTAAATGCAGTCAATCTGAGAAGCTTCTAGACTTGATGTTATTGGATTTTAGAATCCTATATTTCATTAAGACGGTTCCAATAAACAAGGAGACAACGCCAACAAGCTAACCCTGTCAACACATTGAAGAGGTGCAACTACATTTCAGTGAATCATAAGTTTCAGGCCATACCTCATTACTATTTAATGAGTGCTCAAATATAATATTTTCTACCATCATGATGTTTTGTAGGTGTGCATTTATGTTTCAGAGGCAGAATCCTCTATGAAAGCCAACCATTTTAATGTAATAGGATGGACGTTTTGCTAGAGACTTGTTGTACATGAATTCTACTATCAATACAAAGAATACTTGGCTCTAATTCTGGATTCTTGTCTATGTGTATGTTTTCTATCTTATATTTCTATTAAATTCTTTGCTTTTTCTATGGGTTATAATTCTATGTTTGGATTTAGCTCCCGATAGAGGGTGAACACTAGAATAACTCTAGAAATTGTACATATAAGGTGTATGGTTTTAATTTACATTACATTTTTTGTGTTGAGTGCTATTGATTCAGATTTCAATTAAGTTATCATGCTACTTGTCCATCACCCCTATTCTACTTGGCTTGAGGCCATATTTCCCATTCCTTCCAGTTATTTATAATTTCTTTTTTATTCCTTAATATAAATCCCCAAGTTAGAATAGCAAGGGAACCAACCCATCTCTAGATATTGGCATGAGAGGCATTTCTTCCTTTCGGTATTTCAATGTTGGCTAGGTCTAGGGTGCATGGATGAAATATTCCATACCTAAGGTAGGTTTTTGACCAACATTACAACAGAGCTTGGTGATCTACATAAAAAGTGAAGGTATTCGCTAGTAAGTAATGCCTAAAATTCTAAATTGCATATACCATTACCAAGGCTTCTATTTCTATTATACTTTAGTTTCATTCCACCCTTGACAATAGGTGACTAGCAAAGAAAATAGGTTGATCCAACATGAACTATCCTTCTTGTGCCAAAGCACATCCAATTGTAAAATTCAAAGTGTCAATGTGGACATGGAATTCCTTATCCCAATTTAGAAACACCAAAATCAGGCTACTGACAAGCTTGGCCTTCAAATCCTCAAAGGCTCCTTGGTGCTTCTTTGTCCATCTAAAAGAAACATTTTGTTTTGTCAATGAATCCAATGGATAACACACATGTGCATAATTCCTGATAAACCTTCGATAATACCCCATCGATCCAAGGAATTTTTTAAGTGAACTCATGTCATATGGTTCTTCCATGTGCAATATCACACGAATCTTATCAGGATCTATTTTTAATCCCTCACTGCACATTATGTACCTTAACAACTTTCCATACGGTACCATCAGGTAACAATTTCCATGGGTTAATGAGATCTGTACATTTTTGCACCTACTCATACATTCATTGATGGTAGGAAGATGATCCTTGATCTCCCCATAAATGGACCAATCATCCAAAAATACTTTGAACTTCCTCGTCATAAACTAATAAAATATATACATTATAATGCATTGAAATGTAGCTAGGGCATTACAGAGCCTGAATGACATTTAATTATATGCATAGATACCATTATTCATAATAAATATGGTATTCAACTTATCTTCCTCAGTTATGCTTATTTTATTGTAACTCAAAAATCCATCCAAAAATGAATATATCTCATGTCCTACGACTTCCTCCAGGATGGAATATGCGAAGGGAATAGGGAAGGGATCCTTAATGGTTATTGTATTTAGACTTCTAAAGTCCACACAAATTCTAATTTTGAAAACTTCCTTCTTCAAGGTGACCACTATAGGTGATACCTATTCACTAGTTGTAACCAACCTAAAGATGATTCTTGCATCCTGTTGGCAATTTTGGGTACTTTGGGTACATTGCCTTTGCTCAAGTGTATAAGTTGTCATTGATGTCAAAAGGCATTTTTGTGTTGATATCAAAAAGAGTGTGATGTCAAAAATATCTTGAGAAGCTTCATAATGTTAAAGGGTTTTTATTAAAACCATGGTGACAAGGTTAAAGGTTTTTCTTAAAACCATTTGGACTCATTAAGGGTTTTTATTAAAACCAAGCTTAACTTAATGCAAAGGTTTTTACTTCTTGAAAAACCTTGAAGGTCCATGTTTATTATTAATAATTAAATTAACTCAAACCTTTGACAAGGGTCTAAGTTTAATTTATTATTAATAAAATAATAATAATTATTATTTTAATTATTATTAAAGGGTCTTTCAACCCTTAAGCGACGGAGAAAAAAGATTTCTTTCGCCGATGTGTTGCCATCGTTGGAGGAGCGCCGACGTCAAACAGTTAAGGAGAAATGGCTATATAAGTGGGGATGATTTTCTAAAGTGATTGTAACTCCGAGTAATGAAAATCGTAGCTCGTGATCTTCGAGAAAGCGTTGTATTTCATTGAGAGTTGATTATCGATATTGAGTTGCCCAAGTAATTTCTTGCGTTTTCAGTTTGCGCTTTGACATCCGCGATTTGCTTTCACCTACGATTGTTGGATTGCACGAATTGTTTTCTCGTTGCCATTGTGTGGATGATTATTTTTGTTGCCCAGTAAGTTACGTTTTGGACAGCGCTCACCAGTTTGCATGTGGCTTGAGGAAGACATTTACGTTTTCCAGATTCTTGGCATCAAAGGAAGATAAAATATAGGGCAACACTATATTTCTTCATTGGGCACTTGTGACCCAACGACGGTGGCGTTTAAGCGAAGGTGCTAGAAGGCAGAGGTGCCGAGTTCGATTCTCTTCATGGGTAATTTTCTTTTGGTCGCGGTGTGCAAAGGATAGTGGCTGTGAATGCGTTGGAGGTATAAGGTTAAGGTATCATATTTGCTTTGACATTGTTTTATTGATGCTTAATGTTTATGTGGAGTAATAAGGTGTAAAGAGGTTTTACTTTGTATGTATATTATACTTCCGGTGGTTTTTATTAAGTTGGAGAAATAAGGTGTTAATTTGGATCTTTATTATTGTATATTGTTGTATAGTTGCTAACTCTAATTGGTGGCAAATTGAGAGTTAGTGTTGTGACAGATTTTGAGTTCTCCTTCTTCATCAAAGTAAAGGTATGGGCAACTTCTTCCATGTATATTGTTGATGGTATATTTTTTGAAATTGAGTTTGGAGTGAAAAGGTTGTCTACTAGGTATTTTTTGGTGTAAATCCTATTTTCTGGATATTGAAGATTGTTTATGCATTAAAATCATTGATGAGTTTTTGGGTGAATGCATAATTCTGGTTGAGGAAGAGGAAGCATTTTTTGCACTAGGGTTTATGTTAGTAAGTCTTGCTACTTGCATTGAGATGATGAAACCCTTAGTTGGCTGTTTTGATATTGATGGTTGAGTTGCTTCCATAGAGGTTGTTTTGATCAAGTTAGTGCTTTACTTGATACATGATATTGGGCTTACTCCATTGAGTTGATTTGAGCAAGTTATTCTTTGCATTTGGTGATATTGTGTTGGTGGCTATTTTGTTCAAATATCCTTGGAGGGAAAAGGATTTCTACTTGTTTCCTTTTCTTGTGATGATTGGTTGAATGCTTCAAGGTTGATGTTGAGTTGAATGGTGTTGGTTGACTAAACCTTGTTTGATGAGCATTGTTGTTGAAACCCTAATTGTTGGTAAAAAGAATATGAGTATCATTGTTATATGAGATATTGCATGGTTGGCAATTGTTGGGTTGTGTTTCATATTCTTGAGAAAAGCATACTACATCTATCTTATTCTTTTGAGATTGAGATTGAGTTGAGATTGATATTGGGAGTTAAGTATAGAACATATTGGGTCTCTAACAATTCTCTTTATGTTTCTATGAGATTTGAGATTGAGATTGGGAGTTAAGTATAGAACATATTGAGTCTCTAACAATTCTCTTTATGCTTCTATGAGGTTTATGAATCACATTGGGTCTCTAACAATTCTCTTTGTGGGTTCATGCTAAGCAAGTTTTTCTTGGTGAGCTTGTTGAGGTTTTGGACAGGTTTCGATGGGGACTTGTGAGCAGGTTTTGGACAGGTTTCGATGGGGACTTGTGAGCAGATTTGGACAGGTCCTAGCAGAGGACTTGTGAGCTGAGTTTTGAGAGTTCTATCAGAGAACTTGAGGACAGAGGTGCATTGGTTCTTTGAGAAGAACCTGAGGACAGATTTGGCAAGTCTTTGAGAAGGCTTGTGTGCAGAGGATTGATTTGTTCAAGAGTTGGACAGATCTGACAGACAGAGGAAGACTTGTACTAGACCGACTGACTGTGTTTGGTACAGGTTGTTGAGCTGCTGTGGACGTGATCATAGAAGGCAGAGGTCTCTTAGGCTAAGCATTGAGGACAGGAGGTCTTCGGTGGAAAGGAGTTCCACGTGCTGGCAAGAGGTAGAGGCGGTTGATCTTCGAGGGATCATTTCCAGAGCGAGAGGGAAGGTATCTCCTTTGAGCGAGAGGCTCATAAATTCAGATTGGGGGAAGGTATCTCCTTTGGGCCGAGGCTCATAAACATTGTAATTGGGAAGGTTTCCCAAAGAACTTTGAGATAACTTTTAGAGAAAAGTTTTGTGGACGTAGCCCAGGCATTCTGGGTGAACCACGTTAAAATTGGTGTCACTTTGTGGATGATATTGTGCATTGTTTTGATATTGCTTTGGGTATATTGCTTTACTATTTTGAAGTATAAAGGAAAAAGTAAAAAGAGGTCTTATACTGTTCACCCCCCTCTCAGTATAAGCTTGTGTTCTTCAATTGGTATCAAAGCGGGTGCCTTCGAAAAGTTTAACGGCTTGAAGGAAAAGCTAGTAAAGAACACAATGGATCATTCAAGTGGCAATGCAGCACCTATTCTTGATGGGTCGGATTTTGGTCTTTGGAGTGCAAGGATGAAGGTTCATCTAATGGCACTTGGGAATGAGGTTTGGGAAGTGATTGAAGATGAGTACACTATTCCTGAACATGGTCCTAATACTAAAGAAGAAAGGCTCCTACATCACAGCAATTCAAAAGCAATGAATGCAATCCTGAAAGGCTTACAGAAAGCGGGATCTCACCAAAGTGATTCACCTCAAGACAACTAGTGAAATGTGGAATCGGTTGAAGGTGGTTCATACAGGTGATACAAATGTCGAAAAGGCCAAGTTGAGACACTTCAAAGGTATGTTTGAACAACTCAAGATGAATGATGATGAAAATATTAGTGACTACATGCTTCGTATGGATGAGGTTGTTAACTCCATGAAAGACTTAGGTCTTGAGCTTGCTGAAAATGATGTTTGTGATAAGATTTTAAGATCTCTTCCTAATAGATTTAGTGAAAATATTTCTGCTATTGAGGAAGCTAAAGATTTGGATAAGTTGAAAAAGGATGAGCTCCATAGTATACTTGCAGCATTTGAGTTGAGAACTCAAGTGAAGGTTGATGTCAAGAAAGAGGCGGCTTTCAAGGCTACCAAGAAATCCAAGGGTAAACAACTTCAAGAGAGTGATGAGTCTTCTAGTGATGAAGAGGCATATTACAACAAGAAAGGCAAGTTCTCTAGAAAGCACAAAAGTATGAAAAATGTAAGATGTTTCAATTGTGGAAAGTTTGGTCATTATGCTACTGACTGTACTGTTGCCAAGGATGAAAGTGATGAAGATAAACAGGATTCTAAGAGCAAGGATTCTGAAAAGCACAAGCATCACAGGAAGAACAAAGATGAGCACAGCAATCAAGGAAAGAGGTATTCTCACAAGCACAAGAAGAGTTTCTACCTAGACAAGGCAAGTAAGTGTTCTAGTAGTGATAGTGAAAGTTCTTCAAGTGATAATGAAAATGAGATGTTGTTCATATCAGAAAAAGAGGAAGAACCAAAACATAGATTCATTATCATGAAATGTCTTAGATGTGGAAATTTTGGTCACCTTGAGGATGATTGCACAAATAATGATTTGGTTTCTAGTATGTATGAGGATGCTTCAGAAAACTATAAGGAAGATGCATGTATGGTTTTTGAAAAGGGTAGCACCTCTAGTGATAAGAAATCTGAAAAAGGCTTTGATGATTCAAAAAGCAAACATATAGAGGAAGGTGAAGTAGATCTTAAAGGTGAACTTATTAGTGCTCTTAGTGCTTTGAAAAAGGAAAGAAAGAAGAATGCTAGACTCAAGGATAAGTTAGATGAATGTTGTATGGAGAGAGATGATCTTATAGAAAGTCTTGACTTCTCTATAGCTAAGACACAAGAACTCAAGGATGAGTTAGAATCTAAGGTTCTTGAGTATAGTGAGTTAGAACAGAAAATGGCTTCTTTGAAAGAGGAAACTAAAGAGTACAAGGATAAGCTTCACGAGGTTTCAAGATAGCTCCAAAAAGGTTAAGTCACTCATCAAAGGTCAAAGAAAGACAACGAGATAAAATAGGCCTTGGTTTTGTTAAGCCTCACAAGGAACAAGTTGGAGAGTCTAGTAAGAGACTCCAAAAGGAAGAGAGTTCTGATGAGGAAAGTATTTCAGATCATGAGTCCTTGAATGATAGATGCATAGAAATAGAAAATAGAATTCAGAATGAGAAGAAGAAGATTTTAGAGCCTAAGAGGTCAAATAAAGGAAAGTTTCAAGGCAGATGTTTTGCTTGTCACAGGTTTGGTCACATAGCTTCACATTGCATGGCTCAAGTGAAGAAGGTAAATGACAGTTTCAGAAGTGCTAGTTACTTTCAAGGGTATTGCTACTCTTGTCAATAGTTTGGGCACAAGGCAGTTTATTGCAAGGCAAATAACGAGAACAGGTTTGATCAGAACAGGTTTGGTCAGAATAGGTTTGGTCGAACAGTTTGGCTAGAAGATAAAGTTTGGTCAGAATAGGTTTGGTCAGAACTGGTGGATTCAAAGAACAGGTATGCCTAAAAGAAATAACATTGTTACTTGTTATAAGTGCAACAATGAAGGTCACACAGCTAGACAGTGTAGAGCTGAAATTCCAAGGTATAGGAACAGGAACAGTGGTATGAACAGGTCCAAGGATCAAGGCATGGATAAGAACAGGGATGAGAACAAGAACAAGAACAGTGACAAGAACAGGAATATGGACAAAGAGTTCAAGAGAAGGCCCGACAAGGAAGTTATAGACGCTGATGATGATCGAGTGCCTAATGGGAGTTTTACTCCCACCCCAGAATTAATCACCTCATCGGGAGGTGGGGGAGGGACTAAGCTAAGAGGCTCATTCTTAGTCCCGAGCCCCAAAGGTGGCCCTTTGCCATTGATGACAAAGGGGGAGAGATATGAGTAAGGGGGAGAGCTTCAAAGTGAAGAGGAAAGCTTCAAGTCGGGGGAGCAAAACTTCAAAGGAAGATTCTCGGTTGTGGGCACGGTTGGTCGGTTGTTAGCACAGTTGGTTTCAGTTTTGGCTCTTGAGAAGTGTTTTCAGTAAAGGTTTGCCATCAATGACAAAGGGGGAGATTGTTGGCAATTTTGGGTACTTTGGGTACATTGCCTTTGCTCAAGTGTATAAGTTGTCATTGATGTCAAAAGGCATTTTTGTGTTGATATCAAAAAGAGTGTGATGTCAAAAATATCTTGAGAAGCTTCATAATGTTAAAGGGTTTTTATTAAAACCATGGTGACAAGGTTAAAGGTTTTTCTTAAAACCATTTGGACTCATTAAGGGTTTTTATTAAAACCAAGCTTAACTTAATGCAAAGGTTTTTACTTCTTGAAAAACCTTGAAGGTCCATGTTTATTATTAATAATTAAATTAACTCAAACCTTTGACAAGGGTCTAAGTTTAATTTATTATTAATAAAATAATAATAATTATTATTTTAATTATTATTAAAGGGTCTTTTAACCCTTAAGCGACGGAGAAAAAAGATTTCTTTCACCGATGTGTTGCCATCGTTGGAGGAGCGCCGACGTCAAACAGTTAAGGAGAAATGGCTATATAAGTGGGGATGATTTTCTAAAGTGATTGTAACTCCGAGTAATGAAAATCGTAGCTCTGTGATCTTCGAGAAAGCGTTGTATTTCATTGAGAGTTGATTATCGATATTGAGTTGCCCAAGTAATTTCTTGCGTTTTCAGTTTGCGCTTTGACATCCGACAGTTTGCTTTCACCTACGATTGATTGGATCTGCACTCGAAGGATAACAGTTTTCTGTTAGCACTGTGTGGATGATTATTTTTGTTGCCCAGTAAGTTACGTTTTGGACAGCGCTCACCAGTTTGCATGTGGCTTGAGGAAGACATTTACGTTTTCTAGATTCTTGGCATCAAAGGAAGATAAAATATAGGGCAACACTGTATTTCTTCATTGGGCACTTGTGACCCAACGACGGTGGCGTTTAAGCGAAGGCGCTAGAAGGCAGAGGTGCCGAGTTCGATTCTCTTCATGGGTAATTTTCTTTTGGTCGCGGTGTGCAAAGGATAGTGGCTGTGAATGCGTTGGAGGTATAAGGTTAAGGTATCATATTTGCTTTGACATTGTTTTATTGATGCTTAATGTTTATGTGGAGTAATAAGGTGTAAAGAGGTTTTACTTTGTATGTATATTATACTTATGGTGGTTTTTATTAAGTTGGAGAAATAAGGTGTTAATTTGGATCTTTATTATTGTATATTGTTGTATAGTTGCTAACTCTAATTGGTGGCAAATTGAGAGTTAGTGTTGTGACAGATTTTGAGTTCTCCTTCTTCATCAAAGTAAAGGTATGGGCAACTTCTTCCATGTATATTGTTGATGGTATATTTTTTGAAATTGAGTTTGGAGTGAAAAGGTTGTCTACTAGGTATTTTTGGTGTAAATCCTATTTTCTGGATATTGAAGATTGTTTATGCATTAAAATCATTGATGAGTTTTTGGGTGAATGCATAATTCTGGTTGAGGAAGAGGAAGCATTTTTTGCACTAGGGTTTATGTTAGTAAGTCTTGCTACTTGCATTGAGATGATGAAACCCTTAGTTGGCTGTTTTGATATTGATGGTTGAGTTGCTTCCATAGAGGTTGTTTTGATCAAGTTAGTGCTTTACTTGATACATGATATTGGGCTTACTCCATTGAGTTGATTTGAGCAAGTTATTCTTTGCATTTGGTGATATTGTGTTGGTGGCTGTTTTGTTCAAATATCCTTGGAGGGAAAAGGATTTCTACTTGTTTCCTTTTCTTGTGATGATTGGTTGAATGCTTCAAGGTTGATGTTGAGTTGAATGGTGTTGGTTGACTAAACCTTGTTTGATGAGCATTGTTGTTGAAACCCTAATTGTTGGTAAAAAGAATATGAGTATCATTGTTATATGAGATATTGCATGGTTGGCAATTGTTGGGTTGTGTTTCATATTCTTGAGAAAAGCATACTACATCTATCTTATTCTTTTGAGATTGAGATTGAGTTGAGATTGATATTGGGAGTTAAGTATAGAACATATTGGGTCTCTAACAATTCTCTTTATGTTTCTATGAGATTTGAGATTGAGATTGGGAGTTAAGTATAGAACATATTGAGTCTCTAACAATTCTCTTTATGCTTCTATGAGGTTTATGAATCACATTGGGTCTCTAACAATTCTCTTTGTGGGTTCATGCTAAGCAAGTTTTTCTTGGTGAGCTTGCTGAGGTTTTGGACAGGTTTCGGTGGGGACTTGTGAGCAGGTTTTGGACAGGTTCTGGTGGGGACTTGTGAGCAGATTTGGACAGGTCCTAGCAGAGGACTTGTGAGCTGAGTTTTTGAGAGTTCTATCAGAGAACTTGAGGACAGAGGTGCATTGGTTCTTTGAGAAGAACCTGAGGACAGATTTGGCAAGTCTTTGAGAAGGCTTGTGTGCAGAGGATTGATTTGTTCAAGAGTTGGACAGATCTGACAGACAGAGGAAGACTTGTACTAGACCGACTGACTGTGTTTGGTACAAGTTGCTGAGCTACTGTGGACGTGATCATAGAAGGCAGAGGTCTCTTAGGCTAAGCATTGAGGATAGGAGGTCTTCGATGGAAAGGAGTTCCACGTGCTTGGCAAGAGGTAGATGCAGTTGATCTTCGAGGGATCATTTCCGGAGCAGAGGGGAAGGTATCTCCTTTGAGCGAGAGGCTCATAAATTCAGATTGGGGGAAGGTATCTCCTTTGGGCCGAGGCTCATAAACATTGTAATTGGGAAGGTTTCCCAAAGAACTTTGAGATAACTTTTAGAGAAAAGTTTTGTGGACGTAGCCCAGGCATTTTGGGTGAACCACGTTAAAATTGGTGTCACTTTGTGGATGATATTGTGCATTGTTTTGATATTGCTTTGGGTATATTGCTTTACTATTTTGAAGTATAAAGGAAAAAGTAAAAAGAGGTCTTATACTGTTCACCCCCCCCCTCTTAGTATAAGCTTGTGTTCTTCACATCCAATATCTTCTCTATCTTTGTATTCACTAATGCAACATATTTTGGATTCATCCTATACGGTCTTCTACTTACTGGTTGTGCTCCAGGTATCAGTGTGATATTATGGACACATAACTCAGGTGGTACTTCCTTCAAGCCTTGTATTCCCATGCAAATACATCCTTATATTATAAGAATATCTTAAAGGCTGTCGCTTTCAATACAGGGTTACAATCATCACCTCAGTGAATCATCCTAGGTTCCTTCTCCATCCCTAGATTGATGTCCACTATATGGGGTCCTTCCTATTTGATATTTTTTGGCTCACTTGTTGCTTTCTCCACATTATTCAAGTGTGTCGGTCTTGCATCAATTTTTGCATCTCCTACTGTATATTATGAAATTGTTTTTGGAAACGTCCATTTCTCTTCTACTTCCTTTTTAGGTTCCTTACTAACTTTGATTTCATCTTGCTTTTCCTTGATCTCCTTTATTTTAATATAGAGGCATTTGGGCTAAAAAAAATTGTACTCCTCCATTTGCCAATGAAGAAGTCTGCTGTCAGATCTAGCTTCATATTCACTACATTCATCAAGGTACAACATTCCTTCTTTGTCAAGTTCATATCCTTCATCTCTTGAAGAGTTTTCTGATTCGTCGTTCATGGCTACATCCTCATTGACCCTTTGATTAGTCAAATTAATCATATACTTATGCTGTCCCTTTTTAAAAGTGATTTGATTCTTTCCCAAGTTGTGATTAACTTTTACTATATATAGCCATCCTCTTCCTAATAAAGCATCATATGCAGGCTTCTGCATAGTAATCACAACGAAATTCAATACAAACTCTTGATCAGCTATCGTCACCTGTTGTGTTGTCAAGACTCCCTTTGTCTTGATACCATATTGGTCAACACCATATAGTCAAATTTTTTATGCCCATAGATATGGAGTGCCAAATTCTAGCCAAGTCCTTTCAAGTAGCACATTGACACTGGATCCTCCGTCTACAATAACTTGCATCAATTTGTGCCCTAAAATATCCATATGAACTAATACGAGTTTATTTTCCACATCAATCATTAATATGGTGGGGTCCATAAATTGATCTTTTTGTTTCTTCTCTTGAATCAGTTGACTCTGAACTTCCATCACCTTGTGGGGTTGTATCTCTTCCACCATCGCTTTTTGTAATGATGGGATAGCTTCCAACAAGTTAGCCATTTTGATTTCTACTATGGTGTTCAAAACCTATGCTGCTAGATTCTGCACAACTACCTTCTCTTCTGATGGTTTCTTTAGTTCCTTCTCTTATGTTAACCTTACTTGCTTAGCTTTTTGTGCTTCATATTCTAGTACTTTATTGCTACTTGCTAGTGCTACTTTTATTTTAATGGCTCAGGATACTTATCCTTTTTAACATGATTCCTTGTCACGGCTAAAACTTTCTGAGTTTCCTCTTTAACTTGAGGAACCTCAATATCCAAATAATTTACATTTTATGGGGTACTTGAACTCATCTGCTTGGGATAATTTTCTTCCTTGTGGTTACTTGAACCACACCACCTACACATATATGTAGTGTTTGCTTGCTGCATTTATTATCTTTGAGGTGAAGGATATTTTTTCACAAAATGCCCCCACTCCTGGCAATTGCAACATTGTATGATCAGCCTCCCTTATGAGTCATACTACAAATAACTCTATCCTCCTTGTCGATTACCCTGGTTATGCCTTCCACCTTGTCGACTATTTCTATAACCACCACTTGTTGCTTGCTACCCACTTCCTACAATCTTTGGTTTCTCTTCCTGCTCTTGGTTTGTCAAGAATTGTGGATGCACTATTGTAGTATACAGACATAGCATCACCTCGTGTTCCAACACATTATAGATATGACATTAATCATTTTGTGGATACTTTACATTTGTATGGCCTTCCGTTTTGTATTCTATGCACCAAATGTCATTCCTGTCAGGTTTGCTTCTTTGTTATTTTATGATCTTGTCAAATTATTGATGAAATAATGCTACTATCATTTGTATAGTGTCATCTTCTCCACTATCTGATTCATTGAACTTGGGATGAGATAATATTATTGTATGTCTTCTTCGAGTCACTTTCAAAATTCTTTGTATGCTTTAAAGCTTCATCATACGTTTTTGATGGTATTGCCTTCATATTTTCTTATATTTTGGTAGCAATCCATCTACAAACCATCTCTTTACCAATACATCTTCCAAAGGCATCTGCATCTTATCTACTAATTGCTTTAATATATGATTTTACATCTTCATCAAGATTTTTCTTAGTCATACAAATTTCTATGACAATGTCTCCATCATCCTTCAAGGGATAAAATTATTCAATGAATTTCTCCTTCACTTGATTCAAATTCCAAAAATCTACTGCATTTTTCCTTTTTAGATACCAATCCATCACCAATCCTCTCAAGGTAGCAAGAAATAAAGTTAACCAGTCATCTAGTTGATCTACATCATTTACCCTCCAAATGGTTATGCAGGTTTTGATATGTCTTGTGGGGTCTTCCTTACCATCACTTGTAAAGGGTGGACATATTTGCTTGGCTGCCTTATTAGCCATCTTTGGTGAATTGTCCTCGTCACTTGAGGTCTCGTGGAATATTTGTTTGATTCCTCCTTAGGGGTGTTTTACTACGCTCATCATTAGAATTTTCTATTTAAGGTATCTTGTACTCTCCCACTAGTAATTTATGAAACTCAAGTGCATATTCACTCCACAACTTCCTTCGTTGATATGAGGGAGGTGGTCTTGGTCTTTCTTCCTGAGATCCCATGCTCTATTGCCCTGGTGCCCGACTCCCATCCTATACACTCCCTTGCAATACTTCCATCACTTTATTAGGTGTCACCATCCACTCTCCTTCCTTGTGCACTAATTCTATGTCAACTTTTTCCTCCATGTTAGGTGGTTATGGTACCTTCTCTTCTATCTCTATCAATAGCTCCTCGAAATCTCCTTCGTTAGATGTCCAAACTCACTCTATTTTTGGTTCATGTGTACTAAGGTCAGAATTACTTGCATTCCCTCTTTGATAAATTCTCGTGCTCCTTATCATTGGCATGTTATCTCATACTTCTCTTCTCCTATGTATTTACACACTGGTGTTTGTCTTTCACCTCCAAATTTGTGATCTTACTCTATCAGTTTAACCCGTTTTAAAAAAAATGCTAGGTTTGATAAGGCAATGACACCAAATGTAGCTTAGGTGTGTATTATTACTAGTGGGTAGGTGATTATTAGAGGCTTGTAATGGTTAACTTACTAATCTTGTTCAATTATCCAAATTATACAATCGTATAGTCTTCCCAATAATTAATGTGCAATAACAAAATAACTTGTACGGACTCAAATTGTACAATTCTACGATACCAAATTGTATAGTATAAATTCTTGTATTATTTGACACTCATTCAATCCTTCAGATTCAGTTTTGTAAACTACCGTACACAGTTTTGTAACTAATTTGTTCAATTTACCAAATTTTCCAAATCGGGTAAGTTTCCTTCAATTACATAACTGCCAAATCGGGTAAAGTTCTTTTGTACGATTTGTAACATGTGTGGTGTATGATTTATACAACTGAAAGTTCAAAAATGTGCCAAATTGGATGATTTTATTTACCAATCTGTCTCATACAAGTTTTGGGAAGATTTGAAATGTTAGTTACTCCATCTTTACCAACATGCAAGTTCTATCCTTAGGATTTGAGAAAGTTATTTACAATGGCAATCTCCAAATATTGTACAATAGCTTCCATGACATATTTCTTGATGTGATATTCCTCATATATCACTTCCAAGGCTCACACCAGTGGTGATTAAATTCCATTAATCATACTAGTGCATTAACATCATCCATAGATATACAAAAGTAACCTGCAACAACCAAATACTGCAAAACACTAATCCATCATTCCGTAATCATACAATAATGTGAGAGAATGTTATGCAATGTGATTATTCATTCATTAATATTAAATGGTACATTACAATTACTAACAACTTCCACAAGGATACACAATAAACCAATAATCCCACACAATAATCAGATGTATGCATTCAATAATCAGACTAACTAGACTTACAAAATTGAAATGGAGGCCTTATATAACGTCTTCCCAGACCTTTCCAAGTAGTTTCTAAGGTAATTCATTATTTAAAATTGTATAACAAAAATATTAATTATACCCCTTTACTAAGTCTAATTACATTTATTATCAAATTCATTCACAATTGCAACTCGAATTGCATTTCATCTGCATTTCGTTGCATTACATCAAACCTTGTACGTTTTAGCTTCCAATTTGTATGTTTTGCTCCTGTTTTGTACGTTTTTCTAAAACTATAAAAATTATCAAAACTAGGCAAATCCTCTTTGTCACTTCTTCTTCTGGTAGGTGGATTTGTTGCATACATATGATTGTTACCCACTTGAATGCGAGCAAAACATGTTCAATGAATAATGGTTCACATAGAGATGATATAGGAGGTAACAATGTGTTTCATATTTAGGGAGACATGTCTCTTTTAAAGGGGTCAACCTCATGCCTTCTTCATGATGTTTATAGGATCATAATTTTTGCTCTTCTGACAATTGTCAGATTATGATTCTCCATAAAACTCATTCATTTTGGAAGCTCTATCATTCAACCTACTATTATTATTGTTCTCTTTCTTGCTCTTCATTTTCACCATTCTCTTCATCAATATGAATCACTTCTATCTTAGTTTTTTCTTACTCAATCTCTTGGACCTCTTGTTCTTCTTCTTAATCTTCTTTCACTTCATCTATTTGATCTTCTTGCTCAAATTCATCTTCCTCCATCTCTTCTTTTCTTATGTCTGCTTCACTAATGTCATCCTTGTTGAGTAGTTGGACAACATCACTAAGCGCATTTGAAGCTTATTCCCAGGATTTATGTGGAATTACTAGTACTACCAAAACATTTTTATGAATATGCTATAAGATATATATTCTCTCATAAGATGGTTCAACTCCTATATTACTAACTTTAGCTATGACATCTCTAGTTTGTATCAGGTCTTTGATCAACTGGACTACCTAGTCTTGCTGAATTGGCTCAAACCATCCTTCTTTCTCATAATCATTCTCCAAAATAGAGTCTAATCAGGCTCTCAATGTTGATTCTTCGACATATTGGTGATATTCTCCCAATTAATCAAGAAATCCAAGTTATTTAATATGAGATAAATTTTGTACAATTTTGTTCATCTTATTCTCCAACCTATCTAACAGTTTCCAACATTTTGTCAGTAACCTGTTCTTAGATAGAATATATTTGGCAATGTTTTTAGTAGTACACCACTACCTATTGGAGATGAGCGTGGCTATAGCCCTGAATCTTTACTCTTGTTAGTTTACAATTTTTTTTTGCTATAGCAACATTGTACTAGATTTATCCCCGCACATTCTTAAAAGTATTTATAGCACTCACCACTTGAGACCAGTTTGGCTTCCAAACCTTTTAGCTTGATATTAGATCAAATTTATTTCTTGGTCTGCTTCACCTTGTCCTTTGAGAACCTTGCAGATCTAGCCTTTTCTATCAATATTTGCTATTGCAATTGACTATTTTGATTAGTTAGAGCCTTCACCTGAGTTTAACCATTTTTAGCCTGCTATTTATAGTTGATAGCTTCATGAAATTTATCCTACCACTTCTTCACTTCATCCATGAGGGATTTCTCAAGATTATTTTGGTCTCTGAGTGAAGCTTTCAACTATTTTACCTTCCTTTTTAGCTCTTCATTCTCCTCCCTATGAACATCACCTTGCATGAAAATTGTGTCCCTATGAGCATTGGCCATTACGAGCTCATCAACTGTAGGCTTGTATGGTGTCCACCATATTATCCTTTACCTGATAATCATCTATGGTCATATATTTCCTTGGATTGTTCACTTTGGGAGTGATAGTGAGATTTTTCCTCTTTCAAGAATTTGGCTTAACAATGGTAGTCTTCCTTTTGCAAGCTATCTCCTCTGATAATTTTACAAGTTGCTCATTCCACCAAGCGACTACATTGAATGAAATCTTATCAACCTTTTGATACGGGACCATGGCGAGATCAGTGGATTGAGTAGGTGTGGTCACCAGAGATGATACTAAGGGAAGGGGAGTATGGAGGAAGACTAAACTAGTGGACACTTGAAGCAATGGAGTTGTTAATACGACTTCAATTAATGAAGGTATCAAAAGGGGAGTAGATAATTGTTATCCTACTGACATTGCAGAAGATGTTGCAATTTTTGGAGAAGGGTTTTATGGTGGAGATGTAGGTTGGGTTTCAATTAAAATTGATGGAGGGGATGCAAGCTTTTATGGAGGTGGAGTGAGTGATGGTGGAAGGGATGCGGTAATTTATGATGACATGGATGAGGGGGGTTCTATTATTTTAGCTTGTTTTCCAAAAATGTAAGGGAGAATATTTGGGGAACTTGAAGGACTATAAGTAGAAGAATAAGGGGAATAAATCATACTTGAGTCTCTTTATGGAGGCTTTTGCACTATTTAGCTTGAACCAGGTTGTTCTTTTTGTGGAGCTTGTGATTGCTCCAATGATTGACAAACTTATTCTATTTCTTTCTCCTCTTTCTCTTCTTCCTCTGTTTCTTCTATAGCTCCCAAGGTTGTTGTCAATGGTTGTGGATGGAAAGGATATACCACTACCTTCTCCCATTAAGAGTGATTTTGAGGTTCTACCCTAGTTTCTTTCAATTAAAATTATTGTTGGATGGAGGTAGGACATGCAAATTTAATTACATAAGTACCAAACATAATTTCTTCAGGTCTAAATCTAGGTTCTATATAGCCTTCTGTGGATCTCCCAAGGGCTAGCTACTATGGACTATGATGAACTTGAATAATTTTGGTTTGGCTTGTCTCTCCTTTGCCTAGTCCTCCTCGTTCATAATTGTACCTTTGTATTAGTTGGGTACCTGATCCATATTTTTCTAACTGCTTTGTCATTGGCTGAAATGGGGCTACTCTCTATTTACCCTTTCCAACAGGGATTACCTCTTCGATGGATTTTTTATGAGGAGGATAATATGGAGTTATAATATTTATTCCTTTCAATTTACATCCCATGACTTACTTACCATTTGTTGCCCTCTCTTAGCTAGTAATTTTTTTGAAACTCAATGCCAAGAAATTCTCACTACCCTGCCAAGATCTTGAAAATTGATCATACTTTTCGGTAAAAAATCTATCTTTCTTAGTGAGATACTTCAACTTGATGGTGCTTGTCTCTACCCTAATTCTCCAAAATTTAAACATTTTGCCAGAATTCTATTTTTCTTTCTTCACCAATTCTTTTACTTCATCCTCTACATATATATGTAATGTATTACTCTAAGGGGTATAATCGAAAACATGGTTATAGAAGTCCCTCCAAAGGGGTAAGTCTTCTATATGTTGAATATCCCATTCCAATTCAAAATTTTCATCATTATTTTTGAATTTTTCATAATTGGGTCTTAGAGTTCTTCTAAATTTTGAAGTCTTATTTTTGCTAAGGCCAATCATCTTTTCTATAAATTTAAGCTCTAGGTTGTAGTTACGAGGAAACTCACCGTCGTTAAACTTTTTTTATTTTTGCTTTCTTAATATTAATACAAAGTGCAAAATTTTTTAAAGTATACACAATATGATACATATAATACAAAGTAAGAGATTTCTTACTTGAAGTATAGTTTGAGGTGATACCCGTTTACTGGGATCAAAAAAAAAAAATTCTTTGGTCTTGGAGTTGAAAAAAATTCTTTTGTTTGACTGTAGGTATTTCAAATGGACCTTTCCAAAATGTATCAAAATTCTCATTGTTTGCCTGATTTGGCTTTTTTCGCATTCCACTTCAAAATTGAGTCCTCAAATCTGAATCTCCTATAGGTGGCCTTAATATCAAACCAACCTTTTGTTTGTACTTAAATGCTTTTGGAACTATTTATAGGCTCCTCTTCGTTCCTCCCATTGCAGAAAATGAGCTAGCCTTTTATTTACAAGGTCTTCATTATCAAAATCATCATCACGGATATACTTTAAGGCAAGTGTCTCTAAATGTATAGGGAGTACAACTTCTTTTCCATATACCAAAGCATAAGGAGATGTGCCTATGGACCTTTTCATGGTAATTCTATCTTCCCATAGGACCTGATTCATGAGTAAATGCCAACATCTTTGTTGTCTTCTAGAGATATTTTTATCATTATGAGAAGGTTTTTATTTCTTGATTTTTCCAAACCATTCCCTTATGGGTAGTAGTTAGAAGAATTCTTTAGATAAATGCCATATCTGCTGGAAAAATCAATGTACTTGGCTCCTATGAAGGTTGGGTCATTAACACTCACCAATGCATTAGGGATGCCAAATCTAGTGATCAAAGTTTCAATAAATTCAAGGACTACATCCTGATCACATTTCTTGGTTGGGATTGCCTCAACCCATTTGGTAAAATAATAAATGGTTGTTAAAATATATTTGTGGCCTACTGAGAAATTAAGATTGATTTCTCCCACAAAGTCTAGCCCCCACCGCTAAAATGGCTACTCTACTTGGACTGGTTGAAGAGGCATTGCAGTGTTTCTATTCCTACCAGTATCTTTGGCATTTGTCACATGACCTGGGAATCTTGAAGGCATTAACAAAAACGGTAGGCCAAGAATAACCAGCCCTTATAAATTTTAGTGTGATAGACCTGCCTGAGTAATGGTCTCTAGATAATCCATCATAGAATTTCCTGAAGATATTTTGCTTTTGATATTCCCTGATACATCTTAGAAGAACACCATCAAGTTTCTTGCTATATAATCCTCCAGGTAACAACATATAGTGTAAGGCTTACAACCTATACCTTATTATTTGTGAAGCATTGAGATTTGGAGGGTAGATCCCTATCTGGAAGTATTTTGTGAGCTTATCTATCCAATCTACTCCTTCTAAGACAGTTTCATATTTTTTCTTTGATTCTTCAATCTAGCATACTACCTCATATCTTGCATCAGCTTTAGCTACTAGTTCTTAACATAATGCTCTCCCTCTAACCAATTTTGTGGGGTGAATATCTATGTCAAATTATTGGATCTTCGTAATCCATCCTGCCCTCTTCACACCAACATCACCTTGCAAGATAAAGGTTCTAACATTAGTGTGGACCACATACACCAGTGTTTTACTTTAAGCTAGGTATTTACTAAACTTCTTTAGTAATCTCATGATTGTAAACATATATTTCTATGAAGTTGTATTTTATTTGATACTCATGTAGAGTTTGACTCCAAAATAATATGGGGTGTTCATTGCTTTCATCATCCTTTTGAGTTAGAACAATAACATAACTTTCTTCAGCTCCATAAGCGTATAAGATAAAGTCCTTATTGAAATCAGGGCTGACCAATACTGGAGCTATGGCAGTGGATTGCTTGATCAATTCAAATGCTTACTTTATTTTATCAATCCATTTGAAGTAAACATTTTTCTTGAGTAACTATGAGATTAGCTTAACAATCTAAGCAAAATCTAAAATGAATTTCCTCAAAAAGTTATTTATCCAAATAAATATGAAAAAGTTTTCTTAATTATTGGAAGAGAAAGTGCCAATATTACTTTTATTCTATCTAGATCAATGGGCATTCCTTGCTTTGACACCACATGTCCCAACAATTTCCCCTCATGGACTGCAAATATGGATTTCTTTGGATTTAATGATATGCCAAACTCTCTACATTTTTGGAAAATTTTCTCTAGATGATTGAGATGATCTTCTTTCTTGTGAGAAAATACAACCATATCATCTAAATATATCAAGATTATTTTATTGATAAGCTTACCAAAATTATAATTTATTGCTCTCTGAAAAGTGGCACCAACATTAGATAGATTGAATGGCATCCTCTGATAGGCAAAGGTACCCCACATTGTAGTGAATACTATCTTATATTGATCTTCATCCTTGAACCAAATCTAATTGTATCTAGAGAAGCCATATAATAAATAAAATCTCTCTGCCCCTGCCACCATCTATAAAATTTGGTCAATATGCGGTAAGGGGTAATGATATTTCAGAGATGTTTGGTTCATATTCCTAAAATCTACACAAAGGTGGATATCACCATTCTTCTTCCTCACTGGGACTAAATTAGCAACCTAGGTTGAGTGTTTAACTGGGTAGATGATTTTTTCTTTCAATATATTTAGCAACTCATGCCTCATGATCACTTCTATTTTAGGATTCACCAATCTTTATTTTTGCATAAACATCTTGGCATCCAACACTAGCTCAATAGTGTGCTGAATTATGCTCTTATAATAAACTTTTAGGGCATCATAAGTCCAAGCTATTATATCCTGGTATCTATGACACACATATTTGAATCCTTTGGCCTCAATTGTAGTGCATTGGATGTCAAAATTTACCTTTTTCCCATTTTCTACTTCAATCTCTTTATAGATATTATCATCTACTTTCATATGTTTTACTTTTTGACCATCCTCATTGTCAAACAGGCTTTCTAGAGTGATCAAACCCTTTAGTATGTGATTATTTTTTAGTTGTTTAACATCTTGTTGATCTAGTTCTTGAGTTAAATCACCTTGTGAAAAAATACAATCAGCTTCTTTGATAAAAAAATCAACAATCTATTCATCGCTCTCAAATACCTGCCAATATACCTATATGTTTGGCATTGTTGGTCTGCAAATGAGCTTAAATATTTTGTTCTTAAGTGATCCATAATCTACAGAGGGAGAGAAATTGGATCCCTTGACATCCAAAGTGTTAGCCAAGTATTTTGTTACCTTGGGACAACATATAAGTTTAAGGCATCAAAAGCTTTCATCAAGTCCTAAAATTTGTTCCTATAAGCCTTCAAGTAATGGTGCTTACTGCTATAATTTTTTAGGCTTGATTCACAACTAGCTCTCAGTCACCATAAATATCTAGCATTTTAATACCCATATTTTTAGCTTGCAGTATTCCTGGACACAAAGCTTCATACTCGACAGTATTATTGGTGCAAGACCAGGTGATTCTATAAAAAAAATCTTAACCCTTTTTATAGGTGATTTTATGACTACTCCTAATTCGACTCTATTTTTACATCTTGCTCCATCAAAATGCATTGTCCATATTTCAGACTCTCTCAATGATTGGTTGGAGATGGCTATAGTATTTTTGACTGCTTCAAATGAGATTCTAAATGTGTCTATTCTTGTATCAAGAAGATCTTGGACCTCTTTGAATGGTAATTGATCATCAACCTCTAAATCCTCCAAGAGTTCTACCAACTCTGGTTCTTCCATTATAGAATGATTGTACATATCTTCCTCAATCTTCTCTATATGATTGTACATATCCAACTTTGTGCAGTGTTTGATTAAAAAAATTGAGTTTTTTTCGTCACCTGCGTGCCACCCTGCTGCCGCCCCATCCCGCCGACCAAGCTCCGCCCGAGCTGAGCCGAGCTCCGCCCGAGCCGAGGTGGCCGAGCAGCCGCGCGATCCTTATTTGGGTCGTGGCTGCAGTATAAGGGAGAGGGCACCGAGATCTAGTCTCGGATCAGCCCACTGGCTCACTGGTTGTGAGCCGAGTGGTAAGGGCTCCGGGAGCCCTGAGGTCGCGGGTTCAAACCCCGCCGACCCCCCCTACGTTAAGGTATAAATTTTTTTGTTTTTTTCAAAGTTTTTTTTAATATTTTTTTTTTCTAAGGTTAAAATTATATAATTTTACATTATTTTACTATAGTTTAAAGTTATTTTTTACCAAATAATTTTTTACTATATGAGATAATTTATTTTTTTTTTTAACTTTAGTTATAAAAAAAATATATTTTAAAAAAAATGTTTTGAAAGGACAATTTTTTTTTTAAAGGGGGGAGTATTTTTTCAAAAATCAAGGGGGGATAGAGAGTAATTTTTTGAAAAAAAGAAAAAAAAGCAAATTTTGGCATTATTGTAAAGGTGCATTTTCGGCTGCGCCCGACACCTAGTGGTTTATTTCTGTGGGCACTTTTATGTTGTATGTTGCATTCTTTTCTTGCTTTGCACTACATCATTAAAAGTTAAAATCAAATTCACTCCCTAAGTCCCCGAAATAATTAAAACCCATCCGTGCAATTTATTGCACTGCATCGTTCGGTATTTGTGATACCTCTGGCCAGCACTTACAGGTAAAGCTGTCGTGATTGCGCTACTGTATTCGTCGCCTAATATAGCTGCCAAAACGACGTCTGAGCTTGTTCTCTATTAATCGTCGAGGAGATATAAGTTTGCCATTTTGCTATTTTTTACTCCATCCACTACCCCAATCACTCTCGTGTTTAGGCTTAAATCCAGATGAAAGTTCGGATATCCAAAGTGTTTAGGGGAAGTTACGCCCCACGCATGAGGATTGAAGGCTTTCTAAGGTCGGTGCCATCAACGAGGTGATTCCCTTTCACATACCGCCTAAGTACCACGTATCGTATAATCATTAAAATTACCTATAGTCTCCCTCACGTAAGGGCGGGTAATTTTTTTGGTTTTTCAAAATACCTATAGTCTCCCTCACGTAAGGGCGGGTATTTTGTATGGTATAACGGCCTGGAATTAAGGTATATCGAAGGGGGGACCATTTGGTGTTATAAGGAACCTTCACAATGTCTGCAAAACTAATGACTGATGCTCATCAATTATTGAAAGGTCCAAACTATACACCATGGAAAAACAAAATGAAGGCAATCCTAGAGATGGATGATCTTTGGGATATTGTGTCTGGAACAACAGTAAGACCTTCATCTTCAGCTGGAGCCACAACTCTAACTGCTGATCAGAAAGACTTTGACAAGAAAGATAGCAAAGCAAAAGTGCTCATTTTGCTTGCTATTTTTGATGAAGTTCAACCTCATATTGTTGACTGTCAAAATAGTAAAGCGGCATGGGATGCCCTTAAAACTATATATGAAGGAAAGAATGATTCCACCATTCTATTTCTTCAATCTCAATTACACAGTCTAAGCATGAAACAGGGAGAGACAGTTGAACTCTTTCTTTGCAGAGTGTCTGAGTTGAAAGGAAAATTGAATTCCTTGGCAACACCAGTTGATGATAAGCTCCTTACCTCAGTGGTAATGAGAGCATTACCTGATTCTTTTAGAGTGTTGATCACCTCACTTCATGTATCACAGAGACAAGTTACCTTTGTTGAGTTGGTAAATTTGCTTCAAGAGGAGGAGGCACGCCAACTACAGCGAGATGATTCTTCTAACACTGCCCTCTACACAAACAGGAAGGGCCAGAACAAGAAGAAGGGTAATTTTTAGAAGGGAGGGAGTTCTCAAAAGGATTCAAAAGGGAAACAAAATCAACAAACTCAACAGACTAAGAGATATTGCAAGATCTATGACAAGGAAGGTCATGATACAAACAAATGTTGGCATAAGAATAAACAACCAAAATAGAAAGGCCAGAACAAACCACAAAAGAACAAGCCATAGAAAGTGAATGTTGTTGTTGAGGAATTGACATGGATTCTGAGCGAGCACACAAAGTGCTCATGACTACCACAGTATCCAAACAGACGGATCCTATTTGGTATGTCGATTCTGGAGCCAGTAAGCACATGACTGGCGATAAATCATGGTTTGAGTCTTTTGAGGCCAAAGAGGGCAAACCTGTCACTATTGTCGATGATAAAACCTACAAGGTTTAGGGAGAAGGTACAGTTTTTGTTACTCTTCCTGATGGCAAGTGCCATATTGAGAAGGTTCTCTATGTTCCAGGATTGGCGAACAACTTGTTGTCAGTCACACAAATTCTGGACAAGGATATGGTTGTAAACTTTAGTGTTGAGGGGGGCAAGAAGTGTTGTTCTATTACCAGGAGGGGTAAGAACATTGCAACCGCTTCATATAAGCATGGCTTATTTGCCCTAGATGCTATCTCTACTCCAGATGTAGCCATGACTGTCTCTACAAAGGAGGCAACTTCCCTATGGCACAAGAGATATGGACATATGAGTTCTAGTTACTTACTTGAGTTAAGTAAGTATGAGATGGTAAAGGGTCTTCCTTCCCTTTCTACCACATTGCCAGTTTGCTCTGACTGCTTGGCAGGAAAGCAACATAGAGTACCTTTCGAGAGGAGCTCTACAAGAGCAAAGAAACCTCTAGAGTTGGTTCACACCGATCTGTGCGGTCCTTTAACACCCAATAGTTGTGGGGGTAAGAGGTATTTTTAGTTATTCATGGATGATTACTCATGAAAGATGTGGGTATTCTTTCTTCAACTGAAATCTGAAGCATTTGGCTTCTTTCAGCAATTCAAGAAATCTGTTGAAAAGGAGTCAGGGACTTCTATAAAGACCCTCCGCTCAGATCGAGGGGGGGAGTTCACCTCTAAAGAATTTTCTGCATTCTTGACTGAAAATGGGATCACACGATAGTTGACTACTACTTATACTCCTCAGCAAAATGGAGTTGCTGAAAGGAGGAACCGTTCCATCATGGAAATGGTTCATTGCATGCTCACAGGAGCTAGAATTGGGCAACAATATTGGGTAGAAGCTGTCACCATAGCAATATATCTGTTGAATAGGGCACCCACTAAGGCCCTACAAGGAATGACTCCACAGGAAGCATGGAGTGGCAGGAAACCCTCCATCTCTCATCTACGCATTTTTGGTTGTAAAGCATTCATGCACATACCGAAAGAAAAGAGGAAGAAGCTAGATGAGAAAATATTGAAGTGCATTCTTCTTGGGTATGATGAGCACTCTAAGGGTTATCGATTGATTGATCCCTTAACCAAGAAGATTCACATCAGTAGAGATGTAGTTTTTGATGAGGCTTTCACATCAGAAAACACATCAGATGTATACCTAGACCTTGTGGAATCTAAGGTTGAGAAGTCTCCTTCATCAAAGGTTGGAGGTCCTTCTTCATCTTCTTCATCACCACAGAAGAAGAATCCAAAGTGGTATACAAATACAATCAGAGACTCTAAGCTATCCACTCCACCAGATTTGACTTTGGATAGGCCTCGTACTCATAGCATGGCTCGACAGGAGAAAGCTGCAGCAGAGATTACTGGGGTTGATGATCTTTGTCAATATTTTGAGGAACTTTCTGTAGATCCAGAGAGAGATACAGAAGATATGGATATTGATGATGACAGAGTGTTTATGTCTTCAATAGATGAACTTGAACCTACTTCAATGCAAGATGCCCTTAGTGAGCCTCAGTGGAAGGCCGCTATGGATGCAGAGTATAAGTCTCTGATGAAAAACAAAACTTGGAAGCTTGTCGATCTGCCATACGAAAAGAAGCCCATAGGCTGCAAATGGGTGTACAAAGTCAAGTACAAGGTAGATGGGACAATAGATAAGCATAAGGCCCGACTTGTTGCAAAGGGCTATGCTAAAAAAGAAGGCATTGACTACGAGGAAACTTTTGCACCTACTGCTCGGATGACAACTATTCGAGTTCTTTGTGCTATGGCAGCACAATATGGGTGGAAAGTGCACCAAATGGATGTCAAGAGTGCCTTTCTAAATGGTGATCTCCAAGAGGAAGTCTACATGACTCAACCGGAAGGATTTGAAGTGGAAGGCCAACAACAAAAAGTTTGCAAATTGGTCAAATCCTTATATGGTTTGAAACAGGCCCCTCGGGCTTGGTATATAAAAATGGATAATCACCTACTACAGCATGGATTCAAGAGATGTCCGTCGGATGCAAACCTCTATTTTAAGAAGCAAGGCTCTAAAATAGTGTTGCTTGTACTCTATGTTGATGATCTGCTCATAACAGGGAGTTCAGAAACAATGATCTCTACTATCAAACAGGATTTGAGCAAATATTTTGAAATGACAGATCTCGGACTTCTCCATTACTGTCTTGGTCCGGAAGTGAACCAGAAGGAGCACTACATCAAAGTGACCCAAAAAAAATATGCCAAGACACTACTAGAAAAATATCGCATGATTGATTGCAAGCCGATGGCAACACCAATGGAATCAGGACTTCAGTTATCGCGATATGACAAATCACCTTAGGTAGATGCTACTCTCTATCGTCAGCTGATTGGGAGTCTCATATATCTGACCAACACTAGGCTAGATATCGTATTTGTTGTCAACTATCTTTCGAGGTTCATGCAGGAACCTAAGACTACACATTGGAAAGCAGCAAAGCGAGTTCTTCACTATGTCCGTGGCACAATGGAATATGGCCTAGAATACAAGAAGAACAACAAATTCTTCTTACAGGGATACACGGACTTCGACTATGCCGGATCATATGATGATCGTAAATCAACTTCAGGATATTTGTTTCATCTTGGATCTGGTCCTGTCTCTTGGCACAACAAGAAGCAACAGGTGGTTGCTATCTCATCAACAGAGGCAGAATATCGCGTCGCACGTGAAGCTGTGTGCGAAGTGATATGGTTGCGTCGCATCCTGACAAGTATGGGTCTTCCATCAAAATCTCCAATACACTTGTTCTACGACAACATGGGTGTTTTGAACCTTGTTAAGAATCCAGTGCATCATGAGAAAACCAAGCACATTGATACACAATGCCACTTCATTCGAGACGAAGTACCAAGGCACCGAATCCAGCTTCAGTACATCTCCACCAATGCTCAAGTTGTAGACATATTCACTAAGGCACTTGCACGTGTCAAATTTGAATTGTTTCGCAGCTCTCTATGTATTTCAAAATAATGGGGGGATGCTAGTATAGCTAGTAGTTATATGTTTCCTCAAATATTGTAATAAGGGGGGATGTTAGAATATATTTCAATATTTATTTTTCCCTTTAATTAATTCGATCCTAACGATCTTATATTGTTAGAATTGATTAATTTAGGCTAGTTGTTATTTGTTACAACTGCGCCTATATTGGTCTCGGGTGGTTCCACAACCTCCGGACTAATCCTGGCCCTATTGTATTATTTATACTTCATCAAATAATTGAGATCTAGTTCCACTTCTCACACTATAGACATAATCCAAAATAAGGTTCAAGATACACCATAATTTCCTACATAATAGTTTCCTCTAGAACTCTGTGCAATTTCATCAACACATATTTTATAAATCCCATAGTCTTGATAGGTGTACCATCAAACTATAGAACTCGGGCATGAGCATGTATAATCCATACCCATTTCATCACAAACTACCTTGGGCATGATAGTAGTGGATGCCCCTGAATCTATCATGCAATTATGCACTATCCACCCTTCCATTCTAAGGGAAATGTAAAATGGTGGAGGTTTATTCTTTAGGGTTGCAAGAGAAATATTCCCCTAATCATGTGCTAAGTTAAACACATTGGCAGTTTATTTTCCTTGAGACTTCTTGTTCAGAGAAGCTTTTAGCAAATCAATTTGGCTGGGAAGAAAGAGTGTATCATAGAGACTTGCTCTAGATGGGGTCCTTTTTAATTCATCCACAATGTTGAATTCATATTTTTTTAGGTGGTTCTTTCTTCTTTCCTATATTGTTCACTAAATATTCTTTTATATTGCTATGTGACTTCAATTTTTTGTCTCTTGGTGATAGAATGGAATTGCAACTTCTCTCTATCTTCTTCTTTAGAACTAGGTTGTTCTTTATATTTTTTCTTGCTACTCTACCTATGCATACTTCTATTCTTATCTTATCCTTTAGGAACTAGATCTCCCTTTTTAGTTTCCTATGAAATTATAAACTATCCTTGTTGGGAATAGGTTGATATCTTGTTCTTTGAGAGAGAAATTGAAATGACCCCATTTTCTACGGATCTACCTGCAATGGTTTTTTTCCAAACTTGGTTAAAACAGAAACAGGTTCTTGTTCTATGGATTTTTATCCAAACATGACTTTTTCAGGCTGCCAGAGCATGTTAACTCTTATTTTTTTAGTCCTTTATGCCTTATCTATGGTCTGTTGTACATGGTGTTGATACTAGACACAATAATCAAGATCCTTAGGATCGTTGCAAACTAGGCACAGACATTTACCAAGCTAGTTTCAGGGTCAAAATCGTAGTCTTCTTAATTTTCACTAACCCTTGGACCTATATTTTTTATAGCACTAGGTATTTGATATTTATTAACATACAGGAACCTTATTTACTAAGACCTTTCCATTTCCATTTTATCTATAGCATTGAACTTATTACCGAGTCTTTAAAGAATTTTGAATATCAAGAAGTAATGGAGACTCTTGATGTTCTTGAGATGGTAGTGGAGGGAAAGGTACAACAGTTGGTAACTTAGGAGGTAATGGATTCGTTGAAGGAAACTGCATTGCTAATGGATGAGGGTTCATTGTAGGAAATGATGTAGTTGTGGATTGGAGAGGATATTGTGAGATTTTAGGAAAATATGGCATAATATGTTTGGGGGGTAATCCTCCCACTGAATTCAAGATATCCTTAGCATAAACGACTATTTGATGGATATATAGGAATGTGGTTACCCCAAATTTTTGGGTTTGTAATCCAATGTCATGCCCTAATGCTTTGATCTAATACCTGCAAGTAAGGGGAGAGGATGGCCTGAATTCATTGGGGATTCTCTTCTATGTTCTACTAAATCTGAGATTGAAATCAGACATCGAATCTTGTGGATATTTTTGAATAACTATGAATTGAGTTAGGAGTGAAAATTGATCTGTAAACTCATTGAATTATTTTACAAAGGGACTAGTTAAATCAACCCAAGATTTTATGGACCCATTTTCTAAGGTTCTAAACAAATGTAGGATTTTACCTCTAAGGAAAGGACCAATAATCTTACAATAACATCTTCATTCCTTGATATTATGAACAACTGCCATAGATAGTACATCTTGACAATGCACATATGTAGTTATTCCAATACCATCATAGGTGGTTATGGCCTTTACTATGGCTTGAGGGATATTATTCACAACTCAAAAAGATAAGGGATCACAATATTCCAATCGGGGTAGTTTTTCTAAGCTACATTTTAATCTTCCCCCATATCAACTTGAGTATGGGGTGTATCAGATTAGAAATATTTATAAGAGGAGGATGAGGTTTAAATCTCCTCTAGGGAAGTTTTAGAGGATGGGTGTCTTGAATACCAATTTTGAAAATAACTCATAAAAATTTGCAAGTTGCTTACTATTTTTAGTAGCTCCTTTGGTAAACATGAAAATGTGAAGATTATGAATAATGTTTTATTGGGTTTTATTCTTAGGGAGTCACCAAGTGAATTTAATTTCTTTGCTTGTGAGGTCAAGAAAATTCACTAGATCTTGATTCCTTTGGTAAAACTTTAAAAAAAATATTTTGTGTAAATTGTCCCACCGAGCATGCCAAAAATTGTTGTATTCTGGTTTATCATCAAGCCAATGCTAGAACTGTGATCATTATCCTGATAAATTTGAAGGTGAGCACCCACTAATCACATCCCAGACTAAACATTGGAAAAATCAAATTACTTTGATTCAACCTCTAGAGTAGGCTAGTATACCTTGTCAACTTAATATATGTTGACTCTTTTTAGCTCAAAATGGTAAAATTTTAGGGATAGGGATGAAAGGGTTAGAAATGTATGAATGAATGATGGACGGGTGAAGCTAACAACATAGACATCCACAAAGGATCTTCCAACAAATCAATTTATAGAAGCCATGTCTGAGACTAACAACATTTTGCATCAATGGTTTTTAGCACACTTAAAGGATTATTCCAAACATCTAAGCATCAATTATCCAAGTTAACATAATTGTTGGAAATTAAAGCAATATAAAAAGGTAAAAAATTTGTTTACAACGGTAAGCTTTGGACCTTACCCTTTTACCTCCTTGGACGGCAGCTGATTGGGCAGATTGGACGGCATGGGTGGCAAGGCATTCGACATCAATTTCCCTTCCTCCTTTCCTCCCTATTTTTCTTCATTTCCTAACTTCTCCTATATTCCCTAAGGTTGTTAAATCAACCCTATTTAAGCATTGTAATTTCTAAGTTTCGTAAGGTTAATGAATAATATTTCTTATTTCCATTTTGCTCCAAGACTCACGTGCCACATCTGGTATCAGAGCCGAGGCCGGAGAGGGCCCGAAGATCGAGGTGGAGGAACCAACAGCACGAGCACCGAGGTAGGCGAGGTCAAGTGGGGCCCGCAACACGTGATCCGAGGTGAGGTCGAAGAAGGCCCATGAATCATGAACCGAGGCGAGGTCTGGAGAAGGCCCGCACAACGAGCACGCGAGGAGGAGGAGCAACCTAGGAGAAACCAACTAGAGAGCGCCACGTGGCGAGAGGAGAGCAAGGCCGACGTAGACCGGATGACACAGAACCGACACAGATCCGATTACGTGGTAGAAGGAGAACCGACAACGTGGCGGATGAAGGGTTACGTGGCAGAAGGAGGCGACAAGCAACGTGGCGATAGGCGACAGGCTAAAGGAGGCAAAAGGGCGGTCACTGATTTCCCGAAGGCAATCAAGTGACTATGCGAGCGTTGAGGGTTTTAAACACCTCAAACGCTCTCGCATGGTCGATGTGGGACTAAAAGTCCCAAAAAAATTTCTTTTGGCATGGCTGCAAGAAGAACAAGGAAGGCAAGCTTCCCTTGCCTTCCCGTCGAGCCACGCAGCTCGACTGGCTCGAGGAGCCAGCCGTAAGGCGCCCGCCTTCCTGCAGGTCGTGGGTTCGAAACCCAACGATGAAAAAAGCTTTGAATTTTTTTTATTAAAAATCGGATCCGAAATAACATAAAATTGTATTCATTCCCTTTGGTTCTCATCGATAGTGGTGGTCGAGTTGGTTAGTGCGATTTGTTGATGCCAAGAGGTCGCGGGTTCGATTCCTGTAGACCATAATTTTTTTTTATATAAGTTCTTTTAATTTTTTTTATATTATTAAAACTACTTATATTATATTTAATATATTAAATATAATTGCTTCTTTAAAAAAAATTTAGGGCAATTATTTTTTAATTTATTAAATAGTAATATAGTTTTTTAATATTATAAAAGAAAGGAAAATATTGTCTAAGAGACAATTATTGTAATCAAAGGGTACTTATTTTTTTACTTGATTCAAGGAATCACAAACTGTAGAACTCTTGTGTAATAAGCCTAAGAGGCTTAGTTTTTTTTGTAAAAGATACCAAGGATCAAATTGTAAAATTGTAAATAGGCATTGATGATAAGACCAAATGGTTGTTATCATGCCTTATGTGCAATTTTAGCAAGAGAAGGTGCAGAGAGGTTTGATGAAAAAGTAAGAGGTTATGGGCTCAACATTGTGTTTAGCCAACTTCAAAATGCAGTGATAGCACATCAAAGGCATCCTGACTCAGGGTACGAGGCAGACTTTGAAGACAACTCATTCAGGAGTCAATTTGAACAATCAAAATCCATACAAGCTGCACCACAAGAATCAGAGTATACACACTACAATATTTCAGTGGAAATCTTAGAACCAGAATCACCAAAAATAATATTGATAAGTGACGACGAAGAAGAAGTAGCAGATAATTTTGTGAATCAAGAGATAGCATCCCCACATCAAGAGGAATAAGCAGTGAATGATAGAGTAGAACAAGTCAGATTTGACTTAAATTTGTAATCTCTTCTTTCTTCCTTCTTCTTCTTTCCTTCTTTCAAACAACAAAGTACTTTATTGTAACCATGAAATAAAGAGAGTTTTTTGGTAACTATGGCCTCACACAATAGCTTACCTATACCAGAATTTAACGGTTATGACTATGAGTATTGGTCTATAAATATGAAGACCTTGCTCATAGGAAGAGGTTTGTGGGACATAATAGAAGAGGGCTACACATAACCCTCAGACTGGACAACACTAAGTGCCGCAGACAAGAAAACATGAAAAGAAGAGAAAAAGAGCAACTCTTCTGCTCTTTCTCATCTCCAAGCTGCATTGGAGAAAAGCATATTCCCTAGAATCGTCGCTTGTACAACTGCACAAGCTGCATGGAAAGCATTGAGTGATGGATTCCAGGGTAGTAATCAAGTGAAGTAGGTAAGGCTTCAAACACTGAAGAGAGATTTTGAAAATCTTTGAATGAAAGATGATGAAAAAGTCGATGATTATTGTGTTAGAGTAAAAGCAATTGTGGATAAAATGGTTACACTAGGCGAAGAAATCAAGCCTGAGATAATTGTAACAAAAGTGTTGCGAACACTTACACAGAAATGGAACCATATTGCCATAATTATAGAAGAATCCAAAGATCTTTCCCTTTTAACATTCGATGCATTAATCGGATCGTTAATGTCACATGAAGAGAGGTTTCCTGAAACTCCTTCAACCAACTACGGAGGCGATGATAAGGCCTTCACTTCCAATGAAAACAATGGAAGAGGATGGGGAAGAGGTCAAGGTAGAGGCAAGCAAAGAGGTAGAGGCAGAGGCAACTACAGAGGAGGCAATCAAAATAGAGGAGGCAACCAGAACAGAGGAGGCAATTCCAACAGAGGAGGCAATCAACAAAGAGGTGGAAATCAAAATCGAGGAGGAAATCAAGGACAAAGTGGAAATCAAGGGCGAGGAAGTGACAAGTCAAAATCAGCTTGTTTCAACTGTGGCAAGCCAGGTCACTTCGCTCATGACTACTGGTCAAAATCTTCACAAGGCAACAGTAGTCAATATGGTAATTATGGAGAAGAAGATGATACCTCTAATATTTTTCTTTCATATGGACAATCAGAACAGAATCTAAATGACACATGGATTCTGGATACTAGTTGTTCAAACCACATGAGTGGCAAAGAACATTTATTTGCTACTCTAGATTCCACTTATAAATCCCAAATCAAATTAGGGGATGATAAGACATTGCAAGTAGAGGGTATTGGAGCCATGGAGGTTCCAACCAAAGAAGGACTAAAGAAAGTGCATGACATCTATTACACTCCAAAGCTCCAACACAATCTGCTAAGCATTGGAAAAATGATGGAAAACAATTACAAGCTTGTATTTGATGAAGGACAATGTATCATTTTTGATAAAAATAATTGTAATCGTGTCATCACACAGGTCCCCATGACCAAGAACAGGTTATTCCCTCTCAAATTTGATGAGCCAGGAGGAGCTCAAATTGCAAATGTAGCTATAACAAATCCAAGTGTGCTTTGGCACTTGCGATATGGTCACCTTAATTCCGCTAGCTTGAAACTTCTAACTTCTCAAGCTATGGTGACAAGACTTCCCAAAATCAATGAACAAAAGGAGGTCTGTGAAGGATGTGCTTTGGGAAAGCACTCAAGGTCGAAGTTTCCAAAAGGACAAGCATGGAGAGCCAGCTATCCACTTCAGTTAGTACATTCAGACATCTGTGGACCAATGCAAACACAGAGTCTCGAAAACTATTCTTATTTTCTCACTTTCATAGATGACTTCTCTAGAATGTGCTGGATTTATTTTTTGAAACATAAAGATGAAGCTTTTGATTGCTTCATAGATTTTAGAAACAATGTAGAGAATCAAAGTGGGAATTATGTAAAATGTCTTAGGACAGATCGAGGAGGTGAATACTCCTCAAAAGCATTCTTGAAATATTGTAAAGCAAGTGGGATTAAAAGGCAATTCACCACTGCCTATACCCCACAACAGAATGGTGTGGCCGAGAGAAAGAACCGCACCATAGTTGAAATGGTGAGATCGATGCTTCAGACTAAGCATCTAACTCATATGTACTGGGCAGAGGCTGTAAGAACCAGTGTATATATTCTAAATAGAAGTCCTACTTCTAGTTTAGATGGTGTCACTCCTTATGAGGGGTGGTACGGAAAGAAACCTAATGTAAAGCACTTCAAAGTGTTTGGTTCTTTAGCATATGCACACATTCCTGATGAGAAAAGGAAGAAGCTTGATCCAAAAAGTCAAGCTTGTATATTTGTAGGGTATTGTGAGTCTACAAAGGCATATAGACTCTACAATCCCAAGACTCATAAAGTTATACTCTCCAGGGATGTAATTTTTGATGAAGGGGGAGAATGGGGTCATCAAAGAATTTTTGTTGATGATGAGTCCCAAGATGTAAGTTCTTCACAGGTACAACAGGTGTCTCCAAAGAAAAGCAAAGGCACACCACCCCCTCCAAGCCCATACAGGAGTACTACATCAAGTACTTCAACCGCCACTCCAAGTCCTTCTCCACAGAGATCAGTAAGTTCTTCACCGATGGACATTGACAGAGACTCTCCATCGAGAGGCAAAAGAACATTACAACATCATCCATATTTTCAAATGTTGGATCAGAATTTCCAGAGAAGATTCACTAGAAGCCAAGCTAGTGAGATGAATACAGTTTTGCAACAACTTGAAAATTTGCAATTGTATGGAGATGATGACTCCCATGATCCTAGGGGAGATGTAGTCAATTATGCTTTATTGGCTAGTACACAGCTAGAACCAACTAGCTATGAGAAGGCATGTACTCAAAATGTATGGCAAGAAGCCATGAAAGAGGAAATAACCTCTATAAACAATAATGATACATGGGAGCTAGTAAAGCTACCCAAAGGAAAAAAATGTGTTGGGTGTAAATGGGTCTACAAGACCAAGTACAATGCTGATGGAAGCATTGAGAGGCATAAGGCGAGACTAGTAGCAAAAGGTTTTACTCAAAAATTTGGCATTGACTATGAGGAAACCTTTGCTCCTGTTGCACGACAAGAAACAATCAGATCAGTTCTTTCCTTAGCAGCCCATAAAGGATGGAATGTTCAACACATGGATGTGAAAAGTGCTTTTCTGAATGGATACTTGATAGAAGAGGTTTATGTTCAACAACCTCAAGGTTTTCAAGAACAGGGAAAGGAGAACCTTGTTTACAAATTGAAGAAAGCACTTTATGGCCTCAAGCAAGCACCAAGAGCTTGGTACTCATGCATTGATGGCTATTTCAACGAGTATGGATTCACAAGAAGCAAAAGTGAACCAAATATGTACTACCTAAAGCATGGAGTAGACATTCTCATAGTTTGTTTGTATGTGGATGATCTAATATTTATGGGTAGTAACAATAAAATGAATATGGAGTTCAAAAACTCCATGATGAAACAGTTCGAGATGAAAGATCTTGGTTTAATGTGATACTTCCTAGGGATGGAAGTGCATCAATCAAATAAAGGGATCTTCATATGTCAACACAAGTATGCTCGAGACATGATCAAGAAATTTGCCATGGAGCAAGTGCAAATCAGTTGCAACTCCAACTGGACATGGGATCCAATTGAGCAAGGATGATGGAGCATCAAAGGTTGACATGACCACTTACATAAGCATGGTTGGGAGTCTGATGTTTCTCACCAACACAAGGCCCGATATTCAATATGTTGTTTCTCTAGTTTCAAGGTTTATGGCTAGTCCATCTGAGCTGCATCTACAAGCAACTAAAAGAATCTTAAGATATGTAAAAGGTACATTGGATTTTGGAATCCATTACCAAAAATGTAATTCTGTGAAATTAGTTGGCTTCAGTGACAGTGATTGGGGCAGCAATATAGATGATAGGAAATCTACATCAAGAAATTGTTTTAGTCTAGGATCAGGACTAATTACATGGAGTTCCAAGAAATAAACTGTTGTAGCATTGTCATCGACTGAGGCTGAGTATATAGCCATCACACATGCTAGTACTCAAGCCCTATGGTTGAGAAAAGTTCTTGAAGAGATTGGAGAAAGTCAAAGTGGTCCAACTCGACTGTATTGTGATAACATAAGTGCCATTCAGTTGGCATACAATCCAGTCCACCATAGCAGATCAAAGCATTTCGATATGAAGTATCACTTCATTCGAGATATGGTGGAACAACAGATAGTTGAGCTTCAATATTGTAACACTTTGGATAATATTGCAGACATCTTCACCAAAGGTATAGCTAAAGCTCAATATATAAAGTTGAGAGACTGTATAGTCAGTCCTCTCAACTTTAAGGGGGAGAATGTTGGAAATTAAAGCAGTATAAAAAGGTAAAAAATTTGTTTACAACGGTAAGCTTTGGACCTTACCCTTTTACCTCCTTGGACGACAGCTGACTGGGCAGATTGGACGGCATGGGCGACAAGGCATTCGACATCAATTTCCCTTCCTCCTTTCCTCCCTATTTTTCTTCATTTCCTAACTTCTCCTATATTTCCTAAGGTTGTTAAATCAACCCTATTTAAGCATTGTAATTTCTAAGTTTCGTAAGGTTAATGAATAATATTTCTTATTTCCATTTTGCTCCAAGACTCACGTGCCACAATAATAAGACCAACGCCTTGACTAATAGAAATAGAATTCTTATAAGCATGCATATAAGAATGAATTATTCCAATTTTCTCTAAGTCAGCAATCCAAATTAATAGAATAAACTAACCATAGTAGTAGTAGCAGAAATAACTTCACAAGATTATGATCAACCAACAACACAGACACAAGTTCAAGGTAAACATCCCTTGTAATGCTTATTTCATTAATTGTAGAAAATGTACATAGTAGTGCAAGAAAAAACTTCAGATTTGACCTTTTGAAAGGAGATCACTACCTTTATCTTTAGTTTTATAATAAATTTCATTCTAAGCATTACAAGAAAATTTTACATTTTTTGATTTCTTAGTAACTTGCCATAGAAGGTGACACCTAAATTTATCTTCTTGATCATTTATAATAGAACTTCAGACCAGAGTCACTGTCCATCATTCCTAGTTATTGCAATATTCTTACATTTATAAATCTGCAACTAAATCTGGTTGAGCAAAAGTTTTTAAAATCTTTTGGGCTGTAAGTGATGATTCGACTTTCATGGAATTTGGTTAATCTTTCCTCTGCTCTCTATAACACATAGTTGCACAAAAATGCACTAGAGTTTTGAATTCAAATAAGGATTAACATTCATCATTGATATGATGATGAGTGGTTGTGATTGACTATCAACAATCACTCTCCACCCTTACCCTTCTCAAATCCATGCAAAATTACTTGCCTTTACTTCTAAGCTTAGCGAACTTCTGATTGGTGGGTCCCCTTTGTCTTTTGTGCGTAAACCAATCATTTGTGATCTCTAGATTTTTCTTGTACATGAAGTAAAATTGTTACTGCTCATCTGCTATGTATTTCAGGTAAAAAATTTTATTTCCACTCCAAAAACAAAGGATATGGAAAATCGCGTGCACTTTTTCAACTTAAACCTCTCGATCAAATTTCTCGACAAAATATGCTTTTTGATAGATTTTAGAAATTTCACTTTGCAAGAATTTTCTAGCACTTCCCTGATTTGTGCACAGTTAACAAAGGAGTCAAGAAGTCACGCTCAAAAGTCTTTGACCCATTTTTGACCCATTTTTGCAGATTCACATTTTTGAGAAATTTTAGATTTTAGCCCCTTAAGACCCTTCTTTTGAGCATGTTTCATTTGTGTGTGGTTAACGAAGAAATCAGTTGGTCGTGATGCTTTGCTTTTAATGTAGAACACTTCGTACATTTTACTATAGAATCACATTTTTCAGCGGATTCGAGCTTTTCAACTCTTTTCAGACTTGTGCATGGTTAACAAATAATACAGACATCATGCTCCAAAGATTTCACTCGATTTTGACCTTTTCTCATGGATTCGTATTTTTAGCAAAAATGAGAAAATGAGCGGATTTGTGTTTACTCTCTCCATACTTAGCCAGTTTTTGCAAAATTTGAGCTAAGTTGAGATAGCCAATTTTGGCCTACACTACTGAAGAAAGAAGTGGACATATTATTGGTGGGAGTCCACGACCAATTTTTCTTGAGATCATTTGGATCTATGGATCCTATGGCTTGAGATCATTAAGGATCCAATGGTATATCTAATTGATGTGGAGGATATTGAAAAATCCTTACTAGATGGAGGATTGAATAACATTGAAAATAAATAGTTCAACTTAAGATTCTTGCATTTAAGTTAAGTTGAGCTAGTAGTCAATGAATCATAGTGATCTTGTATGTACGAGTCAAGAAGAGATGATACAATATTTATTATTGGAACAATTGATTGATTTGATAATATAGTGACATTTCAAATTGATGAAGATATATGTAATAGGGAGGAAATGATATTGCAAGTTATTGTGGATACAAGTGGTAAAATAGACATTAGAGTCATGTTAAGAGCCCCTACAATAATCCATGATACAAATGTTGAAGAAGTTTCCTATTAGACAATGTGGGTGCATGCTAGAGTCTTATGTAAACTATGCCCTTATGCAAAATGAATAACTTCATAAAAATACATTATCATTCCATTAACATGTTCAAGTGTTCAAACCTCCATAATAAAAATATGATGACAAGTTAAAAGTATATAGCAAATACAAGGAGATGCAATCCATGATTGTGATCAAAGTTTTAAGGTTCTTATGACAAGTTATTAAATGAAACTAAGAATTTTTCATAGACTATATAGTATATTTTTATACTTCAATGGACACTAAAATGACTCTTTCTTAATATGCACAATATATGTATATATATACATTGGAAACTACAACACCAAAATAAACTTGCATGATTCAGAATATTTAAAGATCTTTTTAGACTCAAAGTTGGATTGAAATATACTAAATGGCATAAATTATGGCTTTAGCAGCATTGCATTACACCATGAGACAAATATCAAAGCAATAGAACATCTTATTCAATGAATAGAAGTGATACATTGACTAGAGATATGTGGCCCTTTAAATAGGAAGATAGATTCCTTGGCCAACACTCTATCTAGCTGTACGAGGAACACCTTACACATTTACAACTTGCACATTGATGCTTATGAATTTATTACATTGTATGAAGTAACTAGATAACTTCCCCCCAAAGTAATCTAGCATAGCCAAATGATATAATATATTCTAACAATAAAAACTTAAATAAATGATAGTATCCTTGTATAGATAACCTATGATATGATGCATAAAATATGGTGAAGAGGTACATACATGTCTAGATTACCACATTAGTGGAATTCCAATGATGGGTTTTGTATGTACCAATTTTCCACCTATACTAATATTGTTTCTTTCATACAACAAACACAATTATTCTAAGTTTTGGATTGATGTAACCGTTATCTTTTGATGATATATTTAAGGAAATGCAACCACATGATCTAAAATGATCAAGCAATGTTAACTATATGATAATGACAATATAATATGCAGGAAAAATATATGAGAAACTTCTGCAATAACTCATATAATAGCCATTAATGAAATAGTACAATGTATTATAATGGAGGTCTCAAACACTCCAAAAAATCATGAAAGATCTACATTGTATCTATTTTCCTATTCTATATGCTTCTCTCTACTATCCTCTACAATACTCTACTATCCTCTATAACATCCTCTCTATCAAAGGCCTATATATAGGGAGATATGTCCCTTGGCCTTTCATCTACCCATGACTCTTCATATTCCTATCCTATGACTCATATACATGTGGAATACATGCACATTTACATCATTACACATTCTAACACTTGTGCATTTATTACATTGCTTAAAGTAAATACTCAAACCTTAATCTAAGATAAACTCCTAATCTAAAGATGTACCCAAGGTGGTACATTAACATGTACCAATTAATGTAATATATTCCAACAGTAATTACTATGACCATCCTATTCATGACATCTATGAATGCCATGTTCTAAAGTGGTTGAAGGAGGATAGGAACAACTATGTTCATGAAATAATTATGAAATGACATTGGAAACCACTAGCAATTATATAGATATTATAGCTAATTTGATGTGATATTTGATATGGAAATGGACTTAGTAATGGTTATTGTTTGTGATCAAATAAACTAATTTACACAAGTATCTTTAACTATAAATATGCAAATATTATCAATAGGAACATAGAGAGGGGAAATACCTAAAATTTTATGAGCATATCATGGATAAGTACCAAAACAATATCAAATTTATCAAAGCATATACAAAATCATATTAGAGTAGAATTTGGTTTTTGCATGACCCCAAATAATATTATGAAGCTAGTAACTAGAAGTGGGTTGTGAAAAGGTATGGATACTATGTACAATGATGTCTTCTATAATAATAAAGAATGAATGGTTTTGTGTGTGGCCCCACACATTATATAGCTTGATCTAATTAAGCAATAATAAAATTATATTAGAAGGTTTTCTAATATATTCACAAGGGTCAAGATGCTTGTCGATTAGTGCAACTTAATGCAATACTAGATGAAGTCTGATTTTTAAAATGTATTTAAATTTTTTAAAAATAAAAATATTTTTATACCAAATAATTATCTAAGAGGATGGAGTAGTCACACAATTATATAGAGTATTAATTGCTCTACTTGATAAATTTATAGAGCAAGTCAAGTGTTAAATAAAGAGTCGATGATAGATATCATATTCAATGCATTTATGCTACAAAACATGTTGATGGATCAAGGTGCAAAAGTAGATTTATTGACCATACTAACATGGGATGTTATGGGGTCACATCCACTATAGCATTTATCATTTATATTAATCATGGAAAATAACTCAACATTGACTTGAATGGGATTTTTGAAATGTATATAATAAATTTATTAGATTCAAGTTCATAACTAGCTTCAAGTGAAAAAAATAAAACATGATGACCATGCAACTGATGAAAAACTAGCCTTAACAAATTATCAATTCATTCACTAAGGCAAAATCCTATTGAATACTACCTTGGGGTTATAAACTAGAATATTGATACTCTCGATTAGGATATTTTTACATGTAAGAATTATTAAAATAATCTCCTAACTAAAAATGCATGATCTAATAATAAAATAATGTAATAAAATATTTCTAACATCCCCCTTATTATATTATTTGGGATAGAAAATATTAGGACCCCCCTTAATTTAGAGGACTCTAGGCTTTTTCTCTTGGTTTTGCCTCCTAGATCTAGCTTTGGCTCTAGCTCTAGCTTTGGCTTCTATCACTCGGTTTACCACTAGGTCCATATCTATGCCTTCCTATGGGTTTGTTGCCTCTGATTGTGCTACCAATGGGTCTATCGTTGGGTCTACCACTGGATTAGCCTCTAGATATACCACTTGGTCTGTCATTGGGTCAACCTATGGATCTAACAATGGGTCTACCTCTAGGTTTACCTTTGGGTCCACCTCTAAATCTACCACTGGGTCTGCCTTTGGGTCTACCTCTAGGTTTATCACTATGTTTACCTCTTGGTTTACCTTTGGTTTTGCCTCTCAATCTACCTTTGGGTCTACCTCTTGAGTTGCCACCTTATTTTATAGAATCTATTCAAAATTGCTTTCATGTCGTCCCATTGTGTGACATTTGTTCATCCATAATCAATATGTACCTTGTTGGTCATTTTTTGTTTGTGCCAACAATTGGTTCTAGGAGTGGCATGGGATTTTGATTTTATGAACTTAGTGTTACTAGTTCTTGCTTGACTATCATAGCCAAGGCCTTCATTATTTGACCTTATACATGGTATTATAGGCATTATTTGGCCTTATACATGGTATTATAGGCATTATTTTGTCTTACCTATATTTTCCCAATCCTGTACCATTATAACCCATTTGTTTCATTATCTTGGAGTCAATTCCTTTGGTGTACCTTTCAAAGCACCCAAGTTCTTGCTCTTCATCATGGCTTTCAACACATGTACCATTATCATCAATAGCATTCAAGTCATTAGTATCACAAGTTGAATCTATCTTAGTGATAATATCACTTGTGTCATAATAGACATTTGTCATTAAGGGCTTGAGATTGCTTGTATCATAATAAGCATATGCCACCATGGGTTTGAGCTTTCGTTGCTCATTTATGTCTTCTTTCCTTTTATTCGTACATATTTTAAGTGTGATTAACGTAATGTATATTGTCCTTACAATATCTATAGGGATTATAACACATGTTTGAAGAAAATTTTTGGAACCATCAACATCTATGAGAATTGCTTGCAAACAACTCCTTAGAGTGATGAATTTTCCATCTTCATAAATATGCTTCCCTTTTATGAAATAAAGACCCTTATCTGGTGTGGCACACTCATGAAATTTTGGTGGATTCTTGGCATGGTTTCTCTTTTTCTTTCCCATGCTTAAAGGCATTGGTCTTCGTCGAAAATGCACCTTTTACAATCGTTGAATTTTGCAAGAAGGGTGAAGGTGTCAAACTCCATCTAAAGTGCACCTTTTTACAATCGTCGAATTTTTGCAAGAAGGGGAAAGGCATCAAACTCTATCGATATTACACCTTTTCACAATTACAATGATTAATTTTACAAAATAGAATTTGAAATTGCACCCTAATTAATTGAAAAGAAGATTTGAATCATATACCTTATACCTTTGAAATTCGCACATAAAAATTTATTTTTCACTTCTTTTTAAATAAAAGGATTTTTAAAAATAAATTTAAAAAACTTGTGCATTAAAAAAATTATTTATTTTCATTTTTAAAAATGAATGCGGATGTAATTTTTTTTTTTAATAAATTCCCCCCTTGGAAGAAATTAATGAAAATGTGCTCTTTTTTTAAATTATTACGAACCTTTAAGGGTCTTAGTATTATTTTTTCTAGATGTATATTGGACACGTGTTTTCACATATTTCTCATTTCATTGCATAAATAGAGTATAGCCTCATTGTACACAATTGCACACCTTCAACAAATAGTCCCACAGATAGGTTGTTTTGGAGCTTTTTTTTTGGGTAGAGAATGCAACTTCAACCTCAAGAATTTCTTTGAATTTTTCCAAGTAAATATTGACTTCAAATAGGGTGCATATACACAACATAATAACAACAGAATACTTAAGGAAGATATTGAGTTCTTCTGCTACCTACAGGTCAGCATAAGAAACAAGAAGTGGGAGGTAGTTTGGTGCAGAACCATACATTGTCACATTGGGACTATGTGGTGCCTCCTTGGGTGCCTAAATTTATTTTTAAAAAATAATGTGTCCCTTTTGATCTTTAAAATAAACAAGTACTTCAAAAAACTCATTTGCATAAAATAAGTGCTTAAAAGAATTGTCCCTTTTTTTAAATGAACTGCACTAGTTAAAAAAATCAAACCTAACAAAGCCCACAAAATTTCAAGGAATTGATTATTGAAATATATTACATTATTTGGTACACGTCAATGTACCACCTTGGGTACATATTTAGATTAGGAGAGTGTATTATATTAGATCTTATTTGCGTTATGTAATATAATAAATGCACAAGTAGTATTAGAATGTGTAATAATGTGAATGTGCATTTTGTCCATGTGTACATGAGTCCTTAAAATAGGAAGATGAAGTGTCATAGGAATATGGAAGGACAAGAGTCATATCTCATTATATATAGGCCTTTCATATGTATGGAAGAGTGAGTGAAGATAGTGAGTATAATGTAGAGGAATAGTAGATACAATGTAGAGCATGTAAGAGATATGGAGAGTTTAAGACCTCCATTTTATATCAATGTACTATTTTCATGAGCTTTTATTAATGGTTTTTTTATGAGCAGTTATAGAAGTCTCTTCTGAGTTTTACATGCTTAGTGTATTGCCATTATCATATATTCAATATTGCATGCTCATTTTATATCTTGTGGTTGATTTCTCATTAAGTATCTAGCTTCAAAAGCTATTAGTGGTATCAACACACAAGGGATATTTATAGGAGATAGGGAGAGCCATAAGAGATATTGAGAGGAGATAGGGATATTACATTTCCAAAAAAAAATAAAGTTATTGTTTGGATAGAGTCTTTCCATGAGGTTGTAAAAAAACTTGTGAAGACTAGGACTCAACATAGATCTCATTCCACTAGATTGAAGGATAACTAGTGAAGTTTATAGATCTAGAAATTTGCATGTATTTGCTTGCTATTGTCTAAAGTTTTTTTTTGCAAAAAATTAGTTCTTAGAAGTTGAGAAGCTTCCTACAATGGATAGAGAAGAATTTCATCTTCGATTGCCTGAAAATCTATGTGCTTTCCTCGTGCAATGATTAATTCTTTTTTGTAGAAAAAGTAGACATTGAAGATAAGTGAGGTCCAAGAAAGAAGACCCTATTGAAGACTGGATATTGAGGAGACCCAAGAAGGAGATATCCATAGAATATTGAAGACTACAGATTGTATATTGAAGAAAGAAGAAAGCAACACTATTGAATATTGAGAAGAGGCCAAGAGAAGCCCTATTGAATATTGGAGAAAGAAGATATCCAATAAAAGATATATCATTGAAGAAATTACATATTTTGAAGATAGAATATTGAATGTTGAAGATAGAGGAGGACTAGGAAAAGTCCTATTGAAAATTTGAGTTGTAAAATTTGAAGATCCAAGAGAAGGGCTCTCAAGTAAACTTGGAAGGAGAAAGAAGAAGAAGGCTATAGAAGCCCTATTGAAGAAGTTAAAGAAGTTTCCATTGGATAATATTTGAAGAAAGCCCAAGGTAGAAGATTTCAAGGAGTAGCTCCTGAAAATATGACTTTGGGATAATTTTTGCCATCCGACAACAAGCCCAAAAGAAAAAAGGATTTGGCAAGAAGTTTGTCAAATTTTAGAAGGGATTCTTGAAGATATCAAGACATTTAGATTCTTGAGGAAGAGACCAACAATAGAGGTTCGTTTGGAATACATAATCTAGCAAGATATAAGGAGGAGAAAGAAGCTAGAAGAGGCCACCAGATTTGAGAAATTTGGAGACTACCATTAGGAGAAAAATATTATTGTTTTTATAGAAAAATTTGAAGATTCACTGGAAAGAAAATTTAATGTGACATATAGTTGTGATTTAGATAAAATTTGGGTTGATTTCAAAGAGCCCTTGAACAACCAATTGAAGGAAGGCTTGACAACAATTTGGAGGAATTGACTATTGTTTTTGGAAAACAAGATAAAGAGGGAGGTCAAAAGGTGTGTAAAAGTGGTGCTTTGAAAGTTTATTATTTTAACATTAAATCTAGTTTATTATAAAGTTTTTTTAGAGCACCATATTAGAGGTATTTTAAGGAGCAAAAGCTAGTTTAAGTTAAGTGTCTCCAAGCCAAGGAAGGAGACATCATTTTCATCATTGAACCTACCAAATACAAACAATAAATATAGAGTTAAAAGGATAAATAAGGAGGAAGAAATATTAAAAGTAAATGTTGTGATTTGAAAGCCTACGTAGTACAACAAAAGAGGATCAAATAAGGTTAAAACAAAGGGCAAGTTTTTAGAGTGTCTAAAGACACCAAAAGCAACATAGTAGAAGGTGCAGGAGATTGGTTGAGAAGAAGCACCACCAAAACTTGGAAGAGTCATAGGATTTAAGGAAGAGTAACCGAGTTCTAAGAAGAGCTATTACCAAGTCATTTGTCATTAGAGAGAAGGAAGAGCACGATTAGCCAACGTAGAGCATTGTCACCACCCAATCTAGATAAAAACTAAGGAAGAGCACCACCACTTGAGAAGCATTGGTGAAGTTAAGCAAACCACCATTGGAAGAGATAATATTAGAAATATCTCTTCTACATCAAAAAAAATAAGTTGAAGGGTTACATATACTTCATACAAGGTTATTGAAAATAGGACAGTGAAGAGTTGATCAATATTCACATTGTTTGGAGGAGATTTATTTATATAAGGCTTGCTACCCAATGCAATAATAAGGTGAAAAAATTGAGTAGTGCCCAACATAACATATACTTGATGAAATAGAAGGAGGAGCACTAAAAATAGTTCAAGATTACTCATTACCAAGCGTTACAAAGAAAGGAAGGGCATTGGAGAATCAACGCACTCATATGGTACACAAGTTAAAAGAATAAGGTTGTTGCTTGCCACTTGGCACATCAGAGATAGAGCACCAACCATTGTGAAGAGATAGTCTAAGCACCAAGGAAACCAAATCATCATTGCGGATGAGAAAAAAAACTCAGACATGAAGGAATTTCTAACATTTACCAAGAAGGAAGGAGTTTATAATGCTCATCACCAAGCATTACAGAAGTTGAAGGAGTTTAGAGACACTTGTCTCTCAGGAAAAGAAATAACAACCGCCAAGGTGCATTCAAGTGCCCTAGAAGAACCAACTTGAATGCCAAATGTCCAAGTGAAAAGAAGCACCAACCACCACGTTCATAATGCCTTCTTACATACAATAAAGCACGGGTTAAAAATCCACTAAGAAGAACGACTGAGCAAAGAGTGTAAGAATTATTGCAAAAGCACTACAATAAGGAAGAGAAAGATGCTTTGTCAAAGTCTTGAATATTTTGCATCAAGAAGAATTATATGCATTATAGTGAAGGAAGAGCATCTTAAAAGCATAGGTTGCAGAATAAAGAGAAGCAAGACAAAGTCTACGCACCATATTCAAGAAGGTATGAATAATTTAAATTAAACCTTTTCAAAATATAAGGAGATATAAGGCATAATAATTTTTGAAGTCAAAGTTTAATTAATCATAATTAAGGTTATTTGAATAATAGAAGAAATAAGGTGATAACATTAGAAGAAGTATTGAACGCCTTAGAAGATATTTGAAGAAAGAAGCAATTTGAAAAGCTTTTATTTTTTAAATTCATATTGCATTGAAATATTTGCAAATTATTTAACTTGGAGGAATAAGGATTTCTACACCAAAATTGAAACATTAAATTTGTAAATACCTTTGTTTTCTAAATTTCCAATTAGGGAGTTATAAGGAGTTCAACACCAATTTAGGTTTTTGAAATTTAGAAACTTTACTATTGAAGATTGAAAGGTATAAGAATCATAACCTAGAGTTGTTTAAAATTTGGAAAATTAATTTTTGATATTAGTCTCTTATTAAAATTAAAGGTACATAAGGAATCCAACTTAAATATCTTGAATATAGAAAATCTTATCAATTGAAATTGCATCAAAACTATCTTTAGATTTCTATAGGGAGAAATAAAGTGTTTATCTTGAAGTTGAACATTAGGGAGATAAAAGGGATTCAACTCAAAGGAAATTAAGAAAGCTAAGTATTAAGAAATCATTTTATATTCAAAACATTTTTTAGATACGAGATATTCTTCAAAAACTTGAAGATTGAAAAGATCTTAAAATTCAACTTAAAATTCAGAAGTTTATTGGGAGACATAAGAAATACAACAAAACTAATTTTTGAAGATTATAATAGATAAGTTAGCAAGAGAAACATTTCATCACAATATATGCTATTAAAATTCATACACTATTTTAAATAAAAAATGTAAAATTACTTCAAGCACAAATAATTCTACAAGTCAAAATGGAAAAGACATTTGGTTTATTGATTCAGGTGCAAGTCATCACATGACAAGAAATTTGCAATGGTTTGATTGTCTTGAAGTCACTAACAATCTTAGGTTGAAAATTGTAGATGGGAAAACCTATATTATACATGGATATGGGTGTGTAACACCTAGTACATCATTTCCAAATATTTTGTTACATGATGTAATGTATGTTCCTGGATTAACATCAAATCTTATTTTAGTAGCCAAGTTGGTAGAGAGCAAAAGTATGGTTGATTTTAGATCTATAAATGGAATCAATAAGTGTCTCATCATAAATCAAAATGAGATAGAAGCTACAAGATTAATACATAATGATATATATTCTCTAGACTCATTTGAGATTTTACAAGATATTATTGTAGTTCAAAACAACACTAATGGATTTTCTAAGGAATAGATTGTAGGAAATAAAAAATCTATATATCATAAAATTCAACAAGGAAATAGAAGATTCAAAATTATAAATATGAGAGGACAATACTTTGGACTACTTGGCCATCTACATATTAATGAAGAAAAATAATAACCTGATCAAGTTGAAGAACATTTGAAATATGAATATATATATTGAAGACTAAAGTATTCAATAACCAAATAATGTAATACAGGTGGATGTTGAAATACATTACATTATTTGGTACATGTCAATGTACCACCTTGGATACATATTTATATTAGGAGAGTATCTTAGATTAGAGCTTGAGTATTTGCTTTATGCAATGTAATAAATGCATAAGTATTATTAGAATGTGCAATGATGTAAATGTGCATGTTGTCCATGTGTACATGAGTCCTTAAAATAAAAATATGAAGTGTCATAGAAATATGGAAGGACAAGGGTCATATCTCCTTATATATAGGTATTTTATATGCATGGAAGAGTGAGTGAATATAGTGAACATAGTGTAGAGGAATAGTAGATACAATGTAGATCATGTAAGAGATATGGAGAGTTTAAGACCTCCATTTTATATCAATGTACTATTTTCGTGAGATTTCATTAATGGATGTTTTATGAGTAGTTATAGAAGTTTCTTATGAGTTTTACATGCTTAGTATATTTCCATTATCATATATTCAATATTGCATGCTCATTTTATATCTTGTGGTTGATTTCTCATTAAGTATCTAGCTTCAAAAGTTAACATTGATGAGGGTGCAAATTTTGGTCCAATTACTGAAACCCTTATTGAGTTTTTTTTTTCTTTTTTTTGAGTAATACTTCTTATACACATCCACCATGGGGATTGAACCCGTGTCACCTCACCGATAATGCAAGTGGTGCCCTTACCGGTTGATGGCAAGTCGGGATTCACTTCGACACAGTCACAGTCAAATCACAGTAATTTCATTAAAATTGGTAAATACAATTATAGTAATCTTTCCAGCATACCACTTTCCCCTCAATCCCGAACTCCACCATCCCTTTCCCTTACAATTTTTTGGGTTTTTATCGAGGCCCCGATCCTCTCAGCCATTAATGCTCGCCTAACGAAAGTTTCAAATTTGAATTTTCCCCCTCCATGGGATTTTCAAAATTTCGACCATAAATGGGCCATCTGCCCGATCTACCAGGAGGCTTTCATTAATGGTTCTCCTCGACCCGCAACCGCCGTCTAAGTCAGGTTGTTCCTCTGCGTTGGTCTCCTTCATAATGGCCATTGCCTGTGTCTGTTTCAATGTCCGTACCTGTTACTTTGCCAAAAATACATAAATACGTGGTCGTGGCCCTCATCTCATTTTAACACACGTAGTTGTCCGCATGTAAAACTGGCCATGCCTTCTCTTCGACGTAATAAATTTGGAACACGCGCCCTTCACAATTGTCAAGTTACTCGTGGCCGTCCACGTGTCAAACTCGGCCCCTCTCGACCATCCGTTTGTTCTCTTTTTTGGGCCTTACTTTGCTCTCTAACTTCTTTAACTTTCGCGGCTAACCAATGCTGTGCCACATGTCGGTCCTTGACTGGTCGCGACATCGCGACAGGTCACGAAATTGTGACCTGTCGCGATATCATGATAGCATCATCTCCTCTGCCCTTGCGTTGTACTAACGTCGTGATATCACGATGTCACGATATCACGACATCGCGATATCGCGACGTCTCCATCCTCGCTGCCCTTGCGACGAACCATCATCGTGATATCGCGACGTCGCGATATCGCGACGGAACCTTGCTGCCACCTTTGCTTTGAACTAAGGTTACAATATCACGATGTCATGATATCATGACAAAACTGGCTCACTCCCCGCCAAGCCTTTTGAGGTCGCGATTTCGCGACCTCTCCCCATGCTTAAGAAACTTGCCTTCAATGCTTCCACAAAACTCCCCCCCCTCCTTGGAAAAACACCGAAAATAAAACAAATGCTAGGAACTTAGAAAATTCTAAAGACATTTTGGAAGATGCAAGATTGCTCTAAGATTACCGGATGCTCCTGCATCAGACACCCGGGGTAATAAAAGAAAGTGACCCTCACTTTTGTTTTGTTAGGGGAAGACCCAAGCGGTCAACCTCTGTCTTTGACATCCAAGTTGCATCTTCAACAGGCCTACCCTTCTATTTTACCAGGTATTTTGAATACTGCTTGCTTCTGGTGCTTCTGCCCTCACGAGTGTCTAATATTTCCTCAACCTCGTTGGTGATCGGAATAGATGCTGGAATTTGCCACAATTCTGCATTTGGTACCTCTGTACTCTCCCCTTCATGATATTCCACTAAATTTGAAATATTAAAAATAGGTGAAATATCAAGCCAACTCGGCAATTCCACTTCATACGCATTTCCTGACTCCCGCTTTCCCAGTATTTTGCATGGCCCAAACTTTTTCATCTTCAATTTATTATAAGTCTTGGCAGGAAATCTCTCTTTCCTGAGATGCACCATGACCTCATCTCCGACTTCAAACTCCTTGAACCGTCACTTCTGGTCTGCCCTTGCCTTGTATTGAGTATTTATATTTATAATTTGTTTCCTTACTTCTTCATGCAGACTTTTCATGTGTTCCGCAAATTCTTCTGCCTCGGCACTGCACTTTTCTCTTTTGTCCAGCCTTCTCAGTTCAGACACATTTCTTGGACTGTTCCCGTAGATTATTTGGAATCAGGATTTGTTGGTGCTCTTATTAACTGAACTGTTATAAGCAAATTCATCCTGTGGTAAGACTAAATCCCATCCCTTGGGCTGATCTGCTATCAAGCATCTCAATAAATTACCCAGGCTCCGGTTCACCACCTCTGTCTGTCCGTCAGTCTGTGGGTGGTATGCTGAACTGAATTTCAGGTCTGTCTTCAATTTCTTCCACGAGTCCTCCAGAAATACCCCACAAACTTTGTATCTCTGTCAAAAACTATGCTTCTTGGTAGATCGTGAAGTCGTACCACTTCCTTGAAGAATAACCCAACAATGTGAACTGCATCACTTGTCTTTTGGCAGGGAATAAAATGTCCCATTTTAGAGAATCGGTCAACCACCACAAATACTAAGTCATTTCCCCTCTGTGTTCTCGGCAAGCCAAGAATAAAATCCATGCTTATGTCCTCCCATGGCCTCTCGAGTACGGGTAGCAGCTGGTATAATCTCGTGTTTTGCCTTATGCCCTTTGCCATCTGACATATTCTGCATCCTTGCACAAACTTCCTCACATCTTGCTGAAGTTGTGGCCAGTAATAATTTTCATCCACTAGGGCAATAGTCTTATCCCTACCAAAGTGTCCAGCCAATCCTCCGTTGTGCTTTTCCTTGATCAAGTTCTCCCGCATGGAGCTCCTTGGAATGCATAATTTGCTTCCCTTGAACAACATTCCATCTTGGATTAGGAAATCCAACCATTTTGTTTGGTCCATCGTAACTGGTGTTAAGCAAGCCTTCCAAGCTTCTGCAAAATTCGGATCTGCAGGGTACAAACCCTTCAGTTCTTCAAACCCCATTACTTCCACTGTAAGTTTAATCGGTAAGGTCTGCCTTCCGCTCAAGGCATCTCGCAACTCTGTTTGACTTCCCACTTCTGTGCTTCAGCACAAAGGTATAACTTTGGAGGAACTCCACCCATTTCATGTGCCTTTGATTCAGTTTTGTCTGACTGTTAATGTATTGTAAAGCCTGATGGTCAGTAAACAGAACAAACTCCTTTGGCAATAAATAATGTCTCCACTTTTTTAGAGCCTAAACTATAGCATAAAATTTTTGGTCATAAACTGAATACTTTTTCCGAGCATCATTTAGCTTCTCATTGAAATAAGCAACTGGTTTGCCCCCTTGACTCAAGATGACCCCTATTGCACTGCCGCTGGCATCACAGTCCACCTGAAATACCTTGTTAAAGTCTGGAAATGCCAAAACGGGCTATTCTGTAACTTTTCTCTTTAATGCATCAAAGCTCCTTTCAGCCCCCGATGTCCACTTGAACTCTTTTTTATCTCCCCTCATTGTTTCTGTGAGAGGTGCACAGATGCTGCTGAAGTTCTTTATGAACTTCTTGTAAAAGCTAGCCAAACCATGAAAGGATCTTACTTCTGTTGTGCTTCTTGGGGTAGGCCACTCATTGATGGCCCTTACCTTCTCTGGGTCCATTTTCAGGCCTTTTGTTGAGATTACAAACCCCAGGTAGACCAACTCCTTCTTTACAAAATTACACTTTTTCAAATTTATTAACAACTGCTCTTCCCGCAGCTTCTCAAAAACTCTCCTGATGTGCATCAGGTGTTCCTCCAAGGTCCTGCTGAATATCAATATATCGTCTAAATAAACAATAACAAAATTTCCCAGGAATTCCTTCAGTACTTCATTCATCAGCCGCATGAAAGTACTTGGTGCATTCGATAGCCCAAATGGCATGACCAACCACTCATACAGGCCTTCTCTTGTCTTGAAGGCTGTCTTCCATTCATATCCCTCTCGAATACGGATCTGATGATAGCCACTTTTCAGGTCAATCTTTGTGAAGTATTTAGCTCCACTTAAACAGTCCATGATATCATCCATTCTTGGCAACGAGAATCTGTACTTAATAGTAATTTTGTTGATGGCCCGTGAATCTGTACACATCCTCCATTCCCCATCCTTCTTTGGTGCCAACACTGCAGGTACTGCGCATGGACTCAAACTTTCCCGAATCAATCCCTTTTCTAATAATTCTTGGACCTGTCTATTTAACTCCTCAGTCTCTACAGGTGTCATCCTGTGTGCAGCTTTATTTGGCAAGCTTGATCCCGATACTAAATCGATATGGTGGCTAATTTTCCTTACAGGTGGTAAACCCTCAGGCACATTGTCAAACACAATATCTGGAAATTCCTCCAGCAAATTTAGGACTTCTGCTAGGGTATCCTGGCATTCTTTCCCCCTAACTCTAGGGATTATTGTGTAACATAAATGTTCACGTCTCAACCCGTTCAGGAACTTTCTTCCCTCAACCAAACAGACTCTGGAACTATTACATACCTTTTCATCTGCATCCTTTAAGGGCTTCAATTTATTGCGTACACCATTCTTTGTCAATGAGTATGTGTTGGCATGGCCATCATGCACTGCACTCCGATCAAACTGCCAGGGCCTCCCCAGCAACATGTGGCAAGCATCCATGGGCAGGATGTCACACAGGACCTCATCACAATAATTTCCAATGTTAAATTTAACGAAACACTGCTCATTGACCAAAAATATGTGGTCCTTCTGTAACCATGCGACCCGGTATGGGTGTGGGTGCTTCTTCCTTTCTAACTGTAGCTTTGTAACCATTTCCTCAGAAACCAGGTTATCCGTGCTACCATTATCAATAATGATATTGCAAACCTTGCCCGCACATTTACATCTGGTGCGGAATAAACTTCTTCTCTGGTCCATGTCCTTCTCCTCATTCAACAAGACTCTTCTTACAATCATTGTTTCTCCTCTCTCCGCTTCTTTGGAGTGCTCAGACTCAGCATCTTCCTCTACCACAGCAGCTCTGGCTGGACCCTCAGGCCTCTTGTTCATCCTTTCCCGGTGTTGTGGACACTCAAATTCCTGGTGTCCTTCTTCACCACAGTGGAAACATGTCCCACGAAATACCCCTCTTCCAAATCCTCGTCCAGATCCACCCCGTCCTCTTGGGTAACTGTTCTATTCTTGGGGCTGATAAACATCCTCTTCCTTTTGATCCTGGTTACTACTGGTTTCACCAGTATTCTTCAGGTACTTATACTTTTCTCCATTGGTCCTCCCACTAGTTCTTCCACCACGGCCCCTTCCTCTTTGCTTGCCCTCAAACCACCTGTTCAGTTTTTCTTCTACCTTTAAGGCAAACTGGTAAGCATCCTCAATGGTGCTTACCCGAACTAGGCTCAGCTCTTCCTAGATGTCGAGTCTCAACCCATTGATGTAACGGGCTACCTTTTCTTTGTTTGCCTCTAAATGCCCAGTTCTAATAGAAATCTTGTAAAACTCTTCGGTGTACTCTTGGACAGTTCTATTCGTCTGTCTCAAACTCTGCATCTTTCTTAACAGATCCAACTCGTAGTCTGTCGGGATGAACTATCTTTTCAGCTTCTCCACCATTTTGTCCCATCTTGTTATTCTCTCCTTCCCCCTTTTGTTCCTCTCTAACTGTATTCCCCTCCACCAAATGCTGGCATGACCCTTCAACTTGGTCTTAGCGAACCTGACCCGGTTAGGGTCTTCAACCTCCTCATATTCGAAATACTCCTCTAAATCATTTATCCAGTCAATTACTTCTTCTGGATTCAAGTTACCCGAATATGTGGAAACCTCCATTTTTGGTTGCTTTCCAATCTGAGAGATGGCCTTGTATAGCCGGGCTTGTGCAGGATCCATAGCCTCTTCCTCCTCCTCAGATTGTTCTTCTTCTTCAACTTCGTCTTCACTTTCCTCATCCCTTTCGGGCTCGTTCCTTCTGCATAACTCTGCTTGCAGGGCCTGAACTTGCCTCTGCAAGGCTCGGAAGTCTTCTGCCGGCACCACATTTCCTACTCCGCCACGGTTTCTTCATGGAGGCATTCTAGATTTTTTTTTTTTTCTTCTTCTTCCACAGATCCTGGTGTAACTGCCTCTCTCCGGTGATCTGTTACACGCTCAGGAGCTCCCGCTCTGATACCACTTGATGGCAAGCCAGGATTCACTTCGACACAGTCACATTCAAATCACAGTAATTTCATTAAAATTGGTAAATACAATTACAGTAATCTTTCCAACGTACCACTTTCCCCTCAATCCCAAACTCCACCATCCCTTTCCCTTACAATTTTTTAGGTTTTTATCGAGGCCCCGATCCTCTCGGCCATTAATGCTCGCCTAACAAAAGTTTCAAATTTGAATTTTCCCCCTCCCTGGGCTTTTCAAATTTTTGACCATAAATGGGCCATCTGCCCGATCTACCAGGAGGCTTTCATTAATGGTTCTCCTCGACCCGCAACCGCCGTCTAAGTCGAGTTGTTCCTCTGCGTTGGTCTCCTTCATAATGGCCATTGCCTGTGTCTGTTTCAATGTCCATACCTGTTACTTTGCCAACAATACATAAATACGTGGTCGTGGCCCTCATCTCATTTTAACACACGTAGCTATCTGCATGTAAAACTGGCCATGCCTTCTCTTCAACGTAATAAATTTGGAACACGCGCCCTTCACAATTGTCAAGTTACTCATGGCCGTCCACGTGTCAAACTCGGCCCCTCTCGACCGTCCGTTTGTTCTCTTTTTTGGGCCTTACTTTGCTCTCTAACTTCTTTAACTTCCGCGGCTAACCAATGCTGTGCCACGTTTCGGTCCTTGACTGGTCTCGACATCGTGATAGGTCACGAAATCGCAACCTGTCATGATATCATGACAGCATCATCTCCTCTGCCCTTGCGTTGTACTAATGTCACGATATCACGACGTCGCGATATCGCGATGTCTCCATCCTCGCTGCCCTTGCGACAAACCATCGTCGCGATATCGCGACGTCGCGATATCGCGATGGAACCTTGCTGCCACCTTTTCTTTGAACTAAGGTCGCGATATCGCGACAAAACTGGCTCACTCCCCGCCAAGCCTTTTGAGGTCGCGATTTCGCGACCTCTCCCCATGCTTAAGAAACTTGCCTTCAACGCTTCCACAAAACTCCCCCCCTCGAAAAAACACCGAAAATAAAACAAATGCTAGGAACTTAGAAAATTCTAAAGACATTTTGGAAGATGCAAGATTGCTCTAAGATTACCGGATGCTCCTGCATCACCGGTAGACCACAATCATAGGAATCTTATCGAGTTATTTGTGAACATTAGAGTGGATTTGTAGAATTTCCTTTAATCAGGTTGGGTCGAGAGTGATGTTATTTATAGGATAGATGTAGGAAGCCTTCTACATGTTGTTATAGACTTTGAACTTATTGGATTTGACTTGAATAGAGCTTCAGGCTACTTTATTTGATGGAGGTCCACATCAAATTCAATCTTCAAATAAAAACCTATAATTATCAAACAAGGGCATATCATCAAATGGTGATGATTGTCCCTTCTCTCAAACCTTGCACACTCTCTCAGGTGGTGAACTTAAGCTAAGTATTCCTTTCAAATAAAATGGATCATATTAATATCACAAGTATACTCAAATTACCCTACTTTGATACCAATGATGGAAAATTGGCCTTAGCAAATCAGCAATTCATTCATTGAGGCAAGAGCCTATTGAATACATACCTTAGGGTTACAAACTAGAATATCGATACTCCCGATTAGGAGATCATTACATGCAAGAATTATTAAAATAATCTCCCAAATAAAAATACATGATCTAATAATAAAATAATGTTATAAAATATTCATAATAGTAACTTTACTTGGATGGCCCTAGCATTATGAGGAAGGACCATACCTAGATTTTAAGAAAAGGTTATGATTTTAAGAATGACACTAAGCTAATGTGAGGTATTACGAAATAATGGTAAATCATACACAATCATATGAGTGTAATATAAGCATAAATATATGTATTATGATGGAAATTGTTACAATAAAGTGCCTTGTGATAATACATTTGTTGAAATGTTATGATAATATGATCATGATGTAATATAAGGGATCATATTTTAATTATGTATAAGCAATTCATTATACATATAGGTAAAATACTAGCAACATCCTATATACGTAATAAGTAAATCCTACTAGAAAACATATCAACATTCACCAAATTACTATTATCCAAGATGATTAATTTAACCTTTACCTTCTACCATGAGCAACTTTAGAAGTGGATTTTTTTAATTTTAGGATTCAAATACTACATTATTGAGGTGTTTGGATAATAGTTCTAATGTTTTTATAGTTTATATACTACATGTCATGTTTATTTATTATACATGGTATTTGTAATACCTATACAATGGTGGGAAACTCATGGTCATGATAATTTATCATGGGATAGTTTCAAGGATCAAATGTGATAGAAATTTAAGAAGGATAATAAAAATCCTTAAGTACCATGGAATGATTGAACCTCATTAGCATCTTATCATTGGGAGTCCACATGGAAGGTTCAAACTAGGTTGTCCTGAAATATGAGTACTATTAACTAAGCCTATAAACTATTACATCATGATTATTCATTAACAACACTTTAGGACCTTTACCTCGACATGGGTATCTAGAGTAGAAAATTTGTAAAGAGACTTGAATTTAGATCCAATTGTGCATAAATTTCGTGCTACCTTTGTTTTAAAAAATACATAGTACAAATTCTTTAAATTGTTACTAACTATTTGTAGGTAATAGATTGGAACCATATTTAGGAAGGGTTTAAAGTGGTTTTTATTTACATATCCACTTTCATTAGGGATACTAACTAATGTCAAACAATTTTATAGTTAATAAGGCATAGAGGGGATGTGAAAATAAAAATTTATTTTCCAAGAATGACAATCTCTAGAGAAACCAACTTGATAAATTGAGAAAAATGGGACAATTATTGAAAATTGGTTAATTTTTCGATGGATCAACTAATATGTAGAGTTCTAATTCGTATAACCTATTGATGCATAAATTATGGATATGTAAACAATATGATAATATTGAAATGGTATTAGACCAATCAAATTAATAAATCATCAATTTGGAGAGAACAAAGCTTAGTTGACCCATTGTTTTTTGCAATCACTATGATGTATTCTTGATTGATCAAAAAAACATTTTAAAGGTACTTTTGGAGTTTTATTTGTCAAATACATAGAAAAAGAAGTCCAAAGCAAATGATCCATTAAATTTCATATATAAAATTACAGTGTGAAGCCTAGGATGATGATTACAAATGAGTTCTTCCAGTTTTGATATGCAAGCACATGATTTCTAAGAAAAACATATAAAAAGGTAGCTTTGGATAATAAAATCATAAAAATAAGGATAAAACCACAAAAACATAGCTTAAAATAGATATCCACCATTCAATCAATATTTTCTAGCTAATCAATTAAATAAATCGTGTCCATTCTTGGATGATTATATTCAAGATTAAATTCAAATTTTTAATCTTGCTTTTTTTTATTTCATTATTTTGTGCATTGTAAGAATTATAAAATAAGTGCTACTAGATAATGTTTGGATGTTGTTGGAAATCCCCAAACTTTATCTCCCATTATTTTCTATTCCAATGGTTAATACAAACCAATAAGCATATTTTGTTGAACTGGTGATTGTGTGTGGTCTTTGATTAATTTCTCTTATATATTTTTTATTTTCCTTGTGGATCCAACTTAATGAATAAATTATGATCATGTTAATTATCCTAGAATTTTCAAAGCACACTACTAATTTCATGAAGACATTTTGTTGAGTATGCTTGCTAATAATCAAATTAATAAATAAAATTAAATTTATGGTTATCATTGCTATTGTTTCTATGATTGATGAACTAGGTCGACAAACAATTCATTAAAATTTTTATTTTAGCATATAAATCTTCTACCCTTTTGGATCTTTGTAGCAAAATAAATTAAGGGTTTATCCCTCTTTGAAGATTGGTTAAGTGATCACATATTCGTCTAATCATGTTATGGTCCTAGGTGTAGATATGAGCTTAGGCAAATCAATAGTACAAGGTTTTGAAATACCAAATTGGGACATAGGTATACATTTATATTTAAAAATCTAGTTTTTAATTTTAATCTTATGATGACTCCACTAAAAAAATCCTTACCATATGCTCACTTGGTTTAAAGTGAGGCATGTTGAGAGCCCTATGATTTTTTCATCAAGGTGCAAATCATTTTCACCTTGGGGAACTATGTCCTTTACAAGAAGAAGATTTAGAAATTCCATCCCTTTAATGTTCAAACTTAAAATGCATGAGTGACTTCTAGAATATACTTAGACTAATTATTCACAATGGAGTTACTACATTCCTTTAAATTTGGCTTGGTACAACCAACTTTTATCCCTTCAACATTCACTAGTTTGAAAGAAAAGACAATGTAAAAATATCTACAAGACCTCAATATGTTGAAAGTGATACACAACATAAATACATCATGTTAAAAATATTAGATTTTCTGTAAAGGGAAAAAGTATCTATCTGATTTAAGGGTATCTCATCATCAATTATAGATTGGATTTCTCTTATAGATGCTTTTATACATAGATTTAGATCTTTGAATGCATGCACATTGTTGCTAAAGTTTTATATGATTGTGAGATATATATATAAAATCACCTATGATTTCAATATAAGATTTTATTACATGTGGAATACAATTCCTTTTATAATCAAGCCTATAAATCCTTAAATATTTTTCTATTACATGAATACATTATAGTTGAAACTTAACATGATGGTTAGGAAACCTAGTTGAGTTTTGTTTTTTAATCAAGTATCAAGAAGTAATTTATGCAGAAGATATATTATGCAACTCGTAAAAATTCCTTCAAGACCTCCTATGCCCCTTTCTCACAAAATTAAACTAGTGGTATGTAAATCAAACTCATAGTATCTAATATTTTTTAATTCTCCACAAATGGAACCTAGCCAAAAAAATCCAATGATAGCTTCATAACAAGTTTTTCCTCATATCTTAACCAATGCCTCTTCTATCACCTCCAAAAAATGATATAATTGAGAGAATGTAAATGCAATTGAATAGTCCTAGTTTAATGGATTGAGATATATCTAACGAATTCATGATCAGTGATACATAAAAATGTGATCAAAATTATGATGGATATTGGCAATAACGTTGAATGTTCTATATCCATAAGATTAAAATAAAATATCCAAATTACTATATCGAACAAATTTCACAAGTGATATAATGAATCTAGAACTTGAAAGTACTACTTTCTAAGCTATGGATATAAACCAAGAGGATTTTCGATGTTACACATGCAATGACATGCACAATCCTTAAATATACATGTTGAGAAGGCATAGATTTTAAACAATAATGTAAACATTAGTCGAAAATTCCTATGGGTTAGGCTAGTTTATAAAGTATTGAGGAACATTATTCAAGTATAGACATATAATAAACTTAAAACTTAGAGAGGATGATCCATAATTTCTATGCAAAGATAATTTTTTATTAAAACAAAAAGAGTTTTTCACCCAATCCAGGAAGAAGGTGATGGAAGAATAACTTCAACTATTCCATAATCTAAGAATTAGATGAGAGAATATCCCAAGTCTCTTGCTACTCTAGTTATCACTATTGATCCTCAAATTTAGATTCAGATTTGACAATATTCCAATGGAAAGGAATGCACAACAAACAAGGATTTTTATAAAAATATTGCTCAAAGGGAATAAGCTTCAAAAGAGAGAAAAGCTACAACATAGAAGTTATAGTTTCCTTGTCTAAATAGGGATTAAAAGCAACAATCCACAATACAATATGATAAATTTATACCAATGGAGGAAACATATTGTTAATAGAAGCATTTTATATTGTTGAAGAACTAAAAATATCATGTTATGATAAGCATATTCAATGCTTTGTTTTTAGTATGTTAGTTTGATTTTCATAGAAAACATTGAAAGAATAAAGCAAGTCCATGTTACAAATGAAATTGACCCCTAAAAATGACTTGGTTATTGCAAAATAGTATAATATTGTAGCTTAGAAAACTACCCTTGATACTAGCACCAATATTGTTATTGAAGATAAGGATTAGATATTGATAACCATGAAGCCATATTTGTCTTATATCATGCTCAGAGTAGAAATATTTCTATTGCATAATATAATTATAGATTCTAAAGTTGCACAATCCATAATGATGTAAGTTTTATGTGAAAATTGAATTTCACATGCACTCACACTTGAACAATCCAAATGGATAGAAGCCTAGTTAATATGGTGGATCCCTAAAAGATATTATTATGACCATGCATTCTCATCAAAAAATGGTGATAGTCTAAGAGATTATAGTAATTGATATTTTTCCATTACTTGGCATGTTTTCTTATCGAGAATAGATGAATAATTTATTCAATGGATCCATATTGATGGAATACACAATAAAAAATACCATATAAATATGGCATCATCAATATCAAATCAAAGAAAGTAATCCTATACCACATTGAGTTATATGAGGAGTTGAATGTAGTGCATTAGAATGGAAAACTAGATTAGTATGACAAATAAGATGAAGAGAATCAATTGAATGAAGTTAATATGATCATCAAAAGTTGTAGTAAGAATATAAAGCATGTTGATCTCCCCATGAAGAGACTGTCTAAGATTTTTACATGGTATTAAGCAACTCGGATGATATTCCAACATAAAATAAAGAGAAATTCTAAATATTGATTTAAGGTTGAACCATGTTCTTCAATGGTACTCAAACTAGGAATAGTACATGTTTAGGGATGATTCTCATAAACTACAAAGAGAAGTGCATAAATTTTCATATAAAATTTTATTCAAATCCATAAATAACATGGTTGAATATAACTCATTTTACCTAAGATTACACACTGTAGAAAAATTAAGAGTAGAGCACTTGAATATATTTGGAGATTCAAAACTTGTAGTTCAACAAGTGTATTCATTATGCATAGATAAACAAAAATAATTGAGCGCATATAAGCATAAATTTTAGGACATGATGAAATATTTTAAGCAATTATTATTTGGCTTGTCCCAAGGGAATAAAATAAATTAATAAGCTATCTTACAACAAAATTATTCCATTTTATCCTGTTGATGATTTATGAAAAATTCTAAATATACAGAAGCAATTTTTATATCATCGCATCCAAATAATATGGGCCATTGACAAGGTTTCCATGAATATCATCACATCATGACATATTTTGGTCAAAGAATCATGAAATTTTGATCAAAATAGGGATTAAAGAGATTATGTGAGAGAGGGAGTCATCTAATTGAAGGAAAATCACTTGCTAAAGGGGATTATTACACTAGAAAGCCTCTTTCAACTAGATGATCAAGTGAAAAAATGCATATCCAAGTAAGATGATAAGTCTTTACTTTTAAAATGGATTAAACTCAAAAATAAATTCAAATGTTCATGGAGTTGCATCCAATGCTTGATAATAGCATAGCATGAGCTATGATAATCTAAGGTTCTATTACAAGAGTATAATTGAGTATATTATAAATTTAGTTCATGGATCAAGTTCTTTTAAATAAAATCAAAGACCTATTAACTCAAAGATATAAATAATTAGGAAAAATGAGTTGATGAAGCTCTTGCAATAAAATATCATATACCTAATCAATTATTTGACCTGGGTAGACAATTTGAATACAATCAAAATAAGAATGGTGATAAATCGACGATTTTTGAAACCTAAATAAGCCATCCTTAAAGGATAACAATATGCTTCCCTTAATGGTTAACATTATTCAAATTGTAGAAGGATAAATTATGTATTTGTTTTATGTTTTCAATATATAATTAAGTTTTATAGAAATACGAAGATCAACATAAGACTGCAATGAAGCGAGTAACCTTTGAATATAAATGAATGCCATTCAAATTATCCAATGTAGGATCAAAATTATAGAAATCCATGGCATATCCTTTTGAAATAATAATAGATAATATTATCTTGGTATACCTAGGTGATGTCACAATTTCTTTCAAGAATTAAAAAATCATTCACAACATATAAGCATAATGTCTAAGTGATGTTGAAAATTTAAAAAATCATTGGACCTAAAGAAGTCAATCATCTACATCCATGAAAGAGATTGCTTGGACCTATAATCTCAAAGAATGGATTGGTCATTGATCTCGACAAGCTCAATTTCATTTTAGAGATACCATTATCATCCTCCAAGAAGGGAAGCTGATACTTGGTAAAATTTATTCTATCTATATAATATTCACCAAATTTATACAAATAATGACGATAATCACATAAATATGTAAGAATATAAAAATTACATGGATAAAATATGGGAAAAGAGTATTATAGGGTATCAAGGAAGCTATATCAGAGGATTCTATAGTGATTAATATGAATTGTGATAAATATATTATTCTTTGTGTTTAGTGCATACAAAAGCATTGCTATAATTCAAATCCAATAGAATGAGAATGAAGAAGAGCATACCACAATATTCATGAGTCAAACATTGCATGCTTATGAAGAAAAGTATAAATTCATTGAGAAGTAAGAATGAACAATGACGAAGGGTCTATGGAAGTTTAGGGACTACCTCTAACAAAGTAAAATCATGGATTTTATTGTTTATCCTAATACTTAGTTATTCATACTACAAAGGGATCAAGGAGAAAAGAGGACAAGTTGGATATCAAAAAACCAAGAAATCTGCATCGATATTAAGTCAACAAAGCTAGTTCTAGGTCAATTTTTATGTGAGAATTTGACCAAGATTTATGACAAAAATAAATTATCACTCATTGAAGAGGATGAATAAGAATAAACTGATCAAGTATAATCTTAACAAATGGGATGGATGGTAGATATCATTTACTATAAGTAGATAACCAATGTAGAAGAGATGTTCCAATAATACAAAAAAAAATATTCTAACAACAAACTAGTAGGTATACATTACTTATGATGTGTTGTATAAGGAAGGCTTTAATGATGTATTTAGATTAAAAATACCTCATATCTCTTGCATGAATACCACAATAGGTCAATGCCACAAAACAACTTCAAGAAATATAGCAAGAACAATAACAAACCAGTAATGCACATTTAACAATGCTCAATGATAACAATAATTTAGATCCAATTGCCAAGAAATCAAATATGCACTAATAAAATACCAAATTCAAATCAATGCAAACTATTAGCCACTAAGAGAGGGAGAAGTCTCTTAGCCACTTGAATATGGTGAAATCTCATATGCTATTAAGTTTTGATTATGAAATATGATTCCAACTACCACCTAACTCTTCGTATTTATAGACTAAATCAATCATTAGCCCTAATCCTATTGGTCAAGGGTCGACTAGATAAACCTAGGACTTGAAATAATAAAAATAAAGATAGCCGATGTGGCTATATTAGAGCCCTTACATGGCTTCCCCTCTTAGAAATATTTATCTTCAAAGTTGAGAAAGACTAGAAAATGCTCTCAATCTCCCACATAGCATATTATTCTAGAAGATCCCATGACTTGATGAGGAACTCCTCAATTTTTAATATTGAAGCTAACAAAATCTAGACTGCAACATTGCTTTTATATGGAGAGTGACTTGACCTTTTCATTGAGTAGTGGAAGCTTCGTTTGGAACTACATATTCTATACAATAACCTATTTGAGACAAGATACATGAAAGATGAATGGATGTGGGAATATGGTGAAATATCCAACTGATATACTACTTCACCAATGCAACGAACCACCTTGTAGGGCCCATAAAATTGAGAAGTCAAATTTTGACTAGAATTGGTCTTGAAGGATAATCACTTATAAGGTCACACACACAAAAATACCATATCACCTATGACAAATTGTTATTCAAAATAGTGTGAATATTTTTGTTACTTCATGTGGTTATGGTCCTAGGCTAAATTATCTTTAAGAAGCTAAAGCACAAGTCATTGTTGCTGTAACAAACCATATACTTGTATAACCTTGGAGGATATTGGAACATGGTCTATTATTTATGGAGGTTATTGATCATACAATGCTTCAAATATGGACATCTTAAGGGATCAATGGTAAGAATTATTATACCACCATTCAACTAATGAGAACCAATAAACCTAGTGATATTGTTTATCTTGAGTAAAACAAAGGAGGTAAGTACCCAAACATGTATTAATAATCTATGTCTAGTTCTCTAAGGGTGATAAGAAGAGGAAATACTCAATTTAGTACCACTAATATGAAATCATTCTTTCCAAAATTTACTTGTGAAGACAAGGTCATGATCACTCATAATGGTCTTGGGCATACCATGTAATTTAAAGATAGAATCAAGAAATGCATTGGCAGTCTTACTAAATAGGAGTGATGTAATGCACATAAATGAGTATATTTTAAAAAAATTGATCTAATACCACAAAGATCCCCATTTTATCCTTAATTTTGGAAGGCCCTTAATAAAATCCATGGAAATGTGATCATATTGGCAATCAAGGATAGGCAAGGGTTGAAAGAATCCAAGAAAATTAACTATTTTCTCTTGTTATATTGACACATCTCACACCCAGGCATACAAAGTCTTGACATATGCTTTTAATCCTTTCCAAAAAAAGGAATACTTCACCTTTTTATATGTTTTAAAGAATCTTGAATGTCTTATCAAAGGATATGCGTGCAATTATTAGAGGATACTCTTCTTAATAACCAAGGACTAAGGAGGATAAAAGTGATTTTTTTGTGAAGAACTCCATCAGTAAATGGGAAACAAGAATGCATTAATGATCTAGCCTACATTTCTTGAATGGTTTGAGCGAGTCAGAAAGTGAATCCTCACAAAGTTGATCAAATCATTATGAAAGAGGATTTGTGAGACAAAGTATCAACCACCATATTCTCCTTTCCTTTCTTGTATTCAATGAAAAATCATACCCCAATAGTTTGGTCATCCATTTATCTATTAAGGGTATGAGATACATTGCTCTAATAAATGCTTAAGGCGGCTATGGTTTATCTTGATGATGAAGTTATTTGCCAACAAAAACAACCTTCATTTTTATATAATAGTTGCTTATTTTCAAAGGCTAATGGATGTCTATCCTACATCAAAATAGCTCCAATACTTATGCTAGAAGCATGATATTCAATGACAAAGGGATTGCTAAATTCAAGAGTGGTAAAAATAGGATTGGTACATATAGCTTCTTTTAGGGCTTGTAATGCTTGGGAAGTAGCTTCAAACCAAACAAAAGAAACCTTCTTAGCGAGAAAAATGAGGGGAACAACAATCTTGCTATAGTTGTAGACAACTATTTTGTAGTAGCCTTTGAGTCCTAAAAATCCATACAGTTATTTAAGGGATTTGGGAAAGGGCCAATCTTGCATAGATTTGATCTTGTTATAATCCACCTTAACTCCTTCCTGAATTACTATATGTCCCAAATGTTCTATATCCTAGACCCCAAAAGAACATTTGGACATTTTGACAAAAAATATTTCCATTTATAATAGGTGAAGAAATTTGTCCATATGAACTAGATTATCCTCCTTAGACTTATTATAAATTAATATATCATAAAAAAATCCAAGATAAACTTGCAAAAAAAGGATGAAAGACAAAGTTCATGAGATTTTAGAAAGTGGAAGGAGCAATAGTGAGACCAAAAGACATGACTAGAAACTCATAGTAACCCTCATGTATATGAAACGTAATCTTAGGGATATGGATCGTACTCGAAGAGTTTTTTTGAAGATGCGAGCAACTGTGCAAGGGTTTCATCTATGTTGAGTGCAAACGGTTCCAAAGGTTATTTTTTTGGACCTTTAGATCCTAGCGACCAATATTTTTATGGTTTTTGATCAATATTTTAGTAGGATATGTTGCAGGGGACCTAAGATGGATTAGAAATATTCAATATATCTTCATACTACAAACTTGATTGAAAATGACTTCCAATTCGCTGCATAAAATAAAAGTAAAAATCATACCTTTCCTTGACATCCAAGGCATGGATTAAAGATATCTCAAAACAAGTTTCAAGTAGTTAATCAAAAAATGGTTCATATGTTAACCGAATCTGACACTAAGGAGCACCCCCAAAATAAACCCACTATGAAAACCCCTTTAAAGGGTAAGGATTCCAAAGAATCAACCCCAAAAATTAATTTTAGGGATGCCCTCCATGGTGGACAGACCTCACCTAATGCTAACATTAATCTTAGGGCTTCCCGTAAATCTCTAAGAATACCTAATATTGATCCTAAGAAAACTGAGTTGGGATGTATTAGGGCAGTTGATGGAACTCTGATTGTTAAGCTATATATGGGTGACATTCAAACTAGCATAGAATATTTGGAAAAAATAAGACTAATTTGTTGTTTCTTGGGTTTTCGTTTGAGCCTATCTGCTTTTAAAGTTTGGGCAAAAAAAAATTGAAAAACAAAATGTGAATTACAATTTTTTGTTTATCCAAATGGTTATTTTCTTGTTTTATTTGCTAATAATGAAGATAAAGAGAAAACATTTCAAGGGGGTCCTTGTTTCTTTGGAAGGATTGGACTTTTCATGAAGGCTTGGCATATGGTCTAAATCTAGCTGCAAGAGGTAAAAACAAGAACCTCCAATCACATAAAACTATGACAAAAAGAAGTAAAGTGATAAATCCCCCAATCACATAAGGGCTGCAATAAATAGAAATAAACTGATAAATGCTTTATTTTCTCCTTACTATATTTCCCCCATTTTACAATGTGATACCAAGGGAATATATATCCCAAAAGAAACCTTAAAATAAAACCCTAAATCTTAAATCCCTAAAGATAAGAAATTAAAATATTTTTTTATTTTTTTGCGTAATTTTATCTTTTAGTGCCAAAAACTAAATCACCAAAAAAAACTTGGATAGCCCCCTAAAATAATACACACCATCGTATCATCTATATTAAACATCCTAAAAAATATCAACACCTACCCATGCCTAAATAAGAAGCTATTCCAAATTTATTTTCTTCCAAATTTTCAAAAAAACACTATCCCATTTTTGGGGCACTAGATGAAGGAATTAGGGCTTGATAATAGCCTAAAAATTATCTATATGACTAGAGTGTCTAGACATAGCATATCCACCTCTTTATCCAACTCCCCGTAATATTTCAAGTCAATCGAACGGTATGGATCAAAAGTTATGCCCTCCGAAATATAGGCTCCTACATTATTCCTCTATGGTTGAAAAGAACTCTGCTCCTACGAGTTCCTTTGATAAAACTCCTACAAATTTTTGCTATCAATATTTTTTAGTTACCCCTTTGAAATCCAAGTTTTATCTTCTTGGTGTAAACCTTCCCGTTGTACCAAGTATTTGTTGTAGCTTCCATACCTGGTACTAATTGTCTTCTTATCAAGTACTTGCATAATTTTTTCTTTCTTCTTCTTAGGTATCTGGTGCTCCTAGTTTATGTCATCTTTTGCTTCAACTTAATCTTCATCCCCATGAAATTCATACAAATCTATAACATTAAAAATTGAATCAGCAGGCAACTCCTTCAAAATTCTACATGGTCCAATCTTCTTATACTTCAATTTGTTATATGTTCCCTTGGAAACCTCTCCTTCCTGAGGTGATCCATCACCATGTCCCCCACCTAAAATACTTTTATTTTATTTCTTGCATTTTCTTCTACGTTATACCTTTCATTACTATCTTGAAATTTATTTCTAACACCTTCCTACAATTCTTGTATATGCTTTACAAATACCTCTACATCATTGCTAATTTTACCCTAAATCGGTAGATCAATCATATCTATCACACCATTGGGAATCTTATCATAAAAAATCTGAAAAGGATATTTTCCTATTGACCTATTGACCAAACTATTATAGGTAAACTCAACTTATTTCATCCCCACAACAAATTACTTAGTTGTCAATAGGCTTTCACTATATACTTCTTCCTTATGCGGTAATAAGACCACTTTTACTCCATCCTTCTAGAATGTGTAAGTATACCTTCCCCATCATGGGTAGCCTTCCAATAATATTACCAAGGCCTCTAGAAAAGTAAATGATAGGCATCCATTGGAATTATATCATAGCATACTTCATCCTTGTAGATATTCCCAATTGAAAACTTAACCAAACACCTCTTATCTATAGTTACCTCATTTTATTTCTTGAACCACAATATAAGGTAGGGATACGGGTTCTTCTCACATTTCAAGTTAAGATTCTAAACCATTTCATTTAAAATTATATTTTCACAACTACCACTGTCAATAATCATCTTACACACCTTTTCTCCAGATGTACACCTATTTCAAAAGATATTTGTACACATCCAGGAATCACTATCTTGTGCTTGCTTCTTCCTTTGAAAAATCATCATCCTCCTTATCATGATATTTTCCCCCATATCTACAACAACTTCTATCTCAGTTTGTTCTTCTGCCACAACCAGATTGACTCTAGTGTGTTCTCCTTATTTTTTTCTTGTGCACGATAGTGCAAACACTCAAAATCTCTATGCCCTTCATCACCACATCTATAATAGGTATTCCTTTTTGGGCCTTGCCAATTTCATCCTCCACCATAGCCTCTACCCCTTGGAAATCCTCCACCTCTCTCATGGTTACTATGACCTTACCTAGACTCTTCTTGTTTTCTTGTATTAGTAGATTCTCCCTTTGAGGGATTAAATCCACCATACCCACTGGTTGGAGGTGATGATGGTCCTTTCCTCACTCCTCTCCTCTTATGTTTCTCTTCTACTTTTAATGCAAACTAATATGCATCTTCTACACTATGGATTTGAAACATACTCAACTCATCTTGTATGGTATAACTTAATCCATTCACATACCTTGTAACCTTCTGTTCTTCTAACTCTTCAAGCTCCACTCAAATTGATAACTTGTAGAATTCATTGGTGTAGTCCTCGATGCTTTGATCTTTTTTCTGGGGTTCTAAAGTCTACAAAATAACATTTGGACATAATATTTGGGCAAGAATTTCTCCTTAAGTTTTTTTTTCATTTTACACCAGACCCTAATATTTTCCTTTCTTTTTCTTTGCCTCTCCTTCTGTAGATGATCCCACCAAATCAACACATACCCTTTCAACTTCATGCATGCAAGCTTCACTTTTTTCTATGAAATATTTTTCCACTCAAATAACTTATCCATGCTATTCAACCAGTATATCAACTCCCCTGGTTTCAAACCTCCTGCATACTCAAGGACATCAATCTTGATTTCATCTTTATTTCCTTCCAAGATCCTAATTAGCCTATCCTCAAACTCTGGCTTCCCCTCTAGTTCTTCCTCGACATGAACCTTTGTCTTGTTGTCTCCTTCCACATTCTCATTATCAGAATCCAGATCTGTAAATCATGTGGTATATCTTTGCCTCATATGGATCATCATTCCAGTCAGTTGAGCAACTTGTGCTTACAACTCTTGCATATTCCTGTTGATCTGAGCATAACCTCCTCTTCCTCTCCTTATTCTAATATGATATATGTTATTCCAAACATAAAAATAAGAATAACAGAATGATTATAACCAATAATATTACCTTCTCTCCCCAACAAGATCCAACTTGCTCTAATACCAAATGGTGTAAATACAATTGCAAGAGGTTAGAACAAGAACCTCCAATCACATAAAACTACGATAAAAAAAGTAAAGCGATAAATCCCCCAATCACATAAGGGTTGCAATAAATGAAAACAAACCAATAAATACTTTATTTTCTCCTTCCTAGATTTCACCCCTTTTTGTTAGCATATGATTTTTTCGGCAAGCAATTTTTGACAGCAAGGACGACAGTAGAAGAGAATTATTTTTTAAATTCTCTTTACTCCCCTATTTTCTAGTTCTGCATTAGTAGGTCTTTTTCACAATTGTAGGTCTTTCCTAAGCTATATAAGATTTGTAATTTCCATTGTAATGTTAATTTGAAATCATTTTACTCACTTGGTATCAAAGATGTGTGAGGAGTTAGGGAATAGCACCACCTTAGGCATGCATCTCAAGGAGTAGCCCATAGACACGCATATCGAGGAGTGACCCACAGGGGAGCCTACGCATGTGGAGAGCACAGGATACGGATCCTGAGGAGCTGACTAGATAGGGATGCAGATCTTGAGACTGGACAGGGATATAGATCTCAAGGAGTGAACTGGACAAGGAGTTGGAATTGGCCTGCAACACGAGGATTGAGGAGTTGATGCAGAGTTGATGTCATCACACGTAGATCGAGGAGTTGATGTGAAGCTGACGTGGCAGACGGTGACACGACTCCTGAGGTAAACATGTGGCAGACAATGGGAGCTAACCTAGAAGACACGTGGCGATGAGCCACTGGATCAGAGGCAAAAATATGGTAGATGATAGGAGAGGACACGTGGTAGTTGATTAGGCTGAGCTGGCAAGAGCACACGAATAAAGGAGCTAACTGGACTGACTTGGTGGACACGTGGTAGCTAATTGCACTCAAAATGGGCACGAGAACCTAGACACATGTGGTAAAATGTGATTAGTTGTTGAGTTGGCAGTGCTGAGTTGGCAAAATGTTGAGGTGGTAGTGTAGGATTGGTCGGTTCGATGGTAAAAGGGTGGACGTTGATTTCCCGAAGGCAATCAAACATCCTTGTGCGTGTGTTTGTTTTTAAAGAGCAAAAAGACATCCACCTTACGGATGTGGGATAATAATCCCAAAAAAAATTCTCGTCGCTTGGAGCGTGATGGTTTAAGTGAAGGCAACTCCCTTGCCTTCACGTCGGGCAAGGTAGCCCAACTAGCTTGAGGAGCTAGCCGAGATTCGACTGCCACGGGGTCACGGGTTCGACTCCCCGCGGACTAACGGCAGTGTTTTTAAAAAAAAAAAAAAATTGGCCGGTTTAAAGGTGAAGGGCCTCACCTTAGCTCACGGTAGGTGAGCTACCACGGTGGTTGTTGGCCGCGTGGTAAGGCCTAGGGCCATAAGGTCGAGGGTTCGAAACCCTTCAACCCACCAAAAAGGTTAATTTTTTTTATAGTTTTTTTTTTATTTTGCAAAGTTTAAAATTAATTTTATGAAATTAATTAATAATTTAATATTAATTTTAATTAAAATTCATTTTTAAAGTTTATTTTTTAAATTTTTTTAATTGATATTAAATTTTATTATTAATTAAAATTTTTGATAAAATTTTATTTTATTTTGCAATTTAAAAAAAAACATTTCCTAAGAGGAAATTTTTGTAATAGCCTAAGAGGCTTTAAGGGGGGATATTTTATTTTGCATCAAAGGGGAATATTTTTGCAATCATTAATGTTAAGGTCAATTGGATGCTATCATGCCCTTCATTCTCTTTTAGCAAGAGAAACCCTTGAATATTTTGATGAAAAAGTTTGAATGTATGGATTGAATATTGTATTCAATCATCTTCAAAATGTTGTAATAGCCAATCAAAGAGCATCAGATGCAGGATATGATGCTGATTCCGAAGACAATTATTCTGGTAGCAGATATGAGGAGTCAGAATCTGTAGAAGTTGCACCACAAGAGCCAGATATTATTTATCTAAGTGACAGTGATTCTGTTGAGGAAGTGGAGCCAGAACCCTATTCACCTAAAGTCATAATTGTTAGTGACAACAATGATTATGTTGTTGACAATTTTGTCAATCAAGTGATAGGAGATCCTATGCAAGTAGAACAGGATATCTACGAGAGAATAGATCAAGATAGATTTGATTTAAATCTATAATTTTTCCTTTGAAAAGCATAGTGCATTGATTGTATTGAGAAATAAAAGAAGTGTGTTTCTAGTTTATTTTCAAAAGCTATGGCATCAAATAATAATCTACCCATACCTGAGTTTCATGGGTTAGATTATGAATACTGGTCTATCAAGATGAAGACCCTACTCATTGGTAAAGTTTTGTGGGATATCTTTGAGGAAGGCTACAATGAACCTCAAGACTAGACAACCTTGAGTGCAGTTGATAAGACTACTAAGAAATATGCCCAAAAGAAGAACTCATTCGCTCTCTACCATCTCCAAGCAGCCTTGGAGAAAAGCATCTTTCCTAGGATTGTTGCTTGTACAACAACACTCGAAGCTTGGAAAGATTTGAAAGAAGGTTATCAAGGGAGCGATCAGGTGAAGCAAGTGAGGCTTCAAACCTTAAAGTGAGATTTTGAGAATCTCAAAATGTAGGACAATGAGAAAGTTGGTGACTACTATGTACGAGTGAAAGCAATTGTCAACAAGATGGAGACCCTTGGAGAAGACATAAAACCTGAAATGGTTGTGAAGAAAGTGTTGAGAACACTTCTTCATAAATGGAACCATATTGCTATCATCATTGAGGAATCTAAAGATCTTTCTACTCTAAATTTTGATGCACTAATCGGTTCCTTGATGTCTCATGAAGAAATACTACAGGGCTCTACTTCAACCAACTATGGCGGTGATGATAAATATTTCTCATCCAATGAGGGTGCAGGCAGAGGCCAAGGCAGAGGACAAAGAAGAGGTAGAGGAAGAAGTAGTTCAAGAGGTGGTAATCCAGGAAGAGGTGGAAATCAAGGCAGAGGTGGCAATCAAAACAGAGGTGGCAATCAAGGAAGGAGTGGCAATCAAGGAAGAGAAGGTGACAAAACAAAGAAATATTGTTTCAATTGTGGCAAGCCTGGTCATTTTGCTCAAGATTGTTGGTCCAAGACTTCTCAAGATGGAAGAGGTCAATATGGAAACTATGGTGAAGAAGAAGGAACTTCAAATCTATTTCTTACTTATGGAAAATCATACCAAAGTCTAAATGACACTTGGATTTTGGATACTAGTTGTTCCAATCACATGAGTGGCAAAGAAGAGCTCTTTTCTACAATGGATTCCACCTACAAATCAAGAATCAAGTTGGGAGATGACAAAACTCTGGAAGTTGAAGGTATTGGAGCCATGGAGGTTCCAACAAAAGAAGGCACCAAAAAGGTAAATGACATCTATTACACCCCCAAACTCCAACATAATTTGCTTAGTGTTGGACAAATGATGGAGAAAAATTATAGACTTGTTTTTGATGAAGACAAATGTGTAATTTTTGATAAGAACAATTGTAATAGAGTCATTACACAAGTACCTATGACAAAGAATAGGTTGTTTCCCCTTAATTTTTGGGAACCAGGGGGTGCTCAACTTGCTAGTATTGCTATAGCAAATCCAAGTGTACTTTGGCACTTGAGATATGGTCATCTAAATTCTACAAGCTTGAAATTGTTAACTTCTCAAGCTATGGTGTGTGGACTTCCAAAAGTTGATGAACACAAGGAGGTCTATGAAGGGTGTGCTTTGGGAAAGCACTCAAGATCCAAGTTTCCAAAAGGACAAGCGTGGAGAGCTTGACATCCACTCCAATTGGTGCATTCGGACATATGTGGTCCAATGCAAACCAAAAGCATTGGTAATAATTTCTACTTTCTCACTTTCATAGATGATTTCTCTAGGATGTGTTGGATCTATTTTTTGAAAACCAAAGATGAAGCTTTTGATTATTTCATATATTTCAAAAATACTGTAGAGAAACAAAGTGAGTTTATTGTAAAATGTCTAAGGACAGATAGAGGAGGAGAGTATTCTTCAAATGCCTTTCTAAAATATTGTAAGGATTGTGGAATAAAAAGGCAATTCACAACTGCCTATACTCCACAAAAAAATGGTGTGGCTGAACGAAAGAACCGCACCATAGTAGAAATGGCTAGATCGATGCTTCAATCTAAGCATCTAAGTAACATGTATTGGGCAGATGGTGTTAGAACTAGTGTTTACATTTTAAATAGGAGTCCTACTTCTAGTCTAGATGGGATCACTCCTTATGAAGGATGGAATGGCAAAAATCCAAATGTAAAACACTTTAAGATTTTTGGTTGTCTTGCATATGCCCACATTCCTGATGAGCAAAGAAAGAAACTTGACCCCAAAAGTCAAGCATGTATTTTTGTTGGATATTGTGAGTCTTCCAAAGCATATAGGCTCTACAATCCCAAAACACATAAAATTGTACTCTCCAGGGATGTAATTTTTGATGAAGGGGGAGAATGGGGTCATCAAAAACTTTTTGTTGATGATGGATCTCATGATGCAAGTTCCTCTCAAGTGCAGCAAGTGCAGCAAACCCCAAAATAGCAAAGGAAGTCCTCCAAGCCCAAGTATGAGTACACCCGATGCTACTCCAAGTCCTTCTCCACAAATATCAGTAAGTTCTTCACCAATGGACATTGATTCTCCATCAAGAGGTAGAAGAACACTTCAGCACCATCCATATTTTCAAATGTTGGATAAGAATTTCCATAAAAGATACACTAGAAGTCAAGCTAGTGAAATGAATGCAATTTTAAAAAGACTTGAAAATATGCATATGTATGGTGATGATGACTCCCAATAACCAAAGGGAGATGTAGTCAATTATGCTTTAATGACTAGTGCACATCTAGAGCCATCTAGCTATGAGAAAGCATGCACTCATGATGTATGGCAACAAGCCATGGAAGAGGAAATAACCTCTATAAAAAAGAATGATACTTGGGAGCTAGTGAAGCTTCCTAAAGGTAAAAAATGTGTTGGATGCAAATGGGTCTACAAGACCAAATTCAATGCTGATGGAAGTATTGAAAGACACAAGGCAAGACTTGTAGCAAAAGGATTCACTTAGAAGTATGGCATTGACTATGAGGAGACCTTTGCTCCTGTTGCTAGACAGGAAACTATCAGATCAGTACTTTCCTTTGTTGACCACAAAGGATGGAAAATTCAGCACATGGATGTAAAAAGTGCCTTTCTCAATGGGTACTTTACTAAAGAGGTTTATGCCCAACAACCTCAATGTTTTAAAGAACAAGGTAAGGATAACCTTGTATACAAACTAAAAAAAGCACTATATGGCCTCAAGCAAGCACCAAGAGCATGGTACTCTCGCATTGATGGCTACTTTAAAGAGTATGGATTCACTCGAAGCAAAAGTGAACCTACTCTCTACTACCTAAAGCAAGGTAAAGACATTATCATTGTATGTTTATATGTGGATGATCTAATATTTATGGGTAGTAGTGACAAGATGAATAAGAAGTTCAAACACTCCATGATGAGTGAATTTGAAATGAAAGATCTAGGCTTAATGCATTACTTCCTAGGCATGGAAGTTCATCAAACAAAAAAAGGGATCTTCATATGTCAACACAAATATGCTCAAGATATGATTAAGAAGTTTGCTATGGAGCAATGCAAGCCTGTTGCAACTCCAACGGGTCATGGGATCCAATTGAGCAAAGATGATGGAGCATCCAAAGTTGACATGACCACTTACAGGAGCATGGTTGGGAGTCTGATGTTTCTCACCAACACAAGACCTGATATTCAATATGTTGTTTCTCTTGTTTCAAGGTTTATGGTTGATCCATCAGAACTACATCTTCAAGAAACTAAGAGAATTTTGAGATATGTAAAGGGTACTTTGGATTTTGGGATCCATTACCACAAATGTAATTATGTTAAATTAGTTGGCTTTAGTGATAGTGACTAGGGCAGCAATATAGATGATAGAAAATCTACTTCAAGAAATTATTTTAGTCTTGGATCAGGACTAATTACATGGAGTTCCAAAAAGTATATTGTTGTAGCATTGTCATCTACTGAGGCTGAGTATATAGCAATCACACATGCTAGTACTCAAGCTCTATGGTTGAGAAAAGTCCTTGAAGATATTGGAGAGCAACAAAGTGGTCCTACAAGATTGTACTATGACAATATGAGTGCCATTCAATTGGCATATAATCCTATCCACCATAGTAGATCAAAACACTTTGATATGAAGTATCACTTCATCCAAGACATGGTGGAGAACTAGGTAGTTGAGCTTAAACATTGTAGCACTTTGGACAACATGGCGGACATCTTCACCAAAGGCATTGCTAAAGCTCAATATATAAAGCTGAGAGATTGTCTTGTTAGCCCTCTCAACTTTAAGGGGGAGAATGTTAGCATATGATTTTGTTGATAAGCAATGTTTGACGGCAAGGACGATAGTAAAAGAAAATTATTTTTTAATTTCTCTTTACTCCCCTATTTTCTAGTTCCACATTAGTAGGTCTTTCCTAAGCTATATAAGCTTTGTAATTTGCAATTTAATGTTAATGTGAAATAATTTTATTCACTTTTACAATGTGATACCAAGGAAATATATATCCCAAATGAAACCCTAAAACAAAATCCTAAATATTAAAGCCCTAAAAATTATAAATTACAATATTTTTTTCTTCTTTTTTTGGGTAATTTTGTCTTAGTGCCAAAAACTAAATCACCACAAAAAGCTCGGATAGCCCCCTAAATTAATACACACCATTGTATCATCTATATTAAGCCTCCTAGAAAATATCAACACCTACCCATGCCTAAATAAGAAGTTATTCCAAATATGTTTTCTTCCATATTTTCAAAAAAATACTAAATCCTATTTTGGGGGTACCAGATGCAGGAATGAAGGCCCGATAATAGCCTAAAAAATCATCTCATCGACTAGATTTATCTAGACATGGCATTTTCACCTTTTTATTCAACTTCCCATAAAATTTCAAGTCGATCCAATGGTCAGATCAAAAGTTATGTCCTCTGAAAGATAAGCTCTTGCATCAACATACTAAATTAAAATCCGAATAAGAGATGCCTTCTACAAGTCCTATGTGGAATAGACTCTTTGGCCTCCAAATTGAATTCTAAAATCCGAATGTTTTTCTTCATTTGGAAACTCTTTGGGAACTTTTATGATGATTTTTTATTGTACTAAAAAATTTGAGCATATTATTTATGCTTGAATGTGTGTTTTAATAGATTTTGACAAACCCCTACCTGAAAATATCTCATTACAATTTTGGGAGGAATATGGTCATTGTAGAATTTACCATGAATATGGTCATTTGTCTAGTGTTTTCCCAAATAAAATTTCAGATCAAAAGAAAGAGGATACAAACTTAGCAGGTTTCCAAATGCCTAATAAAAAGAACACTAAAAAAAAACTAGTTATGAAGGATCAATCGAAGTTATCAGCTAATATGTTTAAATTTTTTTCCACAAATAATATCCCAAATGAGTAATAATAAATAACTGAGATAAAAACCTTGGAAACACAATTTAAATATGTAGGGAAGGACTCAAAGATAAACCAAAAAATCAAAGGTTTTTAGCAGGAAAAAAAGAGAAAATACACACAAGAAAAATAATCTTTTAAAAGTTGAGACTTTAAATAATACAGGTTCCAAGATAGACTTTGTTGAACCTTCTAGTAATACTTTAGATTTGTACACATATTCTTAGAGTTATAAGTAATACTAGATTCAATAGGGGTAAGTCAAGAAATAGGGAAAAAAACTGAAGATGGATTCTAACCAAAAGGCAGGTCGTAAGACCAATCGATATCATATGGTAAAAGAAGGTGAAAATCTTGTAGACGAAGGTAAGATTAATTCCCTTACCAACTTCTTTAGCCCTGGTATTAATGAAAATAATCACTTGGAATATTAGAGGACTCCAAGAGAGTCTTTCAAAACAAAAAAAAAATAGAAGAATGATTCATACAAACCATCTACATCTTGTTTTCCTTCAAGAAATGAAGATGTCAATAGAAGAAATGGAATCAATTGCTAGTAAAATTTGGCCAATTGAAAAAAATTGCTTCCCTCAATTCCCAAGGGACTTTTGGTGGCATTGCTTACCTTTAGAACCCAAAATATGCAATTATTCACCATATGGTTGGTAGTTGGGGTCTTTTAGTTATAGCTATTCAAAATAGATATTCTACCTGTTGGCAATTTTGGGTACCTTGGGTGCATTGCCTTTGCTCAAGTGTATAAGTTGTCATTGATGTCAAGAAGCTTTTGAAGGAATTTGATTTGATGTAAAATAATTTGTTTTGATGAAGGTTACGGCTTGACAGGTTCGAAAGAAAGCAAGTTAGAAAAGTGTCGCGATATCGCGACATGTCGCATTTTCGCGACTTAAGCAAGAGAGAGAAAGCAAGTTAGAAAAGTGTCGCGATATCGTGACATGTCGCAATTTCGCGACTCAAAGAGGAGAGAGAATGTTCGAGTCAGAAATGTCACGATTTCGTGACATATTGCAAGGAAGGTTGAACGGACGAAAAAGTGTCGCGATTTCGCGACATGTTGCAGGAGAGAGAGTCCGAAAGAAAAAGTGTCACGATTTCGTGACATAATGCAAGAGAGAGAGTCCGGGAGAAAAAGTGTCGCGATATCACGACATGTCGGGTTTCGTGACCCGAAGAAAAGAAAAGCGCTAAGGAGAAAAAGTGTCACGATTTCGTGACAAGTCAAAAGACAAAGTGGAAGCAAGATAAAGTGTCGCGATTTCGCGACATGCTATAGATGAAAATGTTCCAAGTAAGAACTGTCACGATTTCGTGACATACAACAAAGGGAAGAGTCTGAAATGAGAAGCGTCGCGATTTCGTGACAGGTTGCAGAGAAGTCGTACGGAAGCTGAAAGCGTCACGATTTCGCGACAGGTTGCAAAGAAAACGTACGAAAGCTAGAAGTGTCACGATTTCATGACAAATTCAAGGAGGGAAGAGCTCAAAGGCTAAAGCGTCATGATTTCTGATAAAAGCAAAAAAATCATTGAAAAAGGGAGAGAAAGTGTCACGATTTCTAAAAAGACAGAAGTGTCATGATTTCACTGACAAAAGAGAAAGGAGGTCGACGAAGGGAGAAATGTCACGATATCATGACAAAAGCAAAGTTGATGCTGACTAAGTCAGAAGTGTCACGATATCATGACAAGAGCTTAGTTGAAGTCGACAAAGGCTAAAGTGTCATGATATCATGACAAAAGCCAAAAGATAGTATACGGTTGCAAAAGTGTCACGATATCATGACATGTTGTAGTTTCGCGGTAGAAGCTACAGAAGAGTTGTAGAGGCAGTGAAGCCGACAAAGTTAAATTTGGGCCGACGAAGATTAGGGTTTGGCCTAGTTTAGGGTTTCGCCGAGTAGTTTAGGGTTGTGCGACCGACTAAGATCAAGGTTTTGATCTTGAAAGTGTTAGTATAAAAGGAGGGCTGTTTGGAGAGTTGAGGTGTGATTGAATGCGTTGTTGAAGTGCAAAATTTGTAGATAGTGCATAGAGCAAGAAGTTCGATCGTCGAGAGCAGAGTGCAAAATTCGATCGTAGTGTGCAGAGTGCATTTCGTCGAATCACTCTAAGTGTGAAAGATTGCAAAAAGAGAGTAGAGGGCGTAAAGAGCGCACAGGGAGCAGAAAAGCGCAAAGCTATTGGGTGCATTGTTTTTGCGACGTTCAAAGATAATGGGCAAGCTTTGTGAGAGCTTGTGAGCAGGTTTTGGACAAGTCATTGAGAGGGATTGTTGGACAGATTTGAGCAAGTTTTTGTTGAGCTTGTGGAGCGATTTGGGAGGTTCTAGTGAGAACTTGCAAAGCAGATCTGAGACAAGTCTTGGTGAAGACTTGGGTGAAGATCAAGCAAGCTTTAGTGAAAGCTTGTGAACCACTTTTGTGAACCAGATTTGAGGACCAATTGAGGACAGAGATTGGTGCAGATTTGAGGACATTTGTGCCAGACCGAAGGACTGTGTTTGGTGCAGATCAGAGAAAGAGAACGAGGACATTTGTGCTAAATCGAAGGACTGTGTTTAGTGCAAATTCGAGGACCAGCTTTGGAGGTGATAGAGTTGAGGACAGAGGTCTCCAGCCAGAGCAGGGAGGACAGGTGTCTTCTATGGATAGAGTTCCATTTGCTAAGGGCAGCGGAGGGAGAGGTCTTCTAGAGGATCACCGACCGAGAGCAGAGCTAGGGGATTGGTGTCTCCTGTGGGTTGGTACCCACGAACTCGAGATTAGGGGATTGGTGTCTCCTTTGGGTTGGTGCCCATAAACATTGTAATCGGGAAAGGTATTCCCAGAATTTGGATTGATAAAATTAGTGAAAGATTTTATCCGTGGATGTAGCTCACATTGAGCGAACCACGTAAATTGGTGTCTCATGTGTGTGTGACGATTTGTACATTGCTTTGGTTTCTGCTATTGATATTGCCATTGATATATTATATAATATTGATTGGGATAAGAAAAGTAAAAAGTGGTCTTATACTGTTCACCCCCCCTCTCAGTATAAGCTTGTGTTCTTCAATTGGTATCAGAGCGGGTGCCTTCGAAAAGTTTAACAGCTTGAAGGAAGAGCTGGTTAAGAACACAATGGATTATTCAAGTGGCAATGCAACACCTATTCTTGATGGGTCAGATTTTGGTCTTTGGAGTGCAAGGATGAAGGTTCATCTAATGGCACTTGGTAATGAGGTATGGGAAGTAATTGAAGATGAGTATACTATTCCTGTACATGGTCCAAATACTAAAGAAGAAAGGCTCCTACATCACAGCAATTCAAAAGCAATGAATGCAATTTGAAAGGCTTACAGAAAGCAGATCTCACCAAAGTGATTCACTACAAGACAACTAGTGAAATGTGGAAACAATTGCAGGTGGTTCATACAGGTGATACAAATGTCAGAAAGGCCAAGTTGAGACACTTCAAAGGTATGTTTGAACAACTCAAGATGAATGATGATGAAAATATTAGTGACTACATGCTTCGTATGGATGAGGTTGTTAACTCCATGAAAGACTTAGGTCTTGAGCTTGCTGAAAATGATGTTTGTGATAAGATTTTAAGATCTCTTCCTAATAGATTTAGTGAAAATATTTCTGCTATTGAGGAAGCTAAAGATTTGGATAAGTTGAAAAAGGATGAGCTCCATAGTATACTTGCAGCATTTGAGTTGAGAACTCAAGTGAAGGTTGACGTCAAGAAAGAGGAAACTTTCAAGGCTACCAAGAAATCCAAGGGTAAACGACTTCAAGAGAGTGATGAGTCTTCTAGTGATGAAGAGGCATATTACAACAAGAAAGGCAAATTCTCTAGAAAGCACAAAAGCGTGAAAAATATAAGATGTTTCAATTGCGGAAAGTTTGGTCATTATGCTACAGACTGTACTGTTCCCAAGGATGAAAGTGATGAAGATAAACAGGATTCAAAGAGCAAGGATTCTGAAAAGCACAAGCATCACAGAAAGAACAAAGATGAGCACAACAATCAAGGAAAGAGGTATTCTCACAAGCACAAGAAGAGTTTCTACCTAGACAAAGCAAGTAAGTGTTCTAGTAGTGATAGTGAAAGTTCTTCAAGTGAAAATGAAAATGAGATGTTGTTCATATCAGAAAAGGAGGAAGAACCGAAACATAGATTCATTATCATGAAATGTCTTAGATGTGGAAATTTTGGTCACCTTGAGGATGATTGCACAAATAATGATTTGGTTTCTAGTATGTATGAGGATGCTTCAGAAAACTATAAGGAAGATGCGTGTATGGTTTTTGAAAAAGGTAGCACCTCTAGTGATAAGAAATCTGAAAAAGGCTTTGATGATTCAGAAAGCAAACAAATAAAGGATCACGAAAGTGAACTTAGTAGTGCTCTTAGTGCTTTGAAAAAGGAAAGAAAGAAGAATGCTAGACTCAAGGATAAGTTAGATGAATGGTGTATGGAGAGAGATGATCTTATAGAAAATCTTGAATTCTCTATAGCTAAGACGCAAGAACTCAAGGATGAGTTAGAGTCTAAGGTTCTTGAGTATAGTAAATTAGAACAGAAAATGGCTTCTTTGAAAGAAGAAACTAAAGAGTACAAGGATAAGCTTTACAGGTTTCAAGATAGCTCCAAAAAGGTTAAGTCACTCATCAAAGGTCAAAGAAAGACTACAGATAAAACAGGGCTTGGTTTTGTTAAGCCACACAAGGAACAAGTTGGAGAGTCTAGTAAGAGACTCCAAAAGGAAGAGAGTTCTGATGAGGAAAGTACTTCAGATCATGAGTCCTTGAATGATAGATGCGTAGAAATAGAAAACAGAATTCAGAATGAGAAGAAGAATTTTTGGGACCCAAGAGGTCAAATAAAAGAAAATTTCAAGGTAGATGTTTTGCGTGTCACAGGTTCGGTCACATGGCTTCACATTGCATGGCTCAAGTGAAGAAGGTAAACGATAATTTCAGAAGTGCTAGTTTCTTTCAAGGGTATTGCTACTCTTGTCAACAGTTTGGGCACAAGGCAGTCTATTGCGAGGTAAATAACAGGAACAGGTTTGATCAAAACAGGTTCGGCCAGAACAGGTTTAGCCAGAACAAGTTTGGCCAAAACAGGGTTAGTCAGAACAGGCGGATTCAAAGAACAGGTATGCCTAAAAGAAATAACATTGTTACTTGTTATAAGTGCAACAATGAAGGTCACACAGACTAGACAAGTGTAGAGCTGAACTTCCAAGGTACAAGAACAGGAACAGTGGTATGAACAGGTCCAAGGATCAAGGCATGGAAAAGAACAGGAATGATAATAGGAACAGGAACAGTGACAGGAATAAGAACAGGAATATGGACAAAGAGTTCAAGAGAAGGCCCGACAAGGAAGTGATAGACGCTGATGATGATCAGTGCCTAATGGGAGTTTTACTCCCACCCCAAAATTAATCACCTCATCGGGAGGTGGGGGAGGGACTAAGCTAAGAGGCTCATTCTTAGTCCCGAGCCCCAAAGGTGACCCTTTGCCATTGATGACAAAGGGGGAGAGATATGAGTAAGGGGGAGAGCTTCAAGTGAAGAGGAAAGCTTCAAGTCGGGGGGAGCAAAACTTCAAAGGAATATTCTCGGTTGTGGGCACAGTTTCTCAGTTGTTAGCACAGTTGGTTTCAGTTTTGGCTCTTGAGACGTGTTTTCAATAAAGGTTTGCCATCAATGACAAAGGGGGAGATTGTTGGCAATTTTGGGTACCTTGGGTGCATTGCCTTTGCTCAAGTGTATAAGTTGTCATTGATGTCAAGAAGCTTTTGAAGGAATTTGATTTGATGTAAAATAATTTGTTTTGATGAAGGTTACGGCTTGACAGGTTCGAAAGAAAGCAAGTTAGAAAAGTGTCGTGATATCGTGACATGTCGCATTTTCGTGACTTAAGTAGGAGAGAGAAAGCAAGTTAGAAAAGTGTCGCGATATCGTGACATGTCGCAGTTTCATGACTCAAAGAGGAGAGAGAATGTTCGAGTCAGAAATGTCATGATTTCATGACATATTGCAAGGAAGGTTGAACGGACGAAAAAGTGTCACGATTTCATGACATGTTGCAGGAGAGAGAGTCCGAAAGAAAAAGTGTCACGATTTCATGACATAATGCAGGAGAGAGAGTCCGGGAGAAAAAGTGTCGTGATATCGTGACATGTCGGGTTTTCATGACCCGAAGAAAAGAAAAGCGCTAAGGAGAAAAAGTGTCGCGATTTCATGACAAGTCAGAAGACAAAGTGGAAGCAAGATAAAGTGTCACGATTTCGTGACATGCAAAATGAAAATGTTCCAAGTAAGAAGCTGTCATGATTTCGTGACATACAAAGGGAAGAGTCGAAATGAGAAGCGTCGATTTCATGACAAGTTGCAGAGAAGACGTACGAAAGCTGAAAGCGTCGCGATTTCGTGACAGTTCAAGAAAGCACGAAGCTAGAAGTGTCACGATTTCATGACAAATTCAAGGAAGAAGCTCAAAGTGAAAGTGTCACGATTTCATGACTGTTTTAAAAAGGAAGAGAAGTGTCACGATTTCAGAAAGAAGGAGGCTTCTATAGGGAAGTGTCATGATTTCGTGAAAAAGAAGAGGAAGGTTGAAGGAAGTGTCATGATTTCATGACAAAAGAGAAAGGAGGTCGATGAAGGGAGAAGTGTCATGATATCATGACAAAAGCAAAGTTGATGTTGACTAAGTCAGAAGTGTCATGATATCATGACAAGAGCTTAGTTGAAGTCGACAAAGGCTAAAGTGTCACGATATCATGACAAAAGCCAAAAGACAGTATACGGTTGCAAAAGTGTCGCGATATCGTGACATGTTGTAGTTTCACGGTAGAAGCTATAGGAGAGTTGCAGAGGCAGTGAAGCCGACAAAGTTAAATTTGGGCCGACGAAGATTAGGGTTTGCAGTCGACGTAGTTTAGGGTTTGTAGCCGACGTAGTTTAGGGTTGTGCAGCCGACTAAGATCAAGGTTTTGATCTTGAAAGTGTTAGTATAAAAGGAGGGTTGTTTGGAGAGTTGAGGGTGATTGAATGCGTTGTTGAAGTGCAAAATTTGCAGATAGTGCGCAGAGCAAGAAGTTCGATCGTCGAGAGCAGAGTGCAAAATTCGATCGTAGTGTGCAGAGTGCATTTCGTCGAATCACTCTAAGTGTGAAAGATTGCGCAAAGAGAGCAGAGGGCGTAAAGAGCGCACAGGGAGCAAAAAAGTGCAAAGCTGTTGGGTGCATTATTTTTGCGACGTTCGAAGATAATGGGCAAGCTTTGTGAGAGCCTGTGAGCAGGTTTTGGACAAGTCATTGAGAGGGATTGTTGGACAGATTTGAGCAAGTTTTTGTTGAGCTTGTGGAGCAGTTTGGGCAGGTTCTAGTGAGAACTTGCAAAGCAGATCTGAGACAAGTCTTGGTGAAGACTTGGGTGAAGATCAAGCAAGCTTTAGTGAAAGCTTGTGAACCACTTTTGTGAACCAGATTTGAGGACCAGTTGAGGACAGAGATTGGTGCAGATTTGAGGACATTTGTGCCGGACATCGAAGGACTGTGTTTGGTGCGAGATCGAGAGAAAGAGAACGAGGACATTTGTGCTAAACCGAAGGACTGTGTTTAGTGCAAATTCGAGGACCAGCTTTGGAGGTGATAGAGTTGAGGACAGAGGTCTCCAACCAGAGCGGGGAGGACAGGTGTCTTCTATGGATAGAGTTCCATTTGCTAAGGGCAGCGGAGGCAGAGGTCTTCTAGAGGATCACCGACCAGAGCAGAGCTAGGGGATTGGTGTCTCCTGTGGGTTGGTGCCCATGAACTCGAGATTAGGGGATTGGTGTCTCCTTTGGGTTGGTGCCCATAAACATTGTAATCGGGAAAGGTATTCCCAGAATTTGGATTGATAAAATTAGTGAAAGATTTTATCCGTGGATGTAGCTCACATTGAGCGGACCACATAAATTGGTGTCTCATGTGTGTGTGACGATTTGTACATTGCTTTGGTTTCTGCTATTGATATTGCCATTGATATATTATATAATATTGATTGGGATAAGAAAAGTAAAAAGTGGTCTTATACTGTTCACCCCCCCTCTCAGTATAAGCTTGTGTTCTTCACTACCCAAATTATGCTTTGCATAATTGTTAATGCTTCAACTACTTTGGAGGAAAATAGAAGACAATGGAAGGATATAACTTATATAATTGCTCATTTTTCTAAAGCTTGGATCTTTATCGGAGGATATTTCAATACCATCCTCTCTATATATGAGAAAATGGGGGAAATAGAAATTTGAATAGGATCACTGACCTCATGAGTGAATATATTGCAAACCTTCATCTTGTGGACATCCATCCAGATAATGGCCTTATGACTTGGTCTAATAGAATGCAAGGCTTATCTTGTATAATGGAGAGATTGGATAGGTTCTTATTCTCTGATAATTTCTTAATCCATGGTCATATTTCTAAGGTGAAGACTCTTAACAATGTTGGTTCGGATCACTAGCTAGTCATGATGGAAATATGGAATGAAAGTTCTTGAAGTGGAGAGATAAAAAAAAATCAATAAAGCAATTCTAATCTAAGACAAAAAGAACATTAATGGAGCACGGATATCACCAAAAAATAGTCCAGGAGTATTTAGTGATTAAGCTAAACCAATTTTGAATTTCAAATTATCAAATATCCTCAGCCAAAAGCTCCAATTTCAGCAAACTATGTTGA